>CM033713.1:73146578-73728321 GCA_019671005.1 Hibiscus mutabilis
CTTAGCTTCAGTGTAAGAACAACCCCGACTACTGTGAGAATCCGAGCATCCCTGTAACTGATACCGGGTTTTTGAATATCATGATTGATATAACCACAGCCACTGCCCCCCTTTGCATTCCCCAACACCTGCAACAACAACGACAACCATGCTTAAGACCTTGGATACTCGAAAAAAGAATTTAATATATCTGTATTAGGCACTTGTACCAAGTTTTTTTACCTGAAGGGTCAGGGGACTGGTATGCTTAGTGACCAAGAAATTGGCCAAGTTAACAAAATATGCAAGTGCAGGATTGAAGAGGAGATGCAATAAGAACTTCCAATCATCTCTTGCAAGTGCAATGGTGATTCCGACCACACCTTCTTCCATGTAAAGAGCTGCTGGAAAAAGGGCTATGACAGCTACAGGTGCCATGTACATATTAGCAGGGACGGAGCCAGAATTTGAGGTTGGGAGAGCAAACTATAAATGTTTGAAAGTGTGAGGGGCAAATTCATAAATAAACTAATTTTAAAAAAATTTAAATATGGGGACAAAGGTGAAATTTTTTTTTCACCCCCACCTCCACATAAATCCGTCACTGTACATTAGCAAGTTCAAGGAGTTGAGCTTTTCCCTAATAAAATTAACCAATGAAAGCTAACTTAGCACCGGTATTGCAGCCGAAAAAACTGGTTTCATTTCGAAACTTGAAAGCTATGCTAAACACACTCGAACACAGAAGACGTCCTTACCCTTCAGAAATCCCTTGAAGCACTGATTTAAGAGCTCAATGGCGATGTAACTCAGCAAAGAACACGCCAACATGTGGCATAATGTGAGGAAAATCGGGTACTTGAACCCACAATTACTTGGCAAGAACTTGTTCAATAACAAGACCCCAATGTTCGAGGAGTACCATGCTGCTATTAGCCCGATTGTGAATAAACTTCTCATCGGATTTTGATAATGACTCTTCAATTAAATAAATAAATAAAACAGAACTTTTCCTGGGTATTTGATAAAAACAAGACAAAAAAAGCTGATTTTTTTAAGATATTTCAGATCTACAGTAGATATAATAAAGAAGAAATTGGACTATAATACGGTTGAAACCCAGAATCTGTTGCTGATCGTTGATATTACAGATTATAGAGAATTTGGCATTGGGATTTGGATGTTGAAGTAAACAAATTAGAAGAAAGTTGTGATTTTTGCGATGGGTGAAAGGGAAATTAGAGAACCCGAGGTGATGGTTATTTTTCCTCAGGCTTTTTAGCAGCTGAAGTCGGAGAAGAGTTGTTCTTCGTCTTCAATTTTCGTTACATTATATTCTTTTTATTTTATTAGAGAGCGAGAAAAAAATAGTAATTTAGGCCATCAACTTAGCCGTTTTCTCAGTTGTATCCTACACAAAAGAAAGTATAGATTTTCTAGCATTTTCCCAGAAACCAAACGCCTATTCCTTTTCCTGAGTATGTGGATTACTGTAAATTCTGAAGACTGCGAATGGTAAGAATCTGCGTTATGCTTCCTCTCCACTAATTTGTTCTATTTTTAGATAACCCGCTAATTTTACTACTCCATTAGTATTATTCATGGTTGATCATGTTCTCGACTTAACATGCTAAATAAAAACACCAACATTTGTGACGTGACACATTTTATTCTTTATGCACATAACGTGACACATTTTATTCGTTTATTATATTTATGGTAAACTAAATAAATGATTTATCAATTGTTGTTAGGGCATTAATGTTTAAGTAAAGAAATTTAGTTTAATCATTGCTATTATAAAAATTTAACATTTTTTAACACTAATACTTTTACCATCCAACTTCTAGATACTATAGTTTTGGGCATCTTAATATTTTTTTGCTTAAATAACTACACAGTTCATCTTTTTTCTTATTTTAATACTTACATATTTTTACTCTTAATTTGGTACTTGTACTTTCATTTTGTCAATTAATTTAATATCCGTCGATGTCATTACTCATGAACACATGGTACCATGACATTGCAACATATGATAATGATAACGTTTCTATGATGTCGATATTAAACTATTAATAAAATATTTTATAAAAATAAAACTTAAAAGGAGTAAAACAATCTCTCTACTTCTATAAAATAATATATCAAATTGGCCCTTCACCAAAAATTCGATTCAAATAAGTTTGTGTATATTAAAAATGCATTAAATAAACCTTTTTTACTAATAAAATTTATCTATGACTATTACAATCACTACCCTGACAATATAACTTATTACTATGACAATCCATGTGTACATGTTACAATAGGACTTATATGATGTACAATAAGAAAAAATATAAAATAATATTTAGATAATTATTTGATAAATTGGTGGTGAAAACTAAAAGTTTCCACAATCACTTTAAATTTAGGGTATAGGGTTTAGGGGTTTAAGTTTAGTAGTTTAGAATTTAAGGGTTGTAAATAGAATTTAGGGTTTAAGGTTAGAAATTAGGGTTTATAGGTTAAAACCCAAATCCTCAACATGTTACCCTAAAATCTAAACCCTAACCTCTAAACCATAAACCCTAGCCCTAAATTCTAACCATTACCCCTAAATTATAAACTCCTACACCTAAACCCCTAAACCATACACCCTAAATTAATTAACTAAACCCTAAAATTAAAACACTTGTAGAAACTCTTAATTTTCACCGTCAATGTATTAGATATAAATCCATAATGTTTTATATTAATGTCACATTCAGTCCATATAATTAGCTAAACCCTACAAAATCCTAAACAGATAAAAATAGGTCTAATGTTAAAAAAATGGTCCAAATAATTTCTTACTGGGCTTTAATCGTACCTAAACCCTAACCCTAAAACTAAACTATAAACTTGTACACGCAACGGCTCTCAAAAATAAAGTAAATTATATTTATCGTCATTTAATTAAAACATGTTAGTATTTTTAAAACACTATAAACATCTATTATATATATAGGGTTAGGAGGATCTACCTACACTATGTAAAATTCAACTAGTTTTACACTAATTCATGGCCATTAGATGAGTTAAATGGTTAGATCTTTTTCCTAAGTGATAATCTTCACATATACTACTTCTAATCTCGTCCAACCATTTTACTCATCCAATGGTCATGGATTAGTGTAAAACTAGTTGAATTTTACATTGTAACACCCCAAAATTTTGTTAAACAGTATTAAGGTCATTTGGTACTAAGTTAGTAGCTTAAAAGCTAACTTAGTGGCTAAAATGACAAAAATGGAAAAGTTTGAATTTCTTTAATTAGGAGCTTTAGAAAAGAAATTTCTAAGGTTTAAATGTATCATAAGATAGAGAATAAGCAGATTAGGGTACATGCAAAATTTGGCTGAAATCCAATAAAAATGGAATGAGAATTGAAGGTTAAAGTTTAGTGACCAAAATATCAATTTTCAAAAGTTGGTTGCTAAGTCATAAAGAAAGGAAAAGTTTAAATCCATAATAAGGAATTTGCCCAATAACTAAATTTTATCCTGTAGATGGATAAATTTGGTCAGTGAGTAAAATCTGATATAGGTCTCGGGAATGAAAATGCAGTATGAGATATCGAATTTGGATCGAATAAAATTATTAAGTGTGATCAAACCAGGGGGAAACACTAGGATGAGTGACCTTCGGGAAGGTCCCATAAAAGTGTTTCTGATCGATATTTTGGACTCAGTAAGAGCATATAATATTCATATGGATTTTCGATAAAGGATTTCTAAGAGAAATTTTACTCGATGGGGATTTTCGATAATTATCAAAATAATAGACTAAGTTAGGAAAATTCAGTCTAAGTCCTTAGGAAAGGAAGTTTTATGAGATAATCGTATTAATTTTCCGAATATGGAAATATAGAAGTTTTGGAATAAATTTGATAGCTCGGTAAAAGTAAAATCACAGTAGAAGTGTTTTGTGAATATTGGGAAATCGGATCGAATTGAAATTTCAGAGGTTGTTCCATAAGCCATAGAAAATCATAAAATAATATTTATGGAATAGTGGTAAGTCGGGAAGGAACTAATTTAGTTAGATTGTAATGGAATGACAATTTTGAAACAAACTAGTAAATAAAGTCTAGTTGGAGGGCAAATTGGTCATTTGGCAAGGATAGCAATTTTGAAATATTTTGAAATTGGTATGGGCATTTTAGTAATTTCTGATCTCAAGAATTAATTCTATCCATTGATTGAAAATATGATCAATTTGGAGCCTTGGATTATAAGGGTGTAATGGTCATTTTGCTATGTAAGAGTTTTTTTTAATTAAAAAGGATATTTGGCATTATTTTAAGCCAAAAATAAAGAAGAAAAATCATGTTTATTTGGGCGTTGCTGCCGTGGGGTATTTGGGATAGAAAAGAAAATTTTCAAGTTCAATTTTTAAGTATTTCAAGTAAGAATCAAGGTTAGTTCATGAAGAAAAAATTAATCCTTGTTCAATTCTCTTTCATTTGGTAGTAATTTTACATGGTACTATGAAGAAGTGTTCATGGTTTTATGAGAGATAAAATTTAGGGTTTATGAATTTGTTTGAATTGAGGCTTGATTTAGTTGAATCAAGTATAAAATGATATTTACAAGCTTTGATTTGAATTAATTTCATGTTTAGATGCAAAACCCCTAAATTTTGAAAATTAGGGTTTATGTTAGGGTATGGAATTTTAAAACATGATTGAAGGATAAATGGTTCTGTGTTGTTTTAAGTTGATTGGAATGAAAATCCCTAATTAGATTGTAATAGGGACCAAAATGTTAACTTTGTAAAGTTTAAGGATTTGATTGTTGAGCTTGTATTTGATGAATACTATGTTGGAAAATTAATTTAAGTGATTGGAATTGAAGAGTTTGATATTGTACAAGTTTAATTTTGATGTTTGGATCAAAATAAAGTTCTTGAATGATAGAAGGACCAAAACGACAAACATGAAGAAGTTTAGGGATTGAAGTGTGATATTGAAAATTTATGAGTACTTAAGTTAGATTATTGATTTAAGTACTTGAATTGAATAAAGGAAGGGAATAGTAGCTTAATTACTGAAGGACTAATTCGGCCAAGTATGAAAGTTTAGGGACCAATCTGGCAATGTAGTTTTTTATGAAAGATGTAAAGAGAACAAATGAATACAAGCTTCATTTAGTCATTTGAAGTAAAATGATAGGACTAAATTGACAAGTAAAGAAATAAGGAAAAGTTATGGTAAATTTAGAAACTAATTATGGAAAGTTAGGTTGAATTTAAATTATGGCGGTAAGTTTAGAAATTCACCATAAATTCTATAAAAATGATTAGATGGTGAATTTTATACCGATATAAAGGTATGTCAGTCTAGTTTCGTTTCCAACAAACGGAAACCGATTCTGAGTTCCGTGTTAAAAGATATGAATGTTTATTCGAAAGAATGTCAGAAAAATTATAGAGCAGTTTTCTGTCTAGATAGTCTGTGACGTGAATTCAATGATTTTTCATAATTTTTATAGGTTTTATTAATTTATGTGGCTTATACCGTTGGATTTTTTTATCGAATCTAGTTTTTACTATATAAAGGAAATTAATATCCGGTATTTATTCTGACATGTAGAAGTATTTCTCCGAAGGTAGCACAAGCTGCCAGAAAATGGAATTTGATACATTTTGTATCTAAATGTTAGTTTAAAGAGTTTGGAAGAATTGCTTGAAGTTTAAGTTAGTCAACAATGATTATGATAAATATTTAGCAAGTACAAGGAAGAAAGGAAAATATTTGGATATTTTATATTCGAATGATTGTATTAGATAGTATGTTTAAAGTATTGTTAGATTTGAGTCTAACAAATATTTTATTGTATTTATATAATTAATGGATTCAAGTTCAAACAAGAGAAGGTTCGAGATATTATGAAAGAAATGATCGAATTAAGACTTAGTGAGGCATCATGTTAAGTGGCCAAGGTGAGTGTATCTTTACCTATTTTACATATATGATATGAGGAAGACTTGCGATGAGTTAACCTTGATATTAATAAAAAAAGTATGTTGATCAAAGTTATGCAAATGGCATGAAATATTAAATGGCATGTGTGATGCATTGATATGGCATACAGATTTATCTAAGATAAATCAAATTTTAGATATTGGGTATGAACTGCCTAATATCAACTATATGGTTTACAATGATGCATAATATAGAAATGACAAGTACATATGAAAAATTATGATAAAATATGGGATGTGAATTTTCCGTTTACATGAATGATAATGATTGATTGATAATGAAATGAAATGCCCAAGTATTATGATATGATAGTTCATGGTATAGTTGGATATCCATAGAGTCCTTAGCAACAGCAACATGCAAGTTATGTTATGTTTCATGTTTTGTGACTACTATGGTGTCATATACACCTTGGGGACCCAAGCCCTTGGTGTTACACCCTGGGGATCCAAGCCCATAGTGCTAATGGCACTAACGAGGAGCTTTAATAAGGAGCAGAGAGCATCATCGTATACGTACTCATCTATCATGTTCAAGTTAGGCACTACGGTGTCACTTCCACCTTGGGGACCCAAGCCCTTGGTGTGCACCCTGGAGATCCAAGCCCACATTGCTAATGGCATTGACGAGGTGCTTTTATGAGGAGCAAAGAGCGTCCTCGAGTACATACTCATGTTCACGCTATGTTAGACACTATGGTGTCTTATCAAGATGACTCACGTACCTTGATCTCATATTATATACTTTGGGCTATCTCTAAAGGAAAGTTATATTGCAAATGATTACATGATGACTGATAAATACTGAGAACATGATAATTATACTTGTTTTATGATATGATATAAGTTGTACTGGAATCACTTGCCATTTTTGTAGGAAATGTATTGCGCTGTTATATGATAGAGGAATGACTTGATAAGTCTATTTTATATGATTCTTTACATTGAAAATTATTTACTTTAAATTATAGCTACTTCACTAAGTGAATAATTAACGTGTGTTGTTTCACACGTAGGTTATTAGAAACTTGCCCGAAGAGGAGTCAAGCATGTTAATCAAGCTGCAATCTACCAAACATCAGTAAGACATTCTAATTTATGCTATTCTTTAGTGGGCATGTATCAGTTTATTCGTTAGTTGTTTTAAAAGTAAAATTTTAAATTTTCGTTTATCACGTAACGATTAAAAACTAGCAATATACAAATAGGCTATGAATACTTCGAAAGTATACCTAGTTAAATAATTTATGAAATTCAAGAAAGGGCATAGGCAGTATACCTAGGTTTCACCCTGAATTACATACTTATTTTTATATTTGATTAACATGTTTAATAAATCAATTCAAGGTCAAAACTAGCAATATACAAATAGGCTATGAATACTTCGAAAGTCGAGAAAAGATTAAAAAAAATTACAAGTCAGGAAATTAGTTAAATAATTCCGTAACATCTTCAATGTGTATTTAATTATCGAATATACATTGAGGATGTTACATACATAGTGTAACTGGATCACATCCATATATATATATATATATATATATATATATATATATATATATATATTTGTAACACCCTCTTCCCGGTCTGGTAGAGAACCGGGTCGGAATGTGTTATTGGAGACTAATTCGGAGATCGAAAGGGTGTTTAAAACAATATTTTAGTGTCTTAGACAGTTATCGGGTCAGTTCATTAACAAATTTCTCAATTTGATGGTCAATTTAAAACTTTTCTAAACTTAAGGACTAAAACGTAAACTTTTCAAATTGGAGGTCCTTATTCAAATTTTCTTACACCTATTTGAAATTAAACATATACATATCACGGGTGAAATTTCATTACAATTATAGATCATTTACCCATTCAATTTTATGCTTTAATCAATCAGGGACCAGATTACAAAAATAGAAAGTTTATTTAACTGCTTTAATAACCCAATCTTATCATTAAACATATGTTCGAGTCAAACATGGTTATTTAAGTAAATCATAAGAACACATTAATTTCTTGTTTTTTAATTCTTAATCCTTATGCATAGTGACCATTTTACATGAATCACAAGATTAGAAGAGATTTATCTGCTCAAATTACAGTGGCATATCTTTATTCGTTCCATCATAAGGATCCTAAAGATCTTAATTTTTGTTCCATTGGCATTCTGTAGCTATATCCTTTTTCCGCTAAAAAACGAAGTTTTAAGGTGTTTTGGGTCTTTTAGATATTTTCCAAAATGTCTTCCATTGGGGTTTTAGAAAAAACCGTTTTATTTTAAAAATAGAGTCGTCGTTGGCCACTAAGGTAGGTCGGGCACCATAAAACCAGAGATTTTAAAAATGTCGGGTTCGAGAGTCGGTTACGGATGGGGAAGGATTAGCACCCCACACCGCCCAAAAATTGGTACTTTAATAATTACTGCTTTATTAATATTAAACTTTTCGAATTAAAGTGACGATTAAACTAAAATTTGGTTATAAGTGCGAGTAAATTTTAAGGACCCCGTTATTCGAGAGTAAACTGACAAACCACCATCACTACGCTTGATACTGACCACGTTTACGCTCGAATAAAAGGGTATCGCATTGGCAAAATATATATATCCGAAATACAACTTAAAACATGGCAAACATGAATAAATGCGATAAACATATAAATAAATACTAACATAATAAAATACTAATCTAACATAAATACATAAATATTAATCTAACAAATAAAAATGAATACTTAAGGTAAAATATGTTTAATATTTATATTTATCAAAAGAAATATACTTATATATGTGAATACTATTTCTACATAAATGTCTATATAAAGTTAGTAATCTATATATATATATACAAGGATAAGTATTTATTATTAAAATATAAAATTTAAGGTAAAATATATACATATATTATTTATTGAAAATATACTTATTTATATATTAAATTAGTAGTTTATATATATCTATATGTATATTTACAAACAAAAAAAACAAGTATCCATTATTATTTATATATAGGGTAATTTAAGTAAAATACCATTCTTTGTTTTGCATGAATCCTTATATATATAATATATGAAAATATAAAAAAATTATAAAAATATGAACTAAAAAATAAAAAACATATATACATATATTTTATATATTATATAATATATACAAAATAAAATACTTGGTATAACAATAATAATAATAATAATAATAATAATAACAATAACAATAATGACAAAATGCATGGTTTAAACTAATATATACAAAACATTATAAATCCAAATATTAGAGACTAAAATGCATGAATATTTAATTACATGGCATGAAAGAACATAAAAGAGGGACTAGAATGAACAAAATGCAATATTCATGGGCATAAATTACAAGACAATAAATAGAAGTGCTGAACATTGAATAAATATAGAATAGGTGACTATATTAAACTAAAACATAAATTAAAAGACACAAACAAAACACAAAAGGTCGAAAATAAAAACACATAAAAATGGACCAAAAGCGGAATTATTCCATGACAGAAAAAAGGCGGGTTAAAAATTCAGGGACCAATAAAGCAATTAGACCACTGACATAAAATAAAAATGGGATTAAAATGTAGGGACAAAATTCGTAATTAACCGATAACCTAGAAAACGCGAATCTTCCTTGGGTCAGGGTCACACGTGGGTCGGGTTGTGCAAAACGACGTTGTTTCAATGATGACAGGTTTAAAACTTAAGATTTTTTGTGTTATTTCGAACAGATTAAATCAAACTAAAAAAACCTAACCCTACTATCTTTCTCTCATCTTTTGCTTCAAAGAACGGCACAGTTCCTCTTTCCCTCGTCGGTCATCGGCCGTGAGGCCTCACGGCGGCTATAGCGGCAGCGACCGGTAAGTCCTCGACCACCTTTCTTTTGATTAAAACGAAAATAAAAATAAAAAAAGACTTTGATTTTTGAAACTGAAAAGTGATTTTTGATTTCGATTAAAAAAACTTTCAAATTTTCTCTGGTTTACAAGATTTTTGATCTCAAAAGCCTTCTAATTTCTGTGCTTTTTCGAACTAAAAAAAACCTTGAATTTCTCTCTAGTTTTTTTTTTTCATATTTCCTCTCTGATTTTCGAACTAAAAAAACCTTTTTTGTCATATTTAGTTCGGTTTTTATAAAAACCCCTCTTACGAGAAATAACCACCCCTTATTTTAATCTTGTTACAGATCTGAAGGGCTTGTTTGCCGAATTTTTATGGGCTATTGGTGAAGACAGAGCATGGGTGAGGGTATGGGTGCTGCTATTGTTTGGTATATTTAGGTATGGTGGTGGCAGATTAGGGGTATGGGTGTATCGGGTAGGTTAGGTTTTAGGTTTATTTATTTTTAGTTGATATTTTGGTTGACTTTTAGGATTTTAGGATTGTATTTGGGGGTAATTTGGGGTTTTAGGTTATGGGCGTTCGGGTGGTTGCCGGCAGAGAGCAACAGTGGTGGGTTGATGGTAGAGGCAGTGACGGCAGAATGGTGGTGGCATGGCTAGGGTTAAATTCGGTTAGTGTTAATTAGGGTTGTATGGGCTTTGGTATAGTTGGGCTCGAGTTTAGTTGATTGGGTCTGAATTTGAGTTGGGTTACCCAGACCCAAAACGGGTTATGACAGCTGCCCCTCTTTGCTCATTGTTCTGTAACAACAATAGAGCAAAGACTAGAAATAACCCGTTTTGTCTAGTTCGGCTAGGATTTTCCCTCTCTTGACATGTCTTATTTCCTCATTAGATCTTCTTTTTTCTTGACACGGGTCTGCTTTCTTGACTTGGTTGATCTACGTTGTCACTCTCGAGGAAGCAAAGTTCTTCAAAATAGGGGTTGTCTGTTAGGGAAGCAAAATGAGTCCAACTCGCTACATTATTGACGATGATAATACTTAAAGACAATTCAACCCAGCTGCAACACCGACGAAGAGGCAAAGTCTGCAAAATTTGACCCAGCTGCAACACTGACGAAGCGGCAGGATCGGTGGGTGAAAATTCCAATGTCTGATCCAGCTACAACTCTGACGAAGAGGCAGTATTAGAAAATTGAAAACTTATTCTTCTTTTTTTTTCTCTTTTTTCTTCTTTGTTTTCTTTTTTTTTTTGCTTTTTTCTTCTCTTTTTTCTTTTCTTCGAACCTGTTTGTATGTACAAGTAAAAATGAGTGTGTCTTCAATGCATGAGTCTATTCTAAATGTGTGGTGACTTTGACATATATACTAAATCTAAATGCATGATGGTTTTCAATGTGTTCCAAAAAAGATTTACAAAATGAATGCAACATTTTTTTGCCCTCAACAGGATGCCCCTGACTTTCCACTGGTCCTTTTGGGCAATTGATTTTGTACACGAGAATACCCCAATCTCACTTAGGTCCAATCTTCTTCCTTGAAGTCAATCTCTTTAGGAGAATGCCCCCAAAATTCCCATATAGAACATTACTTGAAAATCTTAACATAATGCCCCCATATTTGGTTCTTAGCAGCATAAGTCATTTTTCAGCTTCTGGTTATGTAGGAGTGCGATCAAAATATTTTTCTGAACAAAATGCATATTTCATTGAAACTTGTAGTTTTTGGCCCTTGCAAAAGATTCTCACTACCTTTGGGCTTAGGATAGCGAGACTGGTCCAAAAAGTATTAATTTGAAAGAGATAAAAACTACAAGGCACCTATTGGTCATGGTCAAAATAATTTGACGACTAGCCTGGCCAAAAAAGAGTCATAACAAGGCATGCCCGCACAACTAGTCATCGAGAAACTTAATTGGTACCTTCATGCTTCGATAAGGGATTCCCGATAGTAGATGGTCCTGCGGGATTTTCAATACTTACAACACCGAGCTTGATGTACCTCTCTATTAGCCTCTTAAAGCCCTAACAATTCTCAATTGTGTGGCCAGCTTGTCCTGCGTGATAATCGCATCTTGCGCTGGGATCGTACCATTTTAGGAATGAAGGTTGTAATGGGGCTTGGTGGAAAGGCGCCACAACGTGAGCATTGAGTAGCTCTTTGTACAAATCCCCGTACAAAATTGGTAGTGGAGTAAGCTCAATCTTCTCAGTGTTCTTTTTCTGACTCGGATCCTAGCTTGAAGAACCTTGAGCATTTGGCACGTCCTTAGGTTGCACAACTGTGATAGGCTTAGAATAATTGGCATTATAAACTCCCGAAGAGTTTGCTTCATGGTCCTTCTTTGCATGGTAGGGCTTTTTGTGGGACAAACTACCTCCATCATCAATTTTTCCAATCTTGACAACATTCTCAATGAGCTCACCGAATAACACGAGGTTGACAAAGTTGGTAGTAGCGTTGCCTATCAAGCGACCCAAGATCGGACCCTCCAAAGTTTGTACAAATGTGACCACCGTCTCTTTTTCACTGAGCAAGGGTTGAACTTAAGCCACCACATCTCTCCAATGTTGGGCATACTGTCTGAAGCTTTTATTTGACTTTTCTTTCATGTGTTGTAGGTTCCAACAATCTGGCACCATGTCATTGACATGTCGATACTGCTCTAGGAAAGCTTTGGCCAAGTCTTTCCACGACTTAATCTAATGTCGCCTTAACTGATTAAACCATCTTGTGACAGATCCTGAGAAACTGTCTTAGAAACTGTGGATTAGTAACTTGTCATCTCTTCCGTATCCCGTCATCCTTCGGCAGAACATGGTGAGATGTGTACGGGGACAGCTCGTTCCGTCTAATTTCTCGAACTCTAGGATGTTGAGTTTTGAAGGTAATACCAAATATGGGACAAGACTGAGTTCACTGGCATCGAAACCACTGAAGGTATCCTCTATCTCCATTGCTTGCATTTTTTCCTCGAGTCGTTTGCAATGCTCCTCGATCTCTTTCGACGGCTCATTTCTTGATTTGTTAGATTCAATCAACTGATCCATCTCGGAGACAAAATTTTTAGCATGATTGCCCCCTAGCTTAGCTTCCGATGCGGTGGGCAAATTTGTCGGGATAAGGGCGCTGGCCTGAAGTGGTTGAGATTTTTCCATAGAAATTACCACTCGAGGGTTGGTTTGATTTTTAGCTTGAGTAGGGGTAAACCCTGGAGGATATATAAGATCTTCATTTTCCTCACCGGGGCCTGCCCCAAGGCCAATATTAGAGGCCTCTCCTTGTTCAGGAAACTTGCATACGATCATTTGTGCCAATTTATCGAGTATGTCTTGTTGAGATTTCGCGAACTGGTCCCTTATCTCTTGTTGGGCCTTGGCTAACTGGTCCTCTAATTTTTGGGTAAAATCTGCCTGCAAAGTCTTATGGTTTTGCTCAATCCTCTCCAGTCTGTCTTCGTTTGCCATCTTTGTCTTGCTTCTTGTTATGTATGGATGTTGAATCGATTGATCTTCCGTCTTTCCCAGGATTGCTGTCACAGGGCATCTTGAGGATATGTCTCAAAATAAATGCATGTAAAAACAAAGTATATGTCCTATATGCGAATGCACCAATGCAAAAATTAAAATGTCAATTATATGCAATACAATGAATGCCAAAATGAACAGATATGATGTGATCACAAAAATGGGTCAATTTGAAATTAAAATAATCAAATGAATAAATTAAAGTAAAAATGAAAGATTTCTGATCGGGCAAACCACTTGAACCAATACCTTTATGCCATGCAACACTAATGCAACACAAGTATGTGTAAAATAAAAATAAAATAAAACAAAAAAAAGAAATGAGTTAGTACCGAATAAACTCAATAGATACATAAATAAAAAGCGAAAAGCGAAGTGGATAAGGAAACAAGTAGAGCAATCCTATTTATCCCCTCTAAAACACCTAAGTTATCCACATGGCTCTAAAAGTGTGGGCTTTCTATATTCTCTACATGCAGTTTTGGTGCTAAGAAGTACCCGAATTGTCCTTGCTGTCCCCTACTAAGAGTAGCAAGGTCCCCAGTCATCACCCATGATAGGCTCCTTTGAATCGGGTTCAACTCAGGGGGACCCATTCGCTTATGCCCCTACGAATGAACGATATCCTCGCAAAAGCATAAGGTACTCGAGCTCCGAAGGTACTTCCTAGGCCCATACGGAGGAACGATATCCTCACGAAAGTATTAGTGTTTCCCCCTCCTACTTAAAAAGACAGGTTTATATACCAAATTTTAAATGCGTTAAAATAAACGTGCAATTATAATCGAATGTTACTTTAATAGTCACTTTAATCCGGAACTTCTGATATTAGTAAAGCGATAATTATTTAAAAAGCTTGACTCTCATTTGTTTCTGAAAAACAAAAAAAATGTTCCCCAGCAGAGTCGCCATCTGTAGCGATATCCTTTTTCTGCTAAAAAAATGAGGTTTTAAAGTGTTCGGGGTCTTTTGGGTATTTTACAAAATGTCTTCCATTGAGATTTTAGAAAAAACCGTTTTATTTTAAAAATGAAGTCGCCACCGGCCACTAAAGTAGGCCGGGCAACATAAAAACCAGAGATTTTAAAAATGTCAGGTTCGGGAGTCGGTTACGAATGAGGAAGGATTAGCACCCCCACGCCGCCCAAAAATTGGTACTTTAATAATTACCGCTTTATTAATATTAAACTTTCCGGATTAAAGTGACGATTAAATTAAAATTTGGTTATAAGTGCGAGTAAATTTTAAGGACCCCGTTATTCGAGAGTAAACTGACAAACCACCATCACTGCGCTTGATACTGCCCACGTTTACGCTCGAATAAAAGGGTATCGCATTGACAAAACATATATATTCGAAATGCAACTTAAAACATGGCAAACATGAATAAATGAAATAATCATATAAATAAATACTAACATAATAAAATATTAATCTAACATAAATATTAATCTAACACATAAAAATGAATAATTAAGGTAAAATATGTTTAATATTTATATTTATCAAAAGAAATATACGTATATATGTATACTATTTCTACATAAATGTCTATATAAAGTTAGTAATCTCTCTCTATATATATACAAGGATAAGTATTTATTATTAAAATATAAAATTTAAGGTAAAATATATACATATATTATTTATTGAAAATATACTTATTTATATATTAAATTAGTAGTTTATATATATCTATATGTATATTTACAAAAAAACAAGTATCTATTATTATTTATATATATAGGGTAATTTAAGTAAAATACCATTCTTTGTTTTACATGAATCCTTATATATATAATATATGAAAATATAAAAAAAGTTATAAAAATATGAACTAAAAAATAAAAAACATATATACATATATTTTATATATTATACAATATATACAAAATAAAATACTTGGTATAACAACAACAACAACAACAACAATAATAATAACAATAATGACAAAACGCATGGTTTAAACTAATATATACAAAATATTATAAATCCAAACATTAGAGACTAAAATGCATGAATATTTAATTACATGGCATGAAATAACATAAAAGAGGGACTATAATGAACAAAATACAATATTTATGGGCATAAATTACATGACAATAAATAGAAGTGTTGAACATTGAATAAATATAGAACAAGTGACTAAATTAAACTAAAACATAAATTAAAAGACACAAACAAAACACAAAAGGGCGAAAATAAAAACGCATAAAAAATGGACCAAAAGCGGAATTATTCCATGACAGAAAAAAAGGCGGGTTGAAAATTCAGGGACCAAGAGAGCAATCAGACCACTGACACAAAATAAAAACGGGATTAAAATGTAGGGACTAAATTCGTAATTAACCCATAACCTAGAAAACGCAGATCTTTCACCGGGTCAGGGTCACACGCGGGTCAGGTTGTGCAAAACGACGTCGTTTCAATGATGGCAGGTTTAAAACTTAAGGGTTTTTTTGTGTTATTTCGAACATATTAAATCAAACTAAAAAAACCTAACCCCACTATCTTTCTCTCATCCTCTGCTTCAAAGAACGATGGCTATGGCGGTGACCGTTAAGTCCTCGACCCCTTTTTTGATTAAAACAAAAACAAAAATAAAAAAAAGACTTTGATTTTTGAAACTGAAAAGAGATTTTTGATTTCGATTAAAAAAAAACTTACAAAATTTCCCCGGTTTACAAGATTTTTGATCTCAAAAGCCTTCTAATTTCTGTGTTTTTTCGAACTAAAAAAACCTTGAATTTTTCTCTAGTTTTTTTTCCTATTTCCTCTCTGATTTTTGAACTAAAAATAACCCTATTTTGTCACATTTAGTTCGGTTTTTATAAAACCCCCTCTTACAAGAAATAACCACCCCTTATTTTAATCTTGCTGCAGATCTGAAGGGGTTGATTGCTGGATTTTTATGGGTTATTGGTGAAGACAGAGCATGGGTGAGGGTATGGGTGCTGCTAGGGTTTGGTATATTTAGGTATGGTGGTGGCAAATTAGGGGTATGAGTGTATCAGGTAGGTTAGGTTTTAGGTTTATTTATTTTTAGTTGATTTTTGGTTGATTTTTAGGATTTCGGGATTGGATTTGGGGGTAATTTGTTATGGCCGTTAAGGTTGTTGCCGGCAGAGAGCGGCGGCAGCGGGTTGATGGCAGAGGCAGTGACGGTAGAATGGTAGTGGCATGGCTAGGATTAAATTCGGTTAATGTTGATTAGGGTTGTATGGGCTTTGGGTATAATTGGGCACGAGTTTAGTTGATTGGGTCTGAATCTGAGTTGGGTTACCTATACCCAAAACGGGTTATGACACATTCAAATAGTGAGCCAATTAAACATACAAATTTTCAAGGATTTTTCCACAAATTATTACGAATGTCATTTCTGCTAAACAAGCCAAGGCTTGATTCATGCGATTTATTATTGATATACCTATGCAAATAAATATTTAGATCCATATAAGGACTGTGGGTCGTTCAATTAAGTCCTCTTAACATATAGGGATCAATTTATAAATATTTTAAATTAATAAGCTTTAAACTGATTCTATCCCATAATTAGGAAAATTGACTCTATCTTAAACATTTCTTTAATTTATCATGCGTATCGTATGACATTAACAAGCTTAATTTAAGGCAACTTAGGGACAGGAACGGAAGGTTCATGATACAGCTTTTAACTTAACAGACTCCCGTACCGATATGCCTACTATCCGTATCGATACGGTAACACCAGAAGGTAGGTATTTCTGTTATGGTCAGGGTATAGTACCGGTACGCAACCACACCATATCAGTACATATACATGGATTAAGTTCAAAAGGCTTATTGGTCAACTTTCGTACAGGTACGTAATCACACTGTATCAGTACGCCTATTAAGGCCATTAAAACGGTTAAAGTCGTATCGATACGGGGTATCGATACGCATAGCCAGGGATTAATTCTATTTTTAGACTCGATATATCGTACCGGTACAGGCTTAGCCGTAACGGTACGACTGCTACAGTAAAATTCTAGTGACCATTTTCCATATCGATACTCACATTCCACTATCAGTACGCCCCTTATTCCAAGTTCCTTAAGGTATGCCCATACCGATACGCCATCACCCGTACCGGTACGGCTGGGTCTACAATGACATTTTTCTTCTGATTTTTCATCAAATTAACATACCAAACATTAACCAAATGCCATGAAAATTTACCAGCAAGTTATTAACAACCATTTTTAATAGCTTACCAACTTTTTATAGCATTTTGAGTTCGTTTACTAGCATTTCCCTTTTTAGCGCGTTATAGGCCAATTTTAGTAATTTTCACATTTGGCATACAAACCAAAAACTATTTTTTTTACTATGTTAACTCAGGAGCTGGTACATACAAACAAAAGAAGGCTAATTAAACATGTTTAAAGCTTATGCCACCTGGCTAGAAGTTTAAAGGCAAAATATAACATACATGTGATTTGCTTGAAGTGACTTGTAACTTCTATCGCACGATCAAGCTAGGATTCTTCAAAGTCTTGAAATGCATGAGACACACATATATTAGGCTTATATAGCCTAGTAAGGTAGTCATAACAAACGTAAAGCAATTAAATGACATAATTAGCATGCTATGATCATGAACAACATATCATAATACTTAAATTTCATAATTACATTGTCAATTATATAAGTCTCATGCTTAGGTCATTTATCATAATTTTGCATAATCGTAGCAAAGTTCAACACATATCAATCCCTTTGACACAATAACAAATGGATACACGGATTTTCCTTTACACCAACACATGTATTAGAAAATAGGTCGTAGCCTTGAGCCGTAGCTCCGGATAAATCCCTTACACAAGTCATCCTTATTTTCACCACATATAGGCCGTAGCTCCGGACCGTAGTCCACCCTTACTTATACGAGCTCAATTAATCTTATGGCATGTCAATTGTATCCAAAACTCACAATGTTCAAGGTTTACATATTTCACAATGTGTCACAAAAGATGATGTGTTCTATTCATCTGTTGACACGTATTTTTTATTTTAAAATTATAAAAAAATATTCGGCCAAATTATTAAGTGACACATGGCATGATATTTATTTATTTTCTTTATCTTCCCCACTCTCTTTTTCCCTCTCATCTCTCTGTTCAACTGTTCAACAACAATCACGCCATATTGATCGGTTGCCGTCGACGACCACTGCCGTCACCATATCGACTCGTTATGTTTCAGTTTGTTTTTGTTTATTTTGATAGCGGTTGGCTCACAAATGGTTTCTCTCTACAAGAGATTCACATCGTTACAGTTCATAAAATCATGCGTCTTAGTTGTTTTTTGTTTTAAAATTGCAACTTATTTTAGCACTTTTTGCAACTATAGATCCATGGACAGACGGAAAGAAAGCGAAATTGGAAGAGGAGCAAGATTAGGAGGAGAAAAGATAAAATTGATAAAAGTAAATGCAAATCATAAACAAAAGAAAGCGAAATTAAAAGGAGAACACACAAGAATCATAGAAAAAGGCATAAAACAAGCCATGGAAAAAAAAAATACAAATCTTAAATGGTAGAACTGAGAGTAAAAAAATGGAACAAAAGAAAATGCAACGATGATTGAAGTGGAACTGAGCTGGGGGAATTGCTGAACCAGGTCGAGCCGACTCTTAGAGAACAAACATTCATCTCCGCCAGTGAAATCCTTCCTTTGAGATTTGTTTATAATATTGGGTTGACTTTATCTAAAAGAAATAATTTTATCATGTTACCGTCGTCGTTGTTAATTTTCGAAAAGACTGAGTTTGAAACAGAAAAATCTTCGCTGAAAAAATAAAATAAATCGTCATTTTCATCTTGCTTTGAAAAATCATCTCCTCCTCAGATTCAACAACGAAGTGTAATATAATTTGTAATATTTTTTCAATTTAATGATGTAAATATATACATAACATACGATTGACAGTAATTTTTAATTTTAGCGTCGTTGATTACGGTGGTCGACAGTGGTGGCGAGCCGACTAGACTTGCTTGCTGGAATTAGTTTGGTTGAATAGATAGAGGGAGGGGAAAAGAGAGAAAAGGGGAGAGAAGATAAATCGTTACTTTCACTATTATGCCAAGTGTCACTTCGCAATTGATTCAAATATTTTTAAATAAATATTTTTATTTTTAAAGATAGAGAATAAAATTGAAAATAATAAAATATTAGAGACTAATCTTGCAATTATTCATTAAATAAATAAAGTTTTTTATTTTAAAATAAAAGACGTGTCAATAAATGAGTAGTCACAATGATTTACGTCATTTTTTATGACAAAAAAGTGTAAACCGTTGATAGAATAAAAGTCAATGTATAAAATTGAGAACGAAAAAAATAAATGTACTGAATTGATACCAATATAGTATTTTTACCCTATTTTATTTAATACTTAAGTTTAAACTGGCCAAATTGGGTCTATAATTATAATCTCT
The DNA here is from genome assembly GCA_019671005.1 of Hibiscus mutabilis. Lineage (NCBI taxonomy): Eukaryota > Viridiplantae > Streptophyta > Magnoliopsida > Malvales > Malvaceae > Hibiscus > Hibiscus mutabilis. The sequence goes on from CM033713.1 coordinate 73,166,408, forward strand.
CAAGTTGCAGGAGAAAGTATCACCAACATGCTACTTTCCCAGTCCCGCTACTCTATAATAAAAGTTTCGACTATTTTCAATTTTAATTTCAATTAAATGTCAACCATAAAGTTGAAAATATAAAATGCAATGGACAGAATCTTCTTCCTCAATAATTTTGCATTGCGTGTTGACCTATTATTATTATTACCCACTCAATCATATGACAGAAGAAATTTTTTTTTTTTGATCAAAACACATGATTTTGAATAAACCCATGACAGTTTTGGACATGATTCTACAACCAATCATTCAATCCCCACTTGCAATAAGCTTTAGCTCCGTTGATTTGGAAAATTTGGAATAAAAATTAATTTTATGATTTTTTAATATATTTTATGAATGGTTATGAATAAATTGTCGATTGATTTTAATGAAGAAATATGTTACGATGATCGTATTTTCCAAAGTTTAAATAAAGTATTTAAATATTCCAAAGGAAAGGAAAATAGAAGCCAATAGTTCTGACCGCACTGGATTGAAACTTCAGAGAAAAAAAAAGAGAGAGAGAAATTCAGCGATTACATAGTGAGGGGACACGCTAACATTACATCCACCGTGACTGCAAAATCATTAGCCAGCCTGCTCTTATTCATTTTTGACCTTTCAATATTGTCTATTTTACACAATTGCCATTACAACGCCACCGTTTCATCCTCCCAAAATGGCTAAAGCCGTGATCCGATATATGTACTCTATATTATTCAAAATTCAATCCTGTCCCGTTTCAAAAATCAACGCCCTCCCGGCTCGGCCTTGCCCTCGCCCTCTTTATATCATTTTTCTTCCATTTCGAAAATTCTCTCTTCTCGATCTATCCGCTTCGGGTAAGTTTTCAATCGATTCATTACATATCTTTGTCTTTTAGTTTTTTTTCCTTTTGATTCGTTTGATGTTTGGATCCTGCAGATTTGAGAGGGAAGAGATAAAGACATATTTGAAATGGCGCATAGAGTAGATCATGAGTACGATTACCTTTTCAAGATCGTCTTGATCGGCGATTCTGGAGTTGGAAAATCGAATATCCTCTCTAGGTACACCAGAAACGAGTTCTGTTTGGAATCTAAATCCACTATCGGCGTTGAGTTTGCTACGAGAACTCTCCAGGTTCTTTTCATCTATTCAATCGATACCTCTTTGATTGATCCTCGTGTTTTTAATTCTCTATTGAAAATTAATTGTTCTTGAAGTTTCTAGAACTTGACCTGTTAACTCTCTTCATCTTTGATATTTTGAAGTATACTAGACTAATTTATGATCCGAATTAGTTTCGAGGGGGGGGGGAATTGCGTGATGAAGTCTACTGTAAACTCTTGTGCATAGCTAAACATTATGTGTAAAAAGTTATTTTAATACTACATGATGAATCTGATTGTGTTTTCTTGCAACTTGATTTTAGCTTGGAAGTTCATTTTGAATGATATGTAGTAAGATAAGAGAAAATAAAATGATCTGACAGAGATGATCATCAAAGGCGCTTTCATGTCTTTTTTTTCCTATTTCATAAATAATGCGTTGTTTAGCTGAGATAGCTGTTCTATTCCCATTTTCCGTTATAAATTCTACGTTTAAGAAATATTGAAGATTTGATCCATCCAAAACATTTTTTATTTAATTTGATGGAAAGATTAATAATTTTTTGCGGACTCTTCATTTACTCTAAAGAATCCGTGTTTGATGTCTATGGCAAACACATATTTGGATGGAGGTATGGATCATGAATTATGATGCTCCAAATATTTGGGAAAAAATCGAGTATACTTGTGTCGAACTTATATCCATATCTGACACTAACAAGTTGTACATCATAGGGGACAACATCTCTCTCTCTCTCTCAAATATTATTTCGTTGAATTGAAATATAAGTTATTGTATTATTCCAGGCTGTTATTCTGCTGGCTTATCTCCATTCTTTAATAGGGAGTATGTTGCTGTTGTCGTTCAAGGCCCCGCGATATAAACAACATTTTCTTGCATTTGCCAGCTTGTTATTAGATTTATTAGAACCTTCTTCATTTCTTTATTCACTAGTAATCATGTTAATGGAGATTGGTAAACTGGTTGGTTTGTATTTTGGTATTAATTTCACTTCACTATTATGATGTAGGTGGAGGGAAAGAACGTGAAGGCACAGATATGGGATACAGCGGGTCAGGAGCGGTACCGAGCTATCACTAGTGCTTACTACAGAGGAGCCGTTGGTGCACTTCTTGTCTATGACATAACCAAGAGGCAAACCTTTGATAATGTTCAGAGGTGGCTGCGTGAATTAAGGGACCATGTAGATTCCAACATTGTCCTCATGATGGCCGGAAATAAGTCCGACTTGAACCATCTCAGAGCCGTTTCCGAACAGGATGGTGAAGCTCTGGCCGAGAAGGAAGGGCTTTCTTTTCTCGAAACATCGGCGTTGGATGCCACCAACATCGAGAAGGCTTTCCAAACCATATTGAGCGAGATATATCATATTGTAAGCAAAAAGGCATTGGCAGCACAGGAAGCCACCGCTAATGCCTCAATTCCCAGCCAGGGAACAACCATTAATGTGGCTGATGAATCAGGGAACACTAAGAGAGGATGCTGTTCTACTTGAAAAAACGATAATAGGCGATATCTTTCTTGTATTTATTTTTACTTGATTGTGATATTTTAAACAAAACCCTTGAAAAGGCTTTTTTGTTAATCGACATGTTTTCCCCAAAAGAGGAAGAGTGGAGGTTGGATTCGGAAGTTGGTTTTAGAAACAAAGAAGGTTTAAATTGTTTTATTTGATCAGTCACTAACTTGTAATAAAAGTGTGTCTACTTTTGGACTTGTTTTCCCTCTATTTTTAAACAGGATAATGGGTTATGTAAACTGCGTGTGGTTCTGGAATTGAAAGGAACAAAATAGACCTTTTTAATGGAAACTTAAAGTTCGAAAACGGGGGACTATACCATTTGGTTTTTCCATCTAATTTTTATTAAAATTATGTTATGGGTAAATTTCACCGGAGGTCTCTTATGTTTAGGGGCGTATTTTATTTTGGTCACCTAATTCAAAAAAAGGTTATTCTGATTATTTATATTTTCGACTATTATCGTTTTGGTCACTCGAACGTTTGCCTCCATTAACCCTGTTAATAAGATGACGTGGCACATTAATAAAAAGGTTAATTTTTAAATTTGACCCTCAAATCTTTTAAAATTTTATTGTTTTCACCATCTTCACAAAAAAACCCTTTTCTCTAAAAATTTTCTAACCCTAACCCCTCCCTCTATGAGTAAATTGTTGATTCTTGTTTACTGAATATCCAGTTGAATCTGATGCTCTCACTCTCGGTGTCCAAAGGGTCATTGTCTTTTTTAACTGGTGACGAACCGCACATTGTCATTAAAGTCCCCAAACATGTTAGATGCAGTTTCCCCCTAAAACGGTTGGCCGCTATGTAAAAAATATGGAGCATTGGCCATCCTCTACTATTGTTTCCGGGACAATCAATGCGACCGTTGGATTTGTTAGATCGTAGAACAAGGACATGCAACTGGTCTATATTCTTCAAATGGCATGGGAATGTACCTTAGATCTGATTGTTTCCAATGTCTAAAACCTCCAGCATTTTGCAATTGGCCAATGATTTTGGAACCTTTCCTTCCAATCGAGTTTGATTGAGATTTAGAGTTTGCTACATACATATTTTATTTATAGAGGGGTTAGGGTTTGGGTTAGAGAATTTTTTGTGAAGATGGTGAAAATAATAAAGTTTCAAAAGTTTGAGAGTCAAATTTAAAATTAACCATTTTTATTAACACGTCCCGTCATCGTATTAACTGGGGTTAACGGAGGCTAACGTCCGGGGTACCAAAAAGATAACAGTCGAAAACATAAGTGGTCATAATAACCTATTTTCAAATTGGGTGACCAAAATAGAACACGTCCTAAACATAAGGGACCTCCTGTGAAGATCACCCTTATGTTATTTTATATCTGATGTATATATTTTTTTTACAATGGTATCTGTATAATTTGGATATGAATGTTAACACAAAAATTTATCATTTATGTCCAAGTTTAGAGATGTTCATGGCAGCATAAATTGGTATAAATACATTTGGTAAGCGACATTTTGAGTTGAATAACAAGGTTTTCTGTTTCATGATGTTGTGGTGAGTGTCAAGCGAAGGACCATAACTAAGTTGGTAGTCTAAATGCAGCAATTGAAACACGAGTTGAATTAAGACAGACAATATAAAACAACCAAGATAAACTTATGTTACATAAATTGTGATGGATCGTCAATAAATCAAATAATTTATTCCAAGTTTATAGTTAAATGTAAATTATTTTATATAATATACCAAATATAGAGTTACTTATGATCTAAATTTTAGATTAGTTTTCAAATTCTAAAATGTTTAATAAATGGATCAAAATATTTATATTGTATATATTAGGTCATTCCATTAACTTAGGCATCATTAAATATTAGTTCAAATATAACGTTTATTATATTTAAAATAGATCGGTCAAATCTTAAAGATATAAAGATAAATTTAACGCTTAATATTTATGTTAGTTTAGTTTCATATGTATTTTTTTGAGCAACCACATTTAGTCGGTTGGTCAAGCTGCACATCTTTGTTCTTTCTTATTCTCGTAGGTCATGGGTTCAAGATCCACTAGGAGCACTCCCCTTCCCCCTAGAGTCCATTAAGATTTGTCAAAAAAAAATTCATATATATATTTTTTAGTTAAATTTGTCTCTCAACATTTTAAATGTAGTCAAATCACTATAATATTTTTAATTGAAATATCGAATAAAATGTTACATTTTTATGTACTGCACAACAGTTCGTATGGTATTTTGTGTGCACTTCATTATATTTTTAACTTTTTGTAACTTTTAAAATCTAAACTTTAAATCTTAATTCTAAACCCTAAACTTTAACTCTAAATTTTAAATTTCAAATCTGGAACGAAGTTACGATTGAACATTAGGAGGGGCTGAAATATTGAATTTAATAAATACAACGACCTATTAAGTATTTAAGCTCAAAATTCAGAAGACAAGATCTAATTTATCCAATATTTAAACTATAAGGACCTAAATTGTCATTAGACCAACAAATTTGAAAATACTGATTCATCCTTCTTTGGTTTAGCCCTAATTTAATTAAATATTTAATAAGTTTTTTATTTTTTAATTTAAATATTTTTTTTACAAATATTAAAATAATATTAAATCATAGTTTATCATTATATAAAATTTTTAACAGAGACACGACCCTATGAGCCCAAGAAAATATGTCAATGTTTCAAACCCTAAATATAAATCCCTAATATGTAAACTATGAATTCACTTTTTAACTCTTAAATTTAATAAATTTGTATAAATTATAATTTAGAGAGTTATTCAAAAAGAAATTAGAGAGCGTATATATAATTTTTTTTAAAATTTCAAGTTATAGTGATACAAAACTTAAATTTAGTGAGTAATATTGCAGCTTACCCAATAAATAAATAGAAAGAAAGACAATTTTGTGGGTTCAACTCTCTCTATCTCTTTTCCCAAAGCTTTCAACCTTAAAAGTTTCCCCATTTTTCAATACGTTGGGGGTGGCGTTGCTGGAGCTTGATAAGCGGCAACCACTTTTTTATTTTTTTTATTTTCTCTTTTTTTAGATTTTTTTGCCTTTATTTCGGTTTTGATATGATATTTTGTGAAACTTTTCGAACATTCGATAAGAGTGTTTGACTTTCAACATCGGTTGTGTTTTTCTTAAAGACTAGCGTACGGGCGAGAGAATTTTTTTTTTGTGAAGGTGAAGTGGTAATTTTGACAAAAAAACTTTTTTTTTAGTAGTTATTATTTTTAGCTCTGACTTTATCTGTTATGTAAAGTTGTTAAATTTTTATGACTTCGTTCTCCTTCTTTTAACTCTTGCGACGTTTTCGAAAATTTCTTTGAAGAGTTCAGTTTAACTGTTGAAGGCGTTTGTTGTTTATTTTTCGCCGTCAACGTCAACTCAGCCTTTAAAATACATGTCGATTTTTTCAACGCTAAATTTTTTCCATAAGGCAGACCTTAAATACACGACACAACTCATCTACTTTGGATGCCTCGTATACTTATTTCAACTTTTTTTTAAGATTTTCGACAATTATATTTGGCCATGATCTATTTATTTTTGCGTAGCTCATTGTGAGCTTGTTCATCTAAATTTTTGGTGTCTTTATTTTTTTTTTGATTTAAATGAATGAAGTCTTTATTTGATAAAAATAAATAAAAAGAAACGAAACAAACTCACAAATAAACATCCGCTCAAGCTTCAACCTCTTTGATCTTGTCGGCTTTCTCTAAAACTTAGGTTCTCAATCGCGAAGACCCAAAAAAAAAAAAACACAATGTTTTTTCACATAGTATTGGAGAGGAACATGCAGCTGCATCCCCGCCACTTCGGTCGTAACCTACGGGAAAACCTCGTTTCCAAACTCATGAAAGATGTCGAGGGCACTTGCAGGTTCTTTCCTTTCCAATTTCATAGCGGTTCTGACAAAAAAAAAACTAATACTTTTTTTACTTGTTTTGGGTTTTAACTTTTTTCTTCTTATTATTTAAAGCTGCGGTTTTTTAATACACAATTTGGTTGTGTTCCCAAATGCTTACTCTTAGTTTGAGTGCAAATAGGGTTCTCATGGATTGATTGATTGGTTGGTTGAAAGAATCTAAAATAAGTTTGGGGATGAAATTGGTAATTCTTTGGCAGTGGTAGACATGGATTTGTGGTGGCAATAACGGGTATAGAAAACGTGGGTAAAGGTTTGATTCGAGACGGGACAGGATTTGTGACATTCCCTGTCAAGTATCAATGTGTTGTGTTCAGACCATTTAAAGGGGAGATCTTGGAAGCTGCTGTTACTATGGTGAACAAGGCATGTATCCTTCTGATTGTTTAACTATTGATTTCTGCCATTTTTTCAATGGTTTTTTGGCTTCCCGTACAGATGGGATTCTTTGCAGAAGCCGGGCCGGTCCAAATTTTCGTTTCTAACCATGTAAGTCTTGTTAAACATCTCGGCATCCATTGGAATATAGATCTTTCGCAGTTTCGCTTTGGTTGTATGCCATCAGTTGTTTCCAATGTTCACGCTTTCGTTCTTTTTTCGATGTTATGTTTTGTATATTTAGATAAAGTAGATACTTAAGGAAGCAAATAGCATTTGAGTTAGTAGAATTTAAATTATCCCATTGATCGACTTTACTGAACTAGTTCCTTTGTTGGGTAGTGATTTTCTGTTTCTATGACAACATACGAGGGAACACAAGTTTCGTTTTATGAGACTCTTTTTCTTCTACTTTGCAATCCGGGTGAAGATTAATGCATGATATATGAAGAAGTAGCTTCTTTCCCTTAAGCATGCCTATTTCGATACATTTCACGAATCACTTAAATCTAATATAGGAAACTTTTGTATCTTGATGGCATTTTTGCTACTTTTTATTTTTGTGAAGTTTATTTGTCATTTATGCTTTGTCATATGTTACTTGGATTTCAGAATTACTGGATTGGCTCTATTATACCTCCATCTCGCTTGCAATAATTTTTTGTATGCCTTTTCAGTTGATTCCGGATGATATGGAGTTTCAATCTGGAGATATGCCAAATTATACTACCTCTGATGGATCAGTATGCTTAAGTTCATTTTAAGGCAAAGTAATTGTTAATTTTCTGTCATGAAAATTTTACGCCTGACCTTTTTTGTTTATATTTTTGCAGGTTAAGATTCAAAAGGACAGTGAAGTTCGCTTGAAGATAATTGGAACTCGAGTGGATGCTACCGAAATAGTATGCACTTGACCCTTTCTTCTTCTTCATTATTATCTTCACTCATAGTTCCTATACTTATTTGTGCCGTGATTCCGTGAATCACAATCTTGACATGTTAAATGGCTTCAATTGATTCACTTAGAGACTTAGATGCAAAGCTAATGTAGACTCTTTTAAGCTAGCTTGGAATTGGTAGCTATAATGCTCGGACTCTTCAAGAATCTTTCAAATGCATGGACTTTTTTTTAAAAAGAAAAGTTGAATATACCCGTGTCATACACCATCCGTGTATCTAGCAGTCACACCCGAATCCAGATAACATAGATTTGAAGTATTCCTTAATGCAACTAGTGACTGATTATTGCCTTATTGGAACTGGCCAAGAGTCGATAACAAGTTGCATTTATTATGGTGCTAGGGAAAGTTATGCATTTAAGTGTATATTGAGATGTTTTTGCAGTAATGGAGTTCTGAGTTTCTTTGTAATTATTGCTCCTTATTCTTCTGCATGATCTGAAATCCGGCAAATCACGTCTCTCTATCCTGGGATCAAAGATAAACCGATTTCAGGTGTATATTTAAACATGTAGGCAACTATGTGAGCCTGTATTTTTTTGCTCGGATTTGTTGAGAGTTTTTTACATTATATTTGTGTCACGTTTCATCCTATGACTTTCGGACCAGGTGGAGTAACTACTGATAATGATGGTGCTTTTTTGTGTTGCAGTTCTGTATTGGAACCATAAAGGATGATTTCTTGGGTGTGATTAATGATCCCACCACAGCTTAATCCGATGTGGGATAATCTCAGGCCATCTCTATATTTCCACGTTGGAATTTACTCTTTATTACAGTTTAACAGTTATTCGAGGATATGCCATTAGCTGTAAAATTCTCATTTTCTCTCCGTATTTATATTTGAGATTCTGTCCTTACCTTTTGATATCATTTCCAAGGATTAAACTCGAAAAATATTAACTCAAATCAAAAGAAACTAAATTTGAAATTACTCAAATAAGTCACTTGAAACGATCGAATGTCAAAAACCAAAGCCATTATAATACAATCCTAAACATCCATTATAACACAGCTTGTATGATTGGTTGGCAAGCTGGCTTCTACGATTGCCATCTCCTCCAAATCCATTGAGTCAGAGTCTGTGGCATTTGCTAGCCCCCACATTTAAGTATTCAAGTCCTTGGAATATTTTATTTCCATTAAAAGAAGAGAATTAGTTTACGACTTCGTAAGCATAACTAACCATTGAAGGAACAAGTGGGGATCGGATACCTTCAATTACATTGAGGTTAGAGGTGGGGGAAGAGCTATTTTCCGATGGCAGCTCGAAAGCTTCGGAACCACCAGCAAGTCTTGCATATGGTGCTGCTGCCGCCACCAAATTTGGTTTCATCGAACCAGAATCCGTGCTCGCCAGTTCTATACCGGATGATTAACCTATATATGAAAGGAATGAGACCCTCCATGTCTTGCACCTATTGTGAATTGGTGCATAATGGATAAATATATAGAAGGGAATCAGTGGATAGTTTAGGTAGATTGTCCTTCTCTTATACCTTAAATTGAGAGTTCATTCTTAACTGTGCATGTTTTAAAATGAAATCATCCAATGTTACCATACATAAATTATTGATTAAAGGTGTCGCCGGTTGATGTTTCATTTTCAGATTTCAACATCGGAACATTCCTATAATGAAGTATTAAATTTGTTCCTTACGGATTTAACTAGTTATTACTATAACCCAACAAGTGGTATAAGTGAAAAAAAGGATAATATTCATCTTAGGATACTCGGGTTCAATTGCTCTGTTTAAAAGGTATGTATATTGTCAGATAGTTAATAATATAAATGAGCGGATACTACCTTGTAATCACCTTTAAACTATTAAAAAAATTAATTATTATTAAAATATTAATTTTTATTGTAATATTTAAAAATTGAAGTTGAATAAAATTAGTGTTTATTTATCAAATAATAATCTGGTCTTACAAAACCGTCGGCTGTCGGTACAATCGAATGGTCCCATTTTTGAACTATTTATTTTTATCTTCTTTTTTTTTTGTTCAGAACTATTTATTTCTATCATTGCTCATGACAGCCAAGATGTAATTCTGGCAATGCCAATTGACTTTTGCAACATGTTTAGTATCTTAAATGGGAATATTCGTGTACTAGTGATTTTGGCCACTTTTTTTTTTTTTGAAAAATGTAAACTCATACTTTGTTGGCTGTTGCTGATCGAGTCGAAGGCTATATTTAGTATTACTTTTCAAACCAGCTTTTAACTTTAGAAGTTAGTTTGAGGTCAAAAGTAATACTAAACAGTTAACTTTTGGAGAAAAATTATTTTTAAAAAGTAATTTTCAACCCAAACGTAGCTTTTACGGTTATAAAAGTGTTTTTGAGAACCAAATTATAATTTTAACATTCATTTGTTATTGTGTTTATTTATAATTTATAAATTTATAATTTTTACGAAGATATAATTATATAATTAATAAATTATTTTTTAGTTTAAAAATTATATATATTTATTCATGTCAAGTTTTTTAAATAAAATATTTTAAATTTATTATATTTTCATGAAACACGAACAATTGTAAAAAAAATATTTATTAATAAAAATATTTTTATAATAATTTAAGTTGATACATTTCATATATTATAACATTAAAAAATTTAAATATCATTTTTATATATATACAACTTACAATATCATGTTTAAAATAGTCATTTATCTTCTTAAAAGTATTTTTTGACAACAATGCTAAACACTAAAATTTTACAACCAACTTCTTAATTTTTTTTTTTAAAATCCGTTTCTGACAACACTTTTAAAAATTACTTTTAAAAAATAATGCTAAACTAGCCCTAAGTGCAGCTGGATTTAAGAGTTTAAAGAAATTATAAATAGTTCAAATATTTATATAAAACATTAAGATCTCATGCAGTAGCTTTTAAGAAATAACTCCTTAAAAAATAAATTAATCACAACAATCCACATCTAATTATCATACTTTATCAATGTTAAGGTATACTTTAACTATATCCTGAAAACAGTCGCTAGAATCAAACATTTTCAACCACCACCGTCCAATCCGTAATCGTAATCTCCTCCAGCAATGGCTCACAGCTCGCATAAAGTTGCCTGTGGTGCACAGAATGTTATCAGCCCCAGCCATACGATAACGACTAATTAAGCTACCAAGGTCCTACCCACAGGTCATTGCCGACTTCTTTCAAAAGAGAATAATAATAATAATGTAAATTTAACTCTTGACTTTTCATTTCATGTTGAACGTCCCGGCAGAAAAGAGTGAACCCACTCTGACTTCACACCGGACACCCCCAAGGGTGGGGTGGACAAAAGGGAAGCCGGCGATAGAATGTCGTGGGATGGGATTGACCCGGTGCGTCGGCTCAGCTCCATATCAGATAGAAAAGGAAAGGATTTTGGCTATCAGAACAAAGCCATCAAGACTGCTCCATGCACTCAATAAAAGCTTCGAAGCTATAAACCCAGGTGAGACAATAGTACACCCTCACTAACAAGCATGAAACCATCAATACTCCACTCAGAAAAACACCATACATGATAAGGATTTTCATCCTTGTTACATTTTGAATGTACACCATACGTCATGTACATGTTAGAGACCACATGCTCACATTTAGTTATAATAAAACAGTTTCCAAACCAGTAGCTGATTAGGAATTCTAATAAATCAATACATACAAGATTTCAGAGCAATTCTGATGCAGAACTAATCATTACAAATACATACATACATACATACCTTTTGGATTTAAGAAATATTCTCATGCAGAGTCAATCATTGCAAATACATACATCTTGATGTTATCTGAAGAAACTTTAAAGCAAGTCACAATTAGGACAGAACAAGTCTGAGAACCACCAAGTTTTAGAAAACAAAATCCCAGGAACAACTATCATCAAGCTGCCAACCATAGAGGTTAAGTCAAACAAAAAAAGCTAACATAGATGTACAAAGATGATTCATCTTCAGACTGATTTGTTCTCCTAAAGTGCTCATTAAAGAATGAAAACTCCGCACCTGAATTGAAGCTCAAATCCAAGATCTGCACATGGCCTGCTCAACCAAGTCATCTAGTTGAAAAAAAATAATCTACCAATTGACCACAAAGGTGTTTTAGAAATCTCATATTAGGGCATCACAAAAGACTACATAATGTTTTATCTAAATAAACAAACTATTTGATCCTAGGCATAGAGTCAAATTCACATCCATTACATCAAAGAAGTCAATCGCAGAAAAATCAACCAAGGCAGCAACATGGCTTCAAAACTCACATCTACGTGACTAAAATTATGAGGAAAACAAATTCCCAATAGAGGGAAGACGGTTATTACCGGAAATCTAGCAGCAAGGTCTGCAAAAAGTTGCACTCAACAGAAAAGCTCAGTATATCCTCATTTATCCCTTTCAGCTGCCAGCAGTAAACACAAACTACATTAACAGTAACCAATATAAAGACACTCCAATTTGAAATATAAAATATTCATGAACTTCAAAAGTATCTGCTCAACATAAAATAAGATAGCATATTAGCATTCAAATCACAAGATTCAGCCACTAATGCCCTTCTTTGCTTTGAGTGATTCCAGGGCCTTCTTCCTTAACTCCACTTCAAGATGTTTATGCTCAGACGATGCCTCATCATCACTTGGACGAAAGTTACTCCTGGCTGCATCCTCACCATCTTGAGCTTTCATTTTAAGCTTCTCAGTATGCCGTTCTTCTCTTCTGTGACGCCGCTCCTTGCGACGTCTACGCTTCTCCTCCTTTCTTAATCTCTTTTCTTCCTTCCTCCTCCTCTTAGCCTCTCTCCTGTCCTCAGTTTGAGAATCATTGCTAGAATCATCATCTGAAGTAGTTTCATGCCTCTCAGACCTTTTATGTTTTCTCTTTTCCTTATGCTTAGTTCGGTGTTTATCACTTCCTTCAGAAGCTGAACCCAAACCATCGTTATTATGATCAACCCTTCCATGCAACATTGGTGAAGTTTCTGCTTTCCGGTGTTGAGCACCATCCATGTTATTTCGATGGGAATGACTCTTATCATCAGATCTTTTTCCTTCTCTCAGGTGTGATGCACTTTGCTTCTTGTCTTCAAATGAATCCTCAGATAAACTTGGTGATCTCGGTTGATCAGGAGTTCCCAACTGAACCCTTTTTCCAGAAGACCTCTCACTGTGAGGAAATAGCTATAACAGTCAGACCTCTACGTAACGGCAACCAAACAAGAAGAATAAAGTTATAGTTGCACCATCATACTACCTCTTCATTTCAAGGTCTTTCTTTCTTGATTCTCTGCCTGCCAATTGTTCAGAAGTATGATCCTTCCTAGGAGAAACTCTCTGCTTATTAATTGGTGGTGAATGCCTATGGATAAATTATACCAAAATAAATTCAACTTTCTTCATCTAACAACAGCAAACAGAAGTATCAGAAAATTGATTGAATTGAAATCTAACCTGCTTCTGCTGGCTTCAATTTTCCTCACAGTACCTTCACTGTCCCGCCGGCCTCTCAATTCTCTCGGTTTTTGTTCAGAACTCATGCTATCATCATGTGCAATTAGCTCCCTCCTTTTCCTCATAGGGCTCGCATATGGACTTGACGACCTTCAAAATCAACAAAGTAAATAAATAAGTTGCATAAGCACAGATAACAAATATGCAATGGATTCTGATACAAATGAAACATATGCAACCAAACTATAATAGTTTACCTCCTATCTTCACTCACAGATCGATTCCTTACACGTAAAGGAGATTTGGAGACTGAAGATTTATTAGGGGATAGTGATGTGGCAGGCACTTTATCACCTGCATCCCTTTTAGAGGGCCTACATCCCACAGGAGACAACTTTCCATGCATTCTGCACATAGAATTTTGCAACATACTTTATGTTTCAAATGCACAGGAGAAAGTAATTCAATCTAAGTTTCATATAAACATCTGACGTAAAAGGATGTCAACATACTGCTGTCTTTCTCCAGGAGAAAGCAAAGGTGATCTTCTTTCCTCGGGAGACTTCCTAACCGGTGAAGATGATCTACGTACAGGAGACAGAGAACTTGACTGATAAGATGCAGGAGACTTAGCATGGGAAGGAGTTATTGACCTACGGCCAGAAGCAAGTGATCTATGCTGAACAAGAGGTGATGGCCTACGTCGTGGAGTTGAAGAAGATCTGCGATGCCTACGTCGCGGAGTTGAAGATCTGCGATGCCTCTGTCTCACAGGAGAGGGTGATCTACGTCGCAAGGTTGGTGATCTGTGACGTACAGGTAACAAAGATCTACGATGTATAGGAGAAGGAGATCTGCGAGAAACTGGCGAACGAGATCTACGGCGCAAAGGTGATGGAGATCTACGATATCGAACAGGAGACCTTCTGCGTTGTCGAACTGATAATGGTGATCTATGGCGTCGAACAGGTGATGGTGATCTATGATGTCCAATGGGTGACCGTGATCTACGACGCACGGGTGTACGAGACCTGTGCTGGTAAGGAGAATGAAATCTACGTCTTACAGGAGATGGTGATCTGCGGAGTGAAAGGGATCGAGATCTTCGCCGATAATAAGACGGTCTTCGTCTTGCAAGAGAGCGTGATGATTGAGGTGAACGTCTAGATCGAGGAGTTAAAGACCGCCTTCTTGGGGAAGGGTACATCCTATCATTGGAAATGGAGCGCTTCCGAGGAGGAGGTGATCTAGATAGACTCCTAGACTTCTGTTTGTATCTGCAAGTAAATCCAGATCTTACAAGAATGGAAAACTCATAAAAAATCAGAAGCATATAGATCAAATATGTCATCACCAATTTCAAGTATAGAAAGATTACCAGGCAAATTTCCACCTCTAGATGATCTAAATGCATTCATAATAATAGTTTTAGATTGAGAGAACATACTCAGAATTGCTTCTTGAATTAGAATATGATCTGCTGACTGATCGAGAAAGCATTCTTCTGCATATGAAACCCAATAAATTTACGAAACATATTTTTAATGCAATCCAAGCAATCCAAGTAGAACATAGTAATCATTGAATTACCGAGAGCGTGGAGAGCCATCAGTTGAACAAGGAGATTTAGAAAAGCTGCAGGGGATGAATACGTAAGTGTTAAAAGTTCCTAGTTTTAAAGAAATTGCTTTGATTTACTCCGATACATATCTGTTCTATTCAAAAACCACTTCCCAATAATCCCTCAACTTACTGAACTCACCCATTTGGGGAAAAAAGGCAACAAATTAAAACCATTTAATGGAGAATCTCAAACTTCAACAAACATGAAAGTGTTTAGAACTTAGGGCATCTGGCTTGGGAATGGGAGAACAGGCCTATAGAATGAAAATAGTTGCCTATAATCACATGGACCAAAACTAGTTGTGCAGAAAAAGAAAAAATACATAATTTCTTAATTCCCCTGTGCCCCTGACCACCCCCCCCCCCCAACCAAAAAAAAAGAGCAAATTTCAGGTAATGTTGAAACTATTTCATAAGTTCACAAGCAAACTATGAACTATGATAACCCTTAGACTGGGAAAATATGCACCAAGGCAAAGCTTACACAAAAGAAGCTACATTCCTCACCTCTTCCTTCGGCCACCATTCCTTAGGTCAGCATCTCTCTCATCTTCAGGATGTGGACTTGAACCCTTTGGTAGTATATTCTTTGAGGACGGGTCCAAGTCTGCATCACCAGCCTTTGTTTCATCCCTGTCGTCCTACAGTAGTATGAGGTAAAGCACATGAGCCCAAATAACTGTTGAAGCTAGCTGAATAGCATACAAAAGAGAAACAAAAAGTTAAAACCAAACACCTAACTCTAAATATGAAAAAACTTAGAATTACCATCATCTTCCTCAATCTCTCTTGTTTGCGTTCTCTACTTTCACCATCTTTCTTCTTCTGAATCTCATTAGCTATCCTATCCGACTCTGCCTGCAACCATACATGACAACTTTGTTACACGAGAAACAAGAAGAATACAACCAAATACAACAACACTCCTAAAACATTTAAACCTTTTTCTTCCTAGCTTCTTCTTCTTTGGCATCCAAGAACTGTTGAGGAACACCACTTCCATTTCTTTGTGCACTAAGCAGAAGAGTCCAAAGCTCCTTCATAAACTTGCCAGTATTCTTCTCCATGAATCCGGTGAGGGATATCTGAATTTGCTTGCCATTAACTTCCTGCATCGAGGTAAGAACGATGTGAACTATAACGCACACTGCACCAATATCGTATTAGCAATTGCTTAACAGGAAACTATGAGAATAAAGATGCGGTAACAACTTAAAGAAAAGATTTAATGAGTGAATCTCCTGCACTGTGCAATTATCTAGCAAGAGAAGTATATCTTGAAGTTCGATGCCTAAAGTTAGTGCCTAGCAGCGTCACTTCCAAACCACAACATACATAAACAAAGAAACAAAATATATATGGGAGGTTAAATTATATTACCTTCTCATCGAGAAGCCCATAGATGAAGTTAATAAGAACGTCATCTTCGAAACCAAGAAGCTCAGTTACCCGAGTAGCTATCCAAGGTCTAATAACATCCATCTTAACCTTTGTCATGTTAACCTAGAGATAACAACAAAAGTTCAAGTCTTATTAAAATTAGAACGGTAACAACATTAATTACATCGAAATTCTAATGGAATAAATTAAGAAAACCAATAAAAATGTATTTAAAAGAGAACCAGATGCTCCAATTCGGGAGCAAATTTCTGCGATTTAAGTAGTTTCGCTTGCTTATTAGAGAACCGAGTGTCCTGATCTGCCGAAGTACCCTAAATTTTTCAAAGAAGAAAATCACGTTAAAAACTGATTAAATTGCAGATCAGAAAACTGCAAACGAGAAAAATAAAATAAATACCCGGAAAAATCCGCCCGACATTTTTTTGATCGAAGAGTGATTATCTCCTTGAGATGGTAGTGATAGAAAATATTTGTTAGAAAGAGCAAGAGATTTGTATTCCAAAATTACGCCACATGAGAAGCTTGTCTTTTGCTGATTTTATCGATTTCAAAGACAAGGTTGAACAGAAGAACTGGGGCTTTGTACTTTCCCACGATAAGAATTAAGATGAGAATATTTCTTACTGGAAAACTATATTTACATATTTTTTCTTTTTTCTTTTTAAATTTACGGGCCGGTATCCGGCCCACTAAATTTCACAGATTGAGTTTGGATCGTAATTTTTGGATTAGACAATTGTTTCTTATTTTTATTTTTTATTTTTAGATTATTAATAAGATATTTTAGTTACTAAAACTTAAAATATTATAATCTTTAAGTATTTCATCCTCGTTTGATACATAAATTTGATTGAACATTAGAACCATCATATGTTACTGTTTCCTCTATTAATAGATAGTGTTATAATGTTGAAATTTAATAAGTATTCATTTAACGTTTTATTACAATGATTTGTTAGAGCATTTTTTAGTATATATGTAACGTATGTTTACAGTTAAAAATACATTAAATCACGATGTATGCTGCTAGAATTTAAAAACCAATTAAAATTCTTTTTAATTACTTTGAATTGCATGATTTGAAGAAAAAAACTGCATAGATTTGACTTAGATATTTTGTTACTCGAAATTACGGATATCTGATTAAAGTATCTGGTATTAACGGACTGAGATATAGATTGATATTTTTAATACCTGAAAATTCATATACCCCAAATTACGAGTATTCTATTTTGAACACCCCTAATTTATATGTTTGGCTTTTTTACGGGGATGTGGTAGGTAACTTATAAAAATATTTTTATTAAATAAAATATAATTATTATATTAGTAAATATTTAATAATAATAATTTAATTAATATTTTTATATTTATTTATGATTTATCTTTATTCACTTATTTCTCAAATAGATGTACAAAAGTAATTTTAAAAAACTTGTCAAGTTTATAACTTGCAATACTATAAAATAAATAAATATTTATTTATGCTGAATTCTTAAAAAATAATTCAAAAAACCACAAAAATAATATTTTCAATAGTAATAATATGATGGATACAATTCTAACATAGTTCTAAAAATTAAAAATATTTAACATAATAAAATCGTAAGATAACATATCAATATAGCAACTGGAACAATAAGTTATCAACTTGATAGTTTAACGATATTAATAAGTTTCAGATCTTAAGTCAAAATAAATAAATAAGTTTCGGATCATTATCGACATTGTTTATTTTAATTTAAAATTTGATGTTTTAATTTTTTTAGATAAACAATAATTATATCAACGAAAAATTAACTTATAATGACCCTATTTGGCGATTAACAGATAGCTAATAGCAAATAATGTATTACATTAACTAATAACGGATAGCTGATAACATTAGCTGATTTGACTAGCAGATTATATTAGCTGATTGTATAAAAGTGTTTGATAAAATTAACTTATAGCTGATAACTATTTGATTATTTGAAAAAGAAAAATAACATATAAGGACATGCTTATATTTGATACTTGTTTAAATGATTTATTAGTTATTAATCTTTTGTATCTAATAATATTAATTAGACTATGAAAATTAACTTTTTTTAATATCATTACTGAGCATATATGAGGATGTACATATTAATTTTTTATTTGTAAAATTATCTTTTTAATAGAATTTTAATAATGCTTAAATTTATATGTATATATTAATTTCTTATCTATAAAATTATATTTTGAATATAATTTTATTAATTATTAAATTTATATGTATTTATTAATTTATATATTAATTTCTTATTTATAAAATTATTTTTAAAATTTTATTGTTTAATCAAATTTATGTTATTTAAAGAAATTTTTATAATTATCAAAGCCAAAATAGTCTTTTATCCAAACCTCTAACTCAAAAAGCTCCTAAATTTTTTTTTCAAAATGAGAGGTTTCACCTCAATCCGCTATTACAATCTTCTATTTACCAAACATTCAAATTAGCGGATTTAACTGGTCAAACTTCTAAAAATGCTTTAAATTTCTAATTTTAGCTCAAAAAGTTGTTCACCAAACATGGGTAATATATATCTCAAATAAAGTAACTACTATATATACCAATTAGAGAAGTAACATATGCGTATTAAAAATGAAAACAGAATGCAATATTCAAATAATATTAATACAAAAATCTAAAACTAAATAAAACAAGGTTAATTTTTTTAAATATATTTTTTAAACTTCCTATCGAAATTGGAAAGTAGAAAATCAGGCGGAAACAATAGTTCAAGTAGGGGCCTCAACGATTCTATACGAGCATGGCAATTGCAGAGATGTGGAACAGTGGAAGATATGAAGATATGGAGGCCTTGTCTTGGAACCCGGAATATATGGATCAGGGATTTAAATAGTAATATGCCATTGTAATAGCAGTCGTTATATAATAGTAACGATGTCGTTTGAAATCACTATTGTCGAAAATAACGGTGTGAAGCGAAATCACATCAATAGATGTGGATCACGACCGCAATTTAACGATAAACGGTCAATTGCGGCAATAACCGATCGCTATTATACCGTTATGTTTTATAATAAGTCGTGTAAGTTTAAAAAAATTTAGGGTAAACTACACTAGTAGTCATCGAATTATGGTTTTTTTTTCTATTTTGGTCCCCGGACTATTTTTTGGCAAAAACATCACTAACGTTATGTTCCCTTCCTATTTTTGCAAAAATATCACTAACGTTATGTTTCCTTCCTATTTTGGTCACCGGCTGTTAAAAATTTTACGGTTTTGCTGACGTGGAATTTTATTTTATTTTTAATTTTCCATGTCATTTCTTCTCTCTCCTCGTAAGCAATATATGTTATTTTATAATATTTTTATTTAAACTAACAGGATGGTGACACGTGTCACTGCCTATTAGTGAAATAAAATGAATGAAAAATCAAGCCTCTTATGCAGCAAGAGAGATTCGACTAATAGACAGTTACACGTGTCACCATCCTATTAGGCAGTTACATGTGTCACCATCTCTCTGGCTGCATAAGGGGCTTGATTTTTCATTCCTTTTATTCCACTAATAGGCAGTGACACGTGTCACCATCCTGTTAGTTTAAATAAAAATATTATAAAATAACATATATTGCTTACGAGGAGAGAGAAAAAATGACATGGAAAATTTAAAAAATAAAATAAAATTCTACGTCAACAAAACCGTTAAGTTTTTAACAGCCGGTGACCAAAATAGGAAGGAAACATAACATTAGTGATGTTTTTGCCAAAAAAAATAGTTCGATAACCAAAATAGAAAGGAAACATAACGTTAGTGATGTTTTTGCCAAAAAAAATAGCTCGGTGACCAAAATAGAAAAAAAAACTATAATTCGGTGACTACTGATATAGTTTACCCAAAAATTTAAGACCTCGAGTATCACAGTGACTACTATAACATCTATTATGTCTGCAACTATAGTAAATGAAACGTGGCCGCAACCACAATTTAAATACGTGATGGGACTACTAATGGTATAGGATGCAATGAAAGGATAGTAATGGCAAAGACATTCTCGAACAACAGTTACAAAACTTATGGGCAAAACATCTCTCTTACTATGTTTTGGTAAGGAATAGAATTTTTTTTTCTGTGCCTATTTTTGTCTTATATTAAAAAAAATAAGTTTATAATTTAGGGTTAAGGTTAGTGTTTAGAGTCAAGGTTTAGAGAATTAGGGATAAGTCGTATTTTTAAGATTTAAAGTTTATGATTTAAAATTTAATGTTAAAACTTAAAATTTATTTTTTAATGTTAAGGCATAAAAAAGAACACCCAAAAAGATAGAGAATTTTTGTCCGTTTGGTAAGAAGGAAAGTGAAAGAGAAAAAGTGCAGAACTGATGTTTTGTTGTGAATACAAATACAGAAACAAAAGCACAGTAGTGTTTACTAGGAAAATGAGTTATCCAATGTATGTTTGCATCCTAATAATCAACATTTCCAAAACATAGTACTATATTTTAATAGGAAAGTAACTAAAACTTTTTGAACCCATTTACTAATCAACCAGTGAACTAAAAGCAGCTATGTTTTAATAAGCTAATAACTTGGCATTTCGAACTATCAAATAGGACAGTAATGGCTTTGCACCAGCCATTTTCCAATGCAACCACCATGAAAAATATAACAACACGACACAAGTTTGATCTGCTAAATAAAACATTAACCATACAGAATTATTTTAAAGCATTACCTAACGAGTCATGAAATCAACTATATGTTGTGAATGAAATAAATTGAGTTAAAAGTCGTTTTATAATGACTTCTGATGCATCTAATTCAAATTAATGGTTCAATAAGTCAAATATACAGTGATTATAAAAAACATCCACTAAAGTGTTATTTTCAAAATAAAATTATTAATTTATTATAATTTTAAAATGTTTCATTAGATAAAAAAATATTTCAAATAAAATAATAATTTGTTTTATTTACAATGATCCTCTTTTCTGAAACACGATAAAATAAAATAAAAATAATATCTGTGTGCATTTAAACTTTTTTTCTTTTCTGAAACACGACCATACTCCTCTCTACTCATAAATTGAAGAATATTGAGCGTTTAACATATTTGATCTCATGTCTTTATATATATTATATTAACGATAATGCAATCAAGTTAAATTCAATTGAATTTTGGGGGAATTTGTAAGTAAAATCAAGAGATTTAATCGGAGTTAAGTCTATTGGAGCTTTTATATTATCGATCATGTCTCCTCCATTTTTTTATGGTAATTATATTTAACCCTTTAATTTTATTTCTTGACTCGGTCGCTGTCCGAAAACTTGCTCCTTGTTCAATGTTTTAAAGTTATGTTTGTATCATGATCATCAACGTCGCCAAAACATACTATAGTGGACGTTTATTAGGAAAAGTATAGTGTTTCAAAGACATTGAAATCCCATAGCATTGTTTGGATAACACACAATGGAAGAAGAAAGAAAAACATAGAGCTCTGTTATCTGAATGTCTATTCAGTTGGCATCTGAAAGCGGCAAATGGGAGAAGAATGACGTTGTTTGAGCCATGTTTCGATGCAGTGAGCATGAAACCTGTGGCATTCGAGATCCAACCTCAAGTTCCTCCAAACAGATGGTGCAGTTTTCGTCAGCTCCCGTCACCCTCTCCACCATCTCTTTTATGGACGACTCTTTATATGCAAGCATGCTATAGTTAATGCTAGCAAACTCTACCAAAGCTCTTATAACCAAACTCTCCAGGTTGTTCTCACTCTCACCTTCCATCACTAGTTTGGCAAAATCAGATATGAGAAAATCAACAGAAACAGTAGTGATAGAAAAATATTAGTTTGAAACTTTGATCTTTACAAGTCTTATGAAAATCTAACTTTGTGCATGCAATTAGAAGGCTGGGAAGATATAATAACACTATTTTCTAATTATTTCGACACCATTGACAGCGACTAGAGCGACAGCTTATGGGTTAAAGTAAGTGAAAAGAGAATACAAGTTAATAGTCATAGAGTGGAACAAGGCATATGTTGTACTCCATTAATTAGCAATGAATGAATGAACATTAATTTCAAAAATAAATAATACTATTATTTAGAATTTTTAGTTTTAAAAAATTACGATATAATTAATTGAATTACTTTATAAAAGTTATTGAAAGTATTAATTATAGTAATGTATTTACATGTGAGTTTATGGATGTTAATGAGGTGGATTTTATGGGAATTCGCCCTATTTCACACCCGATTGGACATAGATGGTTACAGACTTCGCGGATTGTGAGGTGAAGATGGAAATAAAAATTAGATTCGTTGTGGTTGGTGGGGCTAGCGTGAACATGTCTTTGTACCCTCCCATCTCCACCCGTCTCATATCATCCCCTCCCGCCAACATCCTCTCTACCCGTCCCAACAGATTTTATAACATGTTATTAAAAATATAGTTGATTTTGATCAGATCAAATATATAAATATTTTTAAAAATATCAGTTAGGATCTGAGTTAAATTTAAGATAATTCATATGACTTGTCTTTGGATATTTATGAAAAGTTTAGTATATATATAATTTAGGTTTCTTGATTTATTCTTTATTGTTGCCGATCAAGACTTCTTTATAGGGGTGACAATTTGAATAATTTTACATATATGGTAGAAGTTTGAATGAGAGGTATTTCATACATTTTTCATAACAAATTTGGTTTATATTTATTTAACTAATACTTATAAATATATTATATGGAATGAGTCATGAGATGGGTAAAAAGGTATTAGGTGGATCTCAGGACCCACGTGGGTGATGGACGAGGATGATTTTAGTTTTGCTGGTTGCGGAACAGTAATGATTTTAGATTTTGTATTCGCAACAGGTCGTGGGAGCGAGGATGAGAATGAAAATTTCTTGACGGGGATAGATGTAGAGAGAGAACCCTTCGCACCCTCCCCGCTCAATTGACATCCCTATGCTAGTCGCTTTTTTCTCTATTCTCTACGATGTTTATAGTTTTTTTTTAGTTTTTTTGTTTTAGATTTCTTTATTGCACCCGCTCCTCCCAATTGACATTCCCATGTGACATGAATTTTCTTTATCTTGTGGCACGTTTTTCATCTATCTTATGGTGTGGTCTCATATACTTTTGTGCTAGTTTGTGTTCGTGTAGCAATCATCATGACACATGCCCGTGGCCGGGAAAGGCCAGTGGTCTTATATGATTAGATCATTTTATGACAGTTTGTTAATGTTTTCAAAACGGAGTAATCTGCAAGATTGATTTTGTTGATCTCTCTTTTACACCACTACGTAAATGTCTAGTATGATAGAGATAAACGATTTGTTTGCTAGATTTCTATGAATGATGAAGGACCTAAGTTTTTTTTCTTTTCATGTCCTTTGATGTTTTATTGTTTTTCTGTATGAAATTTCTTGGTGAACATATTCACCAAGTTTGTCCTCATATTCCAAGTGTATTTTGTTATACATTCCTTTATTTTGATGAAATTCGGTTTCTTGTTAAAAATAATACTAATGTAATGAGATGTTCAAGTACTCTTGTCCAAAATTGTCATAAAAATTTAGACTTGATGAGTCATATATTTGGAGCTTTATCACACTTATATTCCAAATCTAGATAATTTAGGTTGCATCTCATAATGTAAATACAAGACTGAACAATAACATCCCCGTTAGACATTGCATTTGCAGTTCCAAGTCCAGATTGTATGATTTCTGCAATGATGTAGTAAAAGTAGAGAATATGATGATCTCAAATCTTAAGAAGATTGTGGAATCGAAAGGAAGAGTTGTTTATGAGGAAAAAAGGATTGATGAGAGAATTACTTGTTATAGGATCACGTGAGAAGAGTTGGATGTGATGCAGATTGAGAGGAACATGAGGAGTTTGTGGGAAAATAACATCAGACTGGTAAGAAGTTGAAGCCAACTCCACTGAAGAAACTTGGGGAGAAATTAAGTACCAACTCCATGAAGTGGTATATCCACCATTTTTTTTACATCACAGCGATTTATGGAGCATTTTTAAAAACCCCATATGTGTTGTTGTGGAGAAGGAACGAACGAACATGCAATCAATGCGTTTGCTGCAAGAATTCTACAAGTTGTCTAGTCTTCACTTGAACCATTCTTTTATTATTTGGGCATTAACTACGATGAGTTGTAGGTATATTACAGATTGGACAATTACCGGTGTGTTATTTTAGGGTTCCTACCAGAAGACTTACGGAGAAGGATTGCACTCCAGTTCTCTATTCAACAAGGTTGCTGCTACTGCTAGAGTGAGTAATTGGTTATCTAGACTTCTTCCATATGCGGAAAATTACAACCCCTACAAAGTGTCTAGTATAATACTCAAGCGATTATCAACCAATAAGAATACCTATATTGTTTTCGGATTACAAAATAAACACTGCTAAATTGTGGCATACAATGTTCAATCACCATGCTGCTTTCTGCTACCAGTTCATCAAGAAAACAAAATGAAGACAAAAATCTTCTTCTTTTTCTACAATTACTGAAAGGACAAACATCAATCTTTCGAATCTGACAAATGTATCAAAGTTTCTTCCCCTTCTCGGAAATTTTATATTGGATATAGATGGATCTTGCCGAGTGTCGGAAATATTTGGATGCTATATTGTAATTCACTTCCCGGCATGGTAAGCTCGCAAAACAGTTTGACCTGTATCGGGGCAATATAAAGCTGCACTTCCTTGTTACAAACCTAGCTCCTTTTTCAGCTTAGCAAGAGTAGCTTCTATTTCATCGATGTTCACCTCGATGCTGCTACCTTTGTTAGCTTCATTTTGAAAACTGCTTCCTTTTTCTCGGGATTACTAAAGTCATTTCTGCTGTTTTCTTCAGATTCGTCATCGGATATGTTGAGCTCTTTCTCCAGAAATTCAACAAATTCCTCTCCGATTGCCTGCCAAGGGTGAATTTAACTAGTTAAGCAAAATTAAGCTTGAACGAGTGTACATAAGCTTTTCATATAAGGAAAGCAGCTAGATTAAGTGTAAATAATGGACACACACTATGAGAATATAATCATTTAGAGCTTAAACCAACTAATTTGCTTCTGGTAGGTTTAGAGGATGTTACCTAATCCAATAATTCTTCATCTTGGGTGTTCGAGCTTTGACTTCGTTGAGTTCCTGAGTACGAAAAATCAGATGTTCGGTTCCCACTAGGGTTGTATCTTCTCCGAGATTCAGAGTTCAGCAACGTATTATACGCATGCTTAATCTTCATAAATTTCTCGTGCATTGGCCTGTAAACCAGAATTACTCAATATACCAAAGCCATAAACATAAAATCCAAATCATTAAAGCTTAGAGAGGCAATCCAAGTTTGAAGGAAGAATGATAGAAATGCGTAAACAACATACTTGGAACTATCATATAATAAACATTGCTTTCAATCACTTCCTAATTCTGAGATGTCATGTAGCTCCTCAAACAAAGGATTTTCTAGTTCCTGGAGAGTAATTGGTTTATTTGTGAAACCTAAAACTCTGAACTTAGAAGATTTTTGAACAATAGTGATGAGAACAAAGCCTGAGAAACATGATACTATGAGACTTGTAACATTGAAGATTGCTAACTAACTGAGAAGGCAATTTTCTCTTCCTTAGAAAACCTTCTACACCAAAGCCCTTCAATCTCTATGTAAAATCTCTAGGTGCCATTGTTTCAATCTCTATGTAAAAGCCCTTGGTGCCATTGTTTCAACCTCTTCCAATAAGAAATTAGCAAAACAAATAAGCCAAAATACAGGGTAAAGGGAATTTTAAATGTGTATTTGACAGAATTACCTCTTTGTTGACATCAGTGATACTTCAAAGCAAGTTTCCTATAAGCCCTTTTGATTTCATCTGAAGTTGCAGACGGAGAAACACCCAAAACTTCATAAGGAGACTATCTCCAGCTCGCTCTCAAAAGGGTACAAACATTTCGTTTCTTAACACAAGCTTGTAACCTTTCAATTTTAGTGGTAGAGATTTAGGTTGTGGTTTAGGGTTTAGGGATTTAGGTTGTATGGTGTAGAATTTAAGATTTATAGTTAGAGTTTAGGGTTTGAGGTTAAAGTTTTAGGACTAGGGCTAAAGATTTAGGATTTAGATTTTATAGCCCATATATATATATATATATAAGTTCTAATTATAAATCTTAAATTCTATGACATACAACTTGGGTATCAAAAGCTTGTGATCCTTTTGTATTAAAGTATTTTCCCAAAAAAGAAAGCTATGGGCATATTCTTTAGGCTTCACTTTTCACAATTGGATAGTACAACGGTCTGAAAATTCGATTAAAAATAACTTCTTTGAATATAAAACAATAACTAAAGTAAATATCAATCATTAATATCAATAATCAGTTTGTCTAGGAAGGTTGTCCTCATAATGAGCATCTGCAAACTCGATCTGGATTAGTCGACCATTGAGTCGGAAATAAGTGGTTAAACAAAAAAAACATCGACCATTAATTACCAAACAAAATAATTAATTATAAATTATATAATAAAATTAATTTATAATACAAGAGATAATTTATTATTAATAGGTAAACTAAATGAATTCATATTCTATGAAATTATTTTTGTTCCGAATAAACAATTTATATTAGAATTATTATATTATTTAAAATTCAAAGAAAAAGTAAATTTTTTTTACCATCTTGAAAATCATAAATATGTTTGATTGAAGTAGACAATACATATGAGCAAAATGACGAAAACTAAGATAAGGTTTCACTCCCATGTTGCATCATACGGTTGAAGGCCAAGAATTTGAAGTTTTTGAAATTACGTGGGGACTTCAAAACTCTTTAATATAGCATCTTCAAGATTACTACTTAAATGAGTCACCAGCCTTTATCCTAAAATTTGAACAAGCATTTTTTTTTAATTTAATTCAAATCAATTAATAATTAAAATTATTGTTCATTTAAATTGATATAAAATACGTGAAATATCAGTGTAAAATAAATTTTGAATAATGATATAGTTATTGAAATAGTTTAAATTAAATTTAAATACATTATATATATTTTTAATTATAAAATACATAAAATATTAGTGTAAAAATAGAACATTACATTATATGCTTTCAAATAATATTAATAAAGATAGAAAATATTTTACTTTTTTACGACTGTTAGATAGGGGTATTCATGGTAGGTTAACCGTATTATTTAGTTTAAACGGTTGGTTAACCGTTATAGCGGTTATATATTTTCTCTAATCGTAACATAATCGTTAAGAACTGGTTAACCGTTAACGATTAATTGTTAAGATATAGTTAACTGACGATTCAGTTCTGGGTTAACCTATAATCTATTACAATTTTTTATATGTTCATTATTTCTTTTGAGAATAATAAAACTATATTTTTCGATAAACATTATATTAAAATGTTCATAAAAATGCTCAAATAGAGATTCTAAACACAAAGTCTATACTTAATTAAAAAAAGTACATACATACTACAAAGTTTCAACACAACACAAAATATATAAATTCCATTCTTAGTTTAAAATTCCAAGTTTTAACAGTGTTCAATATATATGAGCATATTCTTTGGGCCTTCACCCTTCACAATTGGATATTACAACAGTCTGAAAAATCCGATTAAAAATAAACTTCTTTGAATATAAAACAATAACGAAAGTAAATATCGATCATTAATATCAATAATCAGTTAGTCTAGGGAGGTTGTCTTCATAATGACCATCTGCAAACCTAACATAGATTAGTCGGCCATTGAGTAGAAAATTAGTGGTTAAAAAAATCAATCATTAATTACCAAACAAAATAATTAATTATGAATTATATAATAAAATTAATTTATAATACAAGAGATAATTTATTATTAATAGGTAAACTAAATGAATTCATATTCTATGAAACTATTTTTGTTCTGAATAAACAATTCATATTAGAATTATTATATTATTTAAAATTCAAAGAAAAAGTAATTTGTTTTTGACTATCTTAAAAATCATAAATATGTTTGATTGAAGTAGACAATACATATGAGCAAAATGGCAAAAATAAAGATAAGGTTTCACTTTTGCTGCATACGGCTGAGGGCCAATCACTTGAAGTTTTTGAAATTACGTGGGGACTTCGAACTCTTTAATATAACATCTTCAAGACTACTTAAATGAGTCATCAGCCTTTATCCTAAAATTTGAACAAGCATTTTTTTAATTTAATTCAAATCAATTAATAATTAAAATTATTGTTCATTTAAATTGAATTACAAAATACTTGAGATATCAGTGTAAAATAAATTTTGAATAGTGATATAGTTATTGAAATAGTTGGATTTTTTTCGATTAAGAAGGGAAAAGGCTTCAACCACAATCCTCATTAAAAAAATTTCTTAAATTTAACGGAAAAAAAAGAGTACACGTGGAAAGGGCTGCAACAAAAATATCAACTTAGAACCGGCAAACAAAGACCGAAAACATAACAAAAATACCGCTTGGTTAATCCGTTCCAACTGCAATCAAAGGGTCAAAAAATCTAACCAATTCCAGTATCTTGCTGCCCACCACAGTGCTGCAAATCATGTTCAAGCAATGCTCGAACCCTATCAGGAGGCTTCTCAAAAACACCTCACTTATCGCTTGATCACGCATATCGTTTGCTAACCAATCGACAACCATATTCGATTCCCGATAAATATACTCCACATAGAGACTTCCCATGGACGTTGAATCATCTCTTGGATCACCATAACGAGGTCATTTGCCGTCTGTATTATATTACCATCTTCAACACAACGAATTGCCTTACGACTATCCAACTCAAGCTTCACTCGGCGAAACCCACAACGCCACGGATGTCTCAGCCCATCGAAGATCGCCCATAACTCGCATTCAGAACAGAACAACGTCCAATTCTTCGAGCAAAATCAAAAAGCCAGTCGCCAGAAGCCGAGCGATAAACACCACCGACTGCAGCTGCATTGGTTGCCGGATCCACAGCCCCATCCACATTAATTTTCACCCAATTAGTAGGCAAATATTGCCAAAGATTTATGGTCCGATTGGATCTACCCTGGGTTAAATTAATCCCCAACTCACGGGAGTTAGCCGCAAGCACTTGCTCCATATATTTTTGCTAGCTACAACCATATCTTTGCGTTCAACAAAATCTTATTCGAATAGCATTTGTTTTCTTCGTTGCTACAACTTCTAACAGAGTATTGCAAACAAAACTCCCCAATTTTCCAACACACTTGCAAAGGGACCATCGGTACTAATATTGGCAACAAGCCAATCTTGCAGCGGTAGTGTATAAAAAGCACGGTGAGCAGCAGCAGACACAAGCTGCATCCAAATCAAACACGCACGGGGGCAATCACAGAGAACGTGAAGCAAATCCTCCTGTCTTTGGTTACAAAACTTACATCTTGAATCATCTGTCATGTGTCTTTGTATTTTTTTCCATATTGATAAGCAAACAACCACGCATAGCAAGCCAAATAAAAGCTCGAATCCGTTGTGGTACAGGTAATTTCCAAATTGCAGCCCAAGAATTCGAACCTCGAACAGCAGCATGTCCCCTCAGTCAGCTGTAAGCTGATTTCACAGTAAATTGGCACTTCTTGCCATCCTTTCACCCTAAGCGATCCGGACCCAAATGTGAAGCAGGTGGATACACTGTCAGAATATGTTGCACGCACTCCTCTAGCAAAACATGGTTAAGCGTATCAAAGTCCCAATAAACATGCGGATTAACAAAAGAAATCACCAGATACGGTATAGGCAGACCATCCAACTGATACAAAGAAACAAGAAGACCACACTCTGCTAACTAATCATCATACCAAAAATCAATAGGAAGCATCTCTCACAATCCATCACATACCTTCTCGAAAATACCGGACCACAAGCGAGAACAATTACAAGAACTGAGACTAAGAGACAAGACACCTTCCACCTTATATTTAGATCGCACCACTTGAACCCATAACTTATCACCTTCGGTAATAATTTGATATCCAAGATTTATTAGAAATGCTTGGTTAAATTGCTCCGTATCATGAAGACCAAGACCACCATCATCAAGACCGCCATCTTCCAGCGTACAAGATTGATACATTTTGAATAAAAAACCACAAGACTTTCAATTTTATGATCATCACCTTTGCAGCCATGTTAAAACCATAAACAAGCTCGGGATTGCCTGTAACACTGATTTTGCCAAGGTAACACGACCTGCAAAGGCCAACAATCTCGCCAGCCTTGAAGCAAGGTGGGAGCGAACTTTATCCACCAAATAACCATAAGTAGCGTTAGTTACACGGTTCTGCAGAAGAGGTATCCCAAGATACTCAAATCCTGGACTTTCGTAAAACCAAAACTATTCACAATATCTGATCAAACATCTAACTTTGTATTTTTTAAGAAAAAAAATATTTGTCTCTAGAGCACTAACCTTATATCCCAAAGATACGTAAAAACAATTGAGCACATGATAGATGGTTTGCATCTGCCTAAATATCATTTTCGTAAATAAAACAATGTCATCCGCAAAGAAAAATGAAATATCATTTCTAATTTAAACTGATCTTTGACTGATTAAAACCCATGCAATCGCTTGCGAAAGGTGTTTCATGAAAAGGACAAAAATATAAGACGACATTAGGTCTCCTTGGCGAATCCCACGTGTTGGCTGAAAACACTCTGTCAATTTCTCATTCCATGTAATTTGTGTAAAAACGGACGTAATACAACTCATGATCAGACTGATAAACCCATTTGGCAAACCAATATCTCCCAACGTGTTCGCGATAAAGCTCCATTCAAGGCAGTCATATGCTTTCTCGAGATCTATCATCAAAGCCATCCAACCCTTACGACCATTTTTCTTGTGCATAGAGTGGATCACTTCTTGTGCTAAAATCACGTTATCCATAATGTTTCGGTCAGAAAAACTCACTTGTGAATGCGAGATCAAGTTAGAAAGTAACGACTTCAACCTGTTCACAATAACCTTTGTATGCAATTTATAGATCACTGAAGAAAGGCTAATAGGCCTAAATTGAAAGAAATATTTAGGCGATGGAACTTTGGGAATTAAAACAAGCACTGTCTGATTATCCTCAGCTCTAATTTGGTGTGCATCAAAACATTCCCTCACGAAGGTAACCACACATTTGCCAACCACTGACCAATTTCTTTGATAAAACATAGCATGAATCCTGTCGATCCTGGGGCCTTTAAAGGGTCCATGTCAAAAACCACCTCCTCATATGTTATATTCATGTTCAGCGCCTCTTTTTCCATATCTAAGATTGGTATGAAATGATTTCGAATCAGCCAAGGTGCCAAGCTTACATTCGATGTTTCAAAGAAAGATTGAAAAAAGGCCACGACTCTATTCTTTATCAACTCAGGGTTATCGTACCAATTTCCATCATCAAGTTTTATAATCAAAATGTTCCGCCAGTGTTGATGAGTCTTAGTAGCACGATGATAGAAGCGGGTGTTACTGTCGCCATTTTTTATCCACTGACTATGGGATCTTTGGAACCAAAGACTTCTTTTTATGCAAGAATAGTGTCTAACTCCCCTTTTAGCTATCGCTCAAGATCATAGAGGTGGTCGCTACTAGAGAACTTTAAAATTTTCTTAATACCTTTATATACGCGCCATCAACCGTACCTTTCGTCTGCCAATATTGCCAAAAACCTCACGATTCCACCTGGTAGCCGCAATGGTGAAACTGGCCAAGTTAGATGCTATATTTTCTTCAAGCTTCCAATTATCATTCAACAGATCCAAAAATCTTGAATCATCTTGCCAAGCTTTTAGATATTTAAATGGTGCTGAAGGTCTTTGGTTCTGCAAGGACGATCCCAATAAAAAAATCTAATGATGGTCAGATCCAATGCAGGCAAGATAAAACACGCTCGAAGATGGCCAAGCATCAAACCATACATCATTGCCCACACATCTATCAAGCTTTTGATGTAATATGCCTCTCTTTACGTAAATCGAGGACCCTGGTAATCTAAATCGTACAATTAGATTGTATTAAGAAAAACCCAAATTTGCGACAAATATCATCTCTTCGACTAGAACATCCCATTCTATCCCCTGAACAATGAATGGTTTTAAAGTCACCAACCAAAATCCAAGGCACATATTAGTTTTATGTTTCAACGCTAGCAACTGAGGACCATAAATTATTTTACAAGATGATATCGAGATGGCATAAATAACGGATAACAAACAAAACTTCCAAAGTGATTATCTTTACAAATTGAATGTACAAATTGATTAGAAACCACAATGATATCCATCTTAACACTGTCCTTCCAAATAATCTATATTCCCTCAAAAAAACCATTAGCTTCAACATGATACTAGAAAGGAAAACCATGTCAGGCTATAAACGCATCAGCTTTTCTCCCACTCACTCTTGTTTCCATCAAAGCAACAATATCAGGATCTTGCAACCTTATAATAAGTCTCAAATACCGATTAAATTCAGAGACTAAAGCTCCTTGTACATTTTAAAAAGAAATTTAAACATTATAAAAGAAGAGTAAAAGGACAGGTACCACTCAATTCATTATCCCATCTCCATCGAATACAGTGTTATTATGCCACTGTACCATTGCAGCTTCAGTCTTATTATGATCCACTGGAGGCAAGAGATTTGCAACACTACCTACTCTACTTACCACCACAATTCTTTCGACATCTTTCTTATCCATTCACCCACATCCACAGTATTATCTTTATTAGGATCTCGATTCTCCTGTCGTTCAAGAATCTTTCTTTTGTTACGGGTAAGGACTCTTGCGCGCCATATTCTTTATTTTAGATAACCTGCATTCTGAAATCAAAACACCAGCCCCAGAACCGTCACCTATCCTTACTTGGTGCACCTGCGTCTCAGCCAAACTAGAATATTTAGAAACCACCTTAACTGCCACATGATTCGTCAGATTCAACTTACTTGAAATCGAAACTATAACATCTTTTGAAACCACCTCAGTAACTATCTTTGAACTAGTCTGAGAATCAATCACTGTAACCTCTTTTGCTACTACTGAAACTAAATTCGTGTTCAATTTAACTCCCTTCGAGCCATTTCCAGCCCCTTTCTTCAAAGTGTTCTTGCTTCGTGCTATAACTTTCTGACCTTCCTGTGCAACAATCGGCTCTTTCCCCTCTTAGCGTTTGAGAGAACTCGATCTTATAACCTGAACCACTCCCGTTGGACCCTGTGTCCCAATTTGTACGGATGGTAAATGACCTTTCGCCGAATATACAACATTTGAAGGACCCGATCCTATAGTCAGGTCATGAGTTACATTTAAAAGAGTCTTAGTCGTGGCCCTCACTGTAGTAGCGTCTTCATTATTCCTTAATAACTCAAACCTGCCTGAGTTTACATTTTAAGATTGTCGTTCATCGGATACATGCCGAGCACCATCACGACCATTCCCAGTTCTGCGTTGTCGTCTATTAAAACCTGAACCAGGGTCCGAATTTCTCTTCTGGCTCGACAACAGTCATGTCAATAATATCCTTCCCACCAGCACCTGTACTTTTGGCCCCCGACTTGTAGCTCTCCAACGTGTGCCCATACTTGCCGCAAGAGTAACATATCGTCAGAAGCCCCTCATATTCAGTTCATTATCGAAAACCATCAATCATAATACTCAAAGCTAATGGTTTGTTAAGGTCAACCACAATGGCCAATCTGGTAAAACGACCACGTTTCCCTTCCGCAGTACTATAGTCGATGCAAACGATATCCCCGACAGCCCCAGCAAAGTATTTGAACATACTCTTTTTGTAATAGCGATATGGCAGCCCCGATCGTCGCACCCATACCATGATCTTATTAGGGTGATCAGCTGAAGTGGAGAAAGTTCGACTCTATGGTTGAACTGTTAGATAGCAGCCATAGATCAACCATGGACCGCCAGTCAACACTTTTGAACAATCCTCAGCTTTAGCAAAATAGACCAAAAAGTAATCATTATCTATATCAATCAGCGTAATTTCTCTACTCAGATTCCACAAGGTTTTGATTCTTGTAAGAAGTGCCGCATATCCAATAGAACTTCCCAACAAACGGACAACTACAGAGTTAGTTAACTTAGAATCAATTAATGCATACAGTCTCTCAGAAAAACCGATAGTAGGTGTACCATCCACTGTTCGTATTCTAACATCCTCCAGTTTAATCTCTACATCTAATTCAGGAATCAACTGTTCCACTGATTGCACATTTGCCCTTGGAGAAACTTCCATCATATCACAAGCCATACTATTCTCTCCAGACCGTTGATTAGCATGATTTTGTCCATCCTCAATGGGGTTCATTCCATCATCCACAATTGTAGTCCCAGAATTCCCCTTCAAATGAGGAGTCGATACTGGCAGATTTTTCGTTTGAGTAAGAGAATCTAGTACCAAAAGCACCAGAGCCGAAGCAGTTTGGTTTCCATCCGGTGGTCTCCCAAACGCGCCTCCTACTGTCGGCCGAAGGGTTTGATTATCAAAGTCAACGCTAGGGTTGCCAGAAGGAACATCCGAGATTTTCGGAGAGCAAAGAGAATCCATTTAATAATACATAAAATATATTATTTATATTTTTAATTATAAAATACATAAAATATTAGTGTAAAAATAGAACATTACATTATATGCTTTCAAATAATATTTTCTTTTTCAATTTATATAGTTAATTGAACAATATAATTTTTTACATATACATTTACAACTTTTGAAGGATCAAATTGATAAAAATTGTAAACAAAGAAAATTAAAAAAAAGTATTTTACTTTATTTTATGACCGTTAGGTAGGGGTGCTTATGGTAGGTTAACTGTATCGTTTAGCCTAAACGGTCAGTTAACCGTTATAGGCGGTTATTTATTTTTTCCAATCGTAACATAACCGTCAAGAACCAGTTAATCGCTAACGATTAACCGTTAAGATACGGTTAACCAACAGTTTAGTTACAGGTTAACCTATAACCTATTATAATTTTTTACGTGTTCACTACTTCTTTTGAAAATAATATTAAAATGTTCATAAAAATGCTTAAATAGAGATTCTAAACATGAAGTCCATACTTAATTAAAAAAGTACATACATACTACAAAGT
Source organism: Hibiscus mutabilis (assembly GCA_019671005.1). NCBI lineage: Eukaryota > Viridiplantae > Streptophyta > Magnoliopsida > Malvales > Malvaceae > Hibiscus > Hibiscus mutabilis. The sequence goes on from CM033713.1 coordinate 73,201,981, forward strand.
TTCACACAACACAAAATGCATAAATTCCATACTCAGTTTAAAATTCCAAGTTTTAACAATGTTCAACACATATGAACGTATTCTTTGGGCATTCACCCTTCACAATTGGATATTACAACAGTCTAGAAAATTCGATTAAAAATAAACTTATTTGCATATAAAACGATAATGAAAGTAAATATCGATCATTAATATCAATAATCAGTTAGTCTAGAGAGGTTGTCTTCATAATGATCTTCTGCAAACCTGATGTGGATTAGTCGGCCATTGAGTAGGAAATCAATGGTTAAACAAAAAAACACCGATCATTAATTACCAAACAAAATAATTAATTATGAGTTACATAATAAAATTAATTTATAATACAAGAGATAATTTATTATTAATAGGTAAACTAAATGAATTCATATTCTATGAAATTATTTTTTTCTGAATAAACAGTTCATATTAGAATTATTATATTATTTAAAATTCAAAGAAAAACTAATTTGTTTTGACTATCTTGAAAATCATAAATATGTGTGGTTGAAGTAGACAATACATTAGAATGAGGAAAATGACGAAAATAAAGATAAGGTTTCCCTCCCATGTTGCTGCATACAGCTGAGGTACGAAAAAAGGCCAAGCATTTGAAGTTTTTGAAATTACGTGGGACTTCAAAACTCTTTAATATAGCATCAAGATTACTACTTAAATGAGTCATCAGCCTTTATTCTAAAATTTGAACAAGCATTTTTAATATAATTCAAATTAGTTAAAATTAAAATTATTGTTCATTTAAATTGAATTATAAAATACGCGAAATAACAGTGTAAAATAAATTTTGAATAATGATATAGTTATTGAAATAGTTTGAATTAAATTTAAATACATTATTTATATTTTTAATTATAAAATACATAAAATATTAGTGTAAAAATAGAACATTACATTATATGCTTTCAAATAATAATTTTTTTATCAATTTATATCATTAATTGAACAATAAAATTTTTGATCATATATATTTACGGCTTTTGAAGGGTACAAATTGATAAAAAAATTATAAACAAAGAAAATTAAAAAAAAGTATTTTATTTTTTTACGACTGTCAGGTAGGAGTGTTCATGGTAGGTTAACTGTACCGTTTAGCCTAAACGGCCGGTTAACTATTATAGCAGTTATTTATTTTCTCTAATCGTAATTTAACCGTTAAGAATCGGTTAACCGTTAAGATATGATTAGCCGACGGTTCGTTACAGGTTAACCTATAACCTATAACCTATTACAATTTTTTACATGATCACTACTTTTGAGAATAATAAAACTATATTTTTTTGAAAAATATTATATTAAAATATTCATAAAAATGCTTAAATAGAGATTCTAAATACGAAGTCCATACTTAATTAAAAAAGTACATACATATTATAAAGTCTCAACACAAAATACATAAATTCCATACTTAGTTTAAAATTCCAAGTTTTAACAGTGTTCAACATATAGCAATACACCATCAAAGTTTCAAAGAAAAATAATTAACTAACATAAAACAAATATAATGTAAATGAAACTTCCATGAGTTAGTATCACAAGCCACAAAAGTTAACTCTATGACCAAATCATCCAAGGTCTTTGCCACATTTCTCTAAAATAAAATATGACTCATCAATCATAATTGTTTGTTGATTAAGTGTTAAATTCTTCAATCCTATATTTAAAAATATGAAACAATTTAGAACAAGAAATATAATATAATACTAGTAAATTGAAGATAAAAAAAATAATTATGAATTATATTACAAAATAGGGTTTGGAAATTAGAAAAGGGGTGTGTCAGCTGAACTTTTAGTTGAATGTATTTTATTTTTAATATATATATATAATAACGGTTAACCTATAGGTTAACTATTTAACAAAATTCGTAACCGTAATTATTAACCATCATTTTTAGCGGTTCGGTTAATCAAAACTATTTAACTTTAACAATTCAGTTAATTAACTTATAAAATGTAACAATTATATCGGTTAACTATTACGGTTGATTATGCACACCCTTACTATCAGGTTAGCAATTAATAATATAATTGAACAGGAGTTGAGGTATAAACCAAGATTCTCAAATAAAAAACAATACAAAGACCCAATTTTATCAAAATAATACAGGAACCCTAATAAATTTAAGCCCAATCAATTTATCACAAACATAGTCCAAAAACCAGAAGATTTATTTAGTATATTTTAGAATAGTTTAGCCAAATAACAATATCAATACTACTAATAATTTTAATACGCTCTTGAACACTATCCAAATAAAATTGTAGTGATTAATCTATTAAACATTGGCAACCTGTTGTTCAAAAAATGATAGTTGATTGGTTTCACGTAATTTTGAGGAGTGAAAGTAGAGGTGCAACAATATCAGATGATTAGCTGCAAATTGAGTTGTGTTTGGAACAATATGGTGTTGATGGGTTTCATTGGCATGGCCTTCAACTTGAAGTTTCACACGGCTCTGTAATCTGTACGATCATAATCTACAGATTTAATAATTAAGAATGTTTATTTTATTTTATACAAATTTAAATTTTAAAATAAAAATATAATAATTTACTATTTAATAAAAAAATAATCTACAGAAGACACGGCAAAGTTCAATTGTTTATAACGGGCGTTAATTTTAACAAGATTTGAAAGCAATAGATCCTGAATTCTTGTACCCTATTTGTTGGCTTCGTACTACCTGGAAGGATAAATCCGGGAGGTAGAACTCCAACAGCCAAGCATCAGTGTGTGCCAAAACATGGGAGGTGTTCGATCCATCTCCACTACTTTGATCAAAGCATCAGCTCAGAATGGAGAGAACGGGAGGGTTGAGTTAACTCAATGGGATCTTCGTCTTCTTCTACTCTCCCCTATTCAGAAGGGGCTTCTTTTCCCCAAACCCAATCCCTTAAACGCCTTCGTCCACCACTTAAAAGCTTCCCTCTCCCGCACTCTGCACCACTTTCCTCCCCTCGCAGGTCGGCTAGCCACTACCCAACTCCACGACCAAACGCTTTCGTTTTTCATTGATTGTAACAACGCTGGAGCCTTGTTCATCCATGCCGAAGCTGATGGAGTAACCGTTTCCGACATTGTTGAACCTCTTTATGTTCCTCGCATTGTTCATTCATTTTTCCCACTCAATGGCATGAGCAACTACGATGGAGTTTTCCAGCCATTACTTGGAGTTCAGGTGACAGAGCTTGCCAATGGTGTTTTCCTTGGCTGTACCATCAACTATTCCGTGGCCGATGGAACTTCGTTTTGGCATTTCATGAATTCATGGTCAGAGATTTCAAGAGGTTCAATTCAGTTATCGAAACCCCTGGTTTTCCAACGCTCGTTTTTCGATAACATTGATTATCCCATTCAGATTCCTCGAGCTTTACTGGAGCAAATCCATGATGAAGATGAGTTAATTCAGGTTCAGCCTCCTCAGGCTCCGAGAGAAAGAGTTTTCCATTTCTCAAAGCAAAGCATTGCGAAACTGAAAGAAAAGGCTAACGCTGAGGTCGGACTCGGAACCAACAACATCTCGTCTCTTCAAGCACTCACATCTCATCTTTGGCGATCCATCATCCGCAACAAAAAATTAAGCCCCGAAGAAGAGATGACCTACTACCTAGTATGGGTTGGTGCGAGGCCGAGATTGCGGAATCTGCCCCAACATTATTTTGGAAATGCAGTAAGGACTAGAATAGTAGCCATGAAAGCGAACCAAGTGCAAGAACAAAGAGTTGGAGACATAGCAAGGGAAATGAACGAACTGATTTCTGCACAAACTGAACAAGAGTTTATGAGGGACTTGGAGTCTTGGATAGCAAGTCCGAAGCTGATGACAAATGAGTCGTTTCCGAGGAATCTGACGAGCACCAGCAGTTCGCCTCGGTTTGATGTGTACGGCAACGATTTTGGATGGGGAAGGCCGATTGCAGTAAGAAGTGGGTTAGGAAACAAAGTAGATGGGAAGCTAACTGTGTTTCGTGGAGCAGAAGAAGGGAGTATTGATGTTGAAGCATGCCTTTTGCTTGAGACCTTGGAAGCCATGGCCAATGACCATGAATTCATGGATACGGTCACAATTTAACGTCTCTCTAAACTTCAATATGTAGTATGAAATAGATGTAATGTGCACTATGCACTTACACGTAAGGATATTTAAATTTCAAATTAGTATGCATTTAAATAATTAAACAAATGTCAACAATCTCTACAGCAAGTGGTTAAAAGTTCTCGGTTGACATCTTTCTCTTCCTTAGGTTGTGAATTATAGACCCATTAAGACAAATTTCTCATTCCCCTCTCCTTAAGTAGGAATTGTTCAACAAAAAATAAATAAAATGAACCCAAAGAGCGGTCACAACAACAAATGATGATGTGTTACACCTAGATAACCCGAGTTCAAACAGTTAAATTGATTTTAATCAACAAAATTTTTCAAAATTATTATTATTTAATGTTTGATATTTTGCACAATTTTAAATATTCTTTTATCGTAGTTTCAAAGGTAAGTAAAATTTGATTTCTTTTATATTAAAGATACAGATTACATCAAAGAAAAAAAAATACAAATTACAACCGTTAAACCAACGGTAACGTTTCCAACCCCTAAAATCATATACAAATGAGTTTAAATGTACTCGAATTTCTAACCTCTCAAATGTTGCAATAACAATAATACCAACTAAGATAGATCAACCGAAAAATAGAATTTATTTTCTAAACGAATTATAAGTATCAAGAAACATTACATTAATTGAATTTCATTGATTAAATTGAATTATAAATACGAGTTGTAAAAATTAATTTCACATATGATATTTTTATTGTTTTGTGTTTAATTTGTTTATATATATTTATTGTTTCTGCGATTCGTTTTATGTTTTAATTTTATCGTATCATATTTAATCCATTTATTCAAGTAAATTCTAAATGTATTTACTTAAAACATTAATTTAATGCAATTAAAATATAAAATATATATGCATAGTTAATTATCTTAACCTCTGCGTAGCGGGTACAAAATATCGTATTCAACAAAAGAGATATCTAAACCTCGTGCTAAGATTTCGATTTTATCCAATGGTTTATATATATATATAGTTATTAATAAAAAAAATAATATAAAAAAATTATTAGATGAGTCTGACTCATCACATCATTAATGATAATATTTTTATATTTTTTTATTTAAGGTAAATTTTTTATAATTTTTATATATGTAACTAAACTATGAATAATTATTTAAAAATTACGTTAAAATTAATAAATATTATTAGATAAACTATAGATAACCTGAAAGTTAACTCGTCCAATAATTTTTTGATGCGGCCAACCGTGTACAATTCTTTAACACGTGTCGCCATCAACGCATATTTCGTTCAGGAGGGTCAAGTTAACAACCTGTCGAAACTTGATTGGACCACGTCATCTCCCTACTTAATGCTTACGATATGCCCTTCTAGATCGCGACTTGTCTCCTTTTCTTCCTCCACAGCCACAAGGCTCCTTTAATGCCTCCTAAAACGCTTCTCCTCTCCTTCTCCCCCTCACATTGTTTGATTACTTTGGACCTCTGGTAGTGTTACATTCTCTTCTTCTTCTTCTACTACCACTACTAGTTTTACCTCAAATCTCCAATGTATCATTTCTCTCTGTATATTTAAGACAATGAAATCTTTGTCTGAAATTCTAATTATTGTTTGGATGATGAAAAGAACAAAAATATGTTTTTTTGCCCGTTGAAATGGAAGACAATTTCAAAGTAATTGTTTTTGGATTATTCTAGAACTGATACTTCTTTTTATGTTATTTTGAAGATAGAACATAGAGTGTGAAGATCAGATCAATCGAGTTGACCCAACATACCAATGTCTCTTATTTGGTAAAATATCTTACCCTTCTTTAATTTGTTATATCAAAACGTAAACCCTTTTAAGCTAACCTTCATTAAATAATTTTTTTTACAGATTTAGATGACACCCTTTACCCTCTGACATCTGGATTGTCCAAGCAAGTTACCAAGAACATTCAAGGTTTTGTTTTTACTATTTACTTGAAGGATCCCATTGTGAAATTCTTTGCTTTCTCTTGAAATCCATAACTTTTTTTTCTTTAAATTTTGATACCATTTTCTAGAATATATGATTAAGAAGCTTGAAATGGATGAGGAAAAAGTTCCCCAATTATGTGTTTCCTTATACAGGCAGTATGGCACAACAATGGCTGGGTTAAAGGTAAAGCCTATTATCACTTTCTTTTAAGAATATTTGAACTATAAAATTAGATCAATCCATATGACCATCCTTAAGAGGTGACACTTCTTTTTGCACCAAAAATGATGATTCTATTTTTGTTCTTCGTTTTTTTCCTCCAGGCTATTGGCTACAACATCGATTACGATGATTTTCATAGGTTCTGATCTTTCTCCTGTTGATGTTTTTGTTCAATGATGATTCTATTTATGGTATAAGGTTCTAGCAAATTCCTTTTCTTACAGTTTTGTTCATGGGAGGTTGCCTTATGAATTGCTAAAGCCCGACCCGTTTTTGAGAAATCTCTTGCTTAGCGTGCCTGTTAGGAAAGTTGTAAGAATCTCAATTCTTCTCTATGAATTGTTGTTTGTGATGATCATTTAGAGGTTTCATTGTGACTTTTTGTTACGGTATTTGTATACAGATTTTCACGAATGCTGATAGGAACCAAGCTGCTGCTGTGCTTAACAGGTTGGGATTGGAGGACTGTTTTGAAGGGATTACATGCTTTGAGACCCTGAATCCCACAAACAAAGACAATTCTTCAGAAAATGATTCCACTGAAATCTTCGACATCTATACATTTTGTACTTGTCCTGATTCCGAGCTCCAACTTCCAAGTCCTAAAGTTGTATGCAAACCTCTTGAAAAAGCATATGAACGAGTTTTTGAGATGGCCAACATCAACCCCCAGAAAACGGTAAATCAATCAGTCGATCCTTTCACTGTTCAGACTGCATTCAAACCATTGGAATCTGAATAAGTGATCTAAATTGAACAACTTCTATAATTGTTTCAATGTCCTGTTTTGCAGTTGTTCTTCGATGACAGCATTCGCAATATTCAGACTGGTAAACGTATGGGCCTTCACACCGTATGGGTAAGCTACCGAATATCTAACTGCAATTTGTTTTTGCATTTTCATTTTTATTTAACATTTTTGTGTTTGACACGTCCTTATTCTACACTCACATCCAAATTCCAGCATTATAGGTTTTACTCACCAGTTTCCCATGATACCAATATAGGTGGGAACTTCTCAACGAACCGAAGGTGTGGATTATGCATTAGAGAGCATTCACAATATCAAGGAAGCATTGCCAGAGCTATAGGAAGCAGCAGACGAGAAGGTTGAGAACATTCTATATGTTGGAGAGGTACCTGTTGAGACAACAGTTATAGCTTAGCTCTTAGACCATAAATCTATATTTGGTGTGTTTTCACCACTCTTTGTAACATGTAGACTGAAGTCGTTTTAGTTATGATATCCTGACTTTTTACTTCATTAAAGCAAATTTATTTTGATATATATATATATATATATATATATATATTATATTCAAACATGATATGATATTTGATCTCTGAATATATGAAAATATTTTCTAGACAATGCTGCGATTTATGGTCAGAACTGTTACTCGTCAACGTAGTTAATTCATAACAGGTTTCCAACCTGAAAGGGAATTAATAACTCTCCCCTTCCATCCCTGCGACATCCAGCAGCCATCCACATGTTCAAAAAAATCCCAATGATAACTAGGTCGAACCATATCCGTGACTTTCTTCGCGAGCTCCATTGATGCCATTACTTGTACGTCTCTGGCCTTTCAACCCTTATCCTCATACAATGGCGTTCATAATGTCCCTCCCATGTACTTACCTCTCAAACATTGTTGAATATAGCTAGGGTTTGCATGCCACGTAAGAGAGGTTAGCTGTTAAGAATGCAGTTAAGCTGTTAGTAACAGCTTAAGGTTGTTATGACTGCAGTTATCCTTTATGTGAAAGGCTATATAAGGCTAACATACTTCCTCTTGTAATCATCTGAGTTTTTATCAATAAACAACTATTTTCTCAATATTCTTATATGGTATCAGAACTAATATCATGGAGAATTTCTTCCGCTGTTATTCAGAGCTTTTGCTCATGTCCATTTCTGATGGTTCGTTGCCCGAAAAAACGACTGACGTGCTTTTTGAATCATTGTCAAGAACTGGAAATATGTTTACCAATAAGAAAGTAAACGTGGTGCTTGACGAAATGAATTTCTTGTTAAAGAAGCAGCATGTGCTTCTCACTGTTAGAAGCTATCGTTTGGAGAAGTTGTTGTACAACACGATGGAAGTACCTCCTAAAGTGGTGACTGCATCTGATGGGCACAGTGTTCAGAATGACGATTATGAAGACTTTATTGCCCAAGATAGTGCACTAGCGTCTTGGTTACTGTCTACCATCAGCTCTCACCTTCTTCCTCAATTCGTGAGTGCAGAGACAGCAGCAAAGGTATGAGATACTGTCTTGCAATTCTTTGCAAATCGTATAACTATATCTGTTATGAGCCTGCTTTACAAATTGCAGTCTATCAAGAAAGGTGATGATGAGAGTATGATGCTGTATCTGATGCGCATAAAGGAAGTTTGTGACGCTTTAGCATCATGTGGAAGTAAGGTGTCTCAAGTTGAACAATAGCTAGTATCTTGAATGGCTTACCAAGAGAGTTTTAGCCATTCATGGCAGTCATAACTGCTAACAAAGATCTGTTGTCGATTGATCGTGTGTTTACAATTCTGATTGATGCAGAGACTCAATTCTCAGGGTTTAATTCTTGTTCCGAGTTTTTGCCTATAAGTGCCAATGTTGCAAATGTAACTCAGGGTAGCAGTTCGAATACTGGAGGTTAAAACTCTACCTGTGTTGGTGGTCAAAACCCTACCTATAGGCCCTATCGCCCCCAATACAATCCTGAAGGCAGAAATAGAGGGGGAAGTAGAGGGAGGCCACGTGTGCAATGCCAGTTGTGTGGCAAGAATGGACACATGGTGGATCGGTGTTGGTACAGTTTCGATCAAGACTTTTCTGGAATGACGACAACTACATCTCAATTGAATGAAATAGGGAATGTGCATTATACAACATACGATAATGGCAATGAAGGTATGCAATGTGTTAACAGGCCTCAAGCTCATCCTGCTTCAACAAGTCAGGCTGGGGCTGATCAGTGGATATTTAATTCTGGGGCTACTCATCATGTAACACCAGATTCAGCAAATGTGGTGCATGTTGCAGACTACAAAGGACTAGGTAAGTCGATGTTAGGAAATGGAGTTACTTTGAATATTGATAAAACTAGTTGCTCTAATATTACTGCTGTTTCTCGTACCTTGGTATTGAATAATCTGTTACATGTGCCCCAAGTAACACGTAATTTGCTTTCGGAGTCAAAGTTTGCTAGGGATAATCAAGTATACTTTGAATTTCATGCACGGGATTACATAGTTCGAGATGAAGCAACATGGAACGTTCTTCTTGAAGGCAAGGAACATAAAGGATTGTATAAATTTGCAATATTAGTAGTGAAAGATGTAGATAACTGTAACAAGAAAATGTCTAGTATGGTTAAACTGTTTGTTAGTTCATATGAATTGATGCATAAGAGGCATGGGCATCCTGCTCATAAAACATTAATTCAGATTTGTAAAGATACTGATGTAATTTTTCAAAAAAAATATGAATAAAATGGATATATGTGCGGCTTGTCGCATGGGAAAAAGTCACAAACTCCCGTTTAGTGATTTAAACACTGTATATGAGACACCATTTCAACTTGTTTTCACTGATTTATAGGTTTTTCCTCATGTATCCTCGAGTGGTTTTAGGTATTATGTGAGCTTTGTGGATGCTTGCACTAGACATACATGGTTATACCTGTTAAAAGATAAGTCTCAAGCTATTACAACATTTCAACAGTTTCGAGCAATGGTTCAAACTCAATTCAATGGATCAATTAAAGAAGTGCAAAGTGATTGAGGATGTGAGTATCACAGTCTGTCTTCTGTGTTGGTTAAGGATAGAATTAAGCATCGAGTTATATGTCCCTACACCTCTGAGCAAATCGGCGTAGTTGAGAGAAAACACAGACATGTGATAGAGCTAGCCTTGATTATCTTAGCTCAAGCATCATTACCTATGCATCTATGGTCTTATGTTGTATCTAAGGCAGTGTATCTGATTAATCGAATGTCAACCAAAGTGCTTAAAGGAGCTAAGTAATGATATTTCTTAATCATCTTCAATCACATGAAGTTCATTCCAAAAGGCAGTCAACCAGCAGAGCCAGAGTTTGATTTGACATATCACTAACAGAGGGGTGAGCATGGAGGAGTTTTCATTGCAATGCAGGCAGCTACTTGAACGTCGTACAGACACCATATATTATATATTCATTGTTAAATTTGTTTCAGTTAACCTTGACCTACGATGCTAACGGGCTATAGACGTATGTTAAGTTCAGAGCTGAAACTGGTCATGCATGCTGCATTGCTGCAAGCACCAACCCAGCCCCTATATCATTTTTTTTTCCTTTTCCAATTCTGTTTGATTCTCTTTGTCTTTTTCAGTTTTGAGATTTGCGGCTTTTATCCCTCATCCTTAACATTTAGTTTCACACCATGGATCATCTAGTTAGATTGGACCTTAGCTACACTAAATATTTAATGTTACGTTGCTTCAAACTTACTAGGATTTCAACCAACAAACTTCATTCTGAAACCCAATACTTAGTTGATGGTTTTGCAATAAACACCCAAATGTATATGATCACATTTTTTGTAATATACTTTTCTAATATATACATACATGTAGATATTGTAATATACTTAGGGATGGCAACGGGGAGGGGCGGGTTTTTGGCCGCCCCGAACCCGCCCCGAAAATAAAATAATAATTTACCCGCCCCGCCCCGATTTATAAACCCTAAACCCGACCCCGACAAAAATGTAAAAAAAATATATTAAATTTTGTCGACGATAAATGTTAGATTCGATCGAACGACCATTATATTTACAAAATATAAATTTCACAGACTTTAAACTATATAAAAAATAAAATAAAACCAATTAAATTACTCATATGAAGAAAAAAATACATATTTTAAAAAATAATCTCGACCATTGACTTTTAGAATCAGATATGTTAAATTCGAACAATATCTAATAAAATTTTATGATAAACACAAACTAAAAAAATAGCTTGAAACTCCTAAAAATATTTATATATAGTGGTATTTTTATAAATATATATAAAAAAAAATACCGGTGCGGGGCGGGAAATTTTCATATCATACCAGAACCCGCCCCGCCCCGCCCCGACTTTACATTTTTAAATACCCACCCGTCCCACCCCGATCCCCGAAAATCATAAGAAAAAACCCGATCCGGTCGGGTCGGGGTACACCAGGTCGGGTCGAGGATGGGTAATTTTGCCATCCCTAAATATACTACATGTGAGGAAGGTTAGTACCACACAACTAGTAAATAAAAAACACATGGAGTCGCCACCAACCTTTAAAATTAAGTAGATCGAAAACCTAAAGAAAACCAGAGATCCAAAGTCTTGGGTCTAGGGGCACGGTTACATGTGAGGAAGGGTTAATACATCCACAACGCCCGTAGAACGGCGCTTACTTGACTACTAATATTTTTTTTCTTGTAATTCGGATGTATGCATACATGTAATTAATGTAAAAGTTCTCAAGAAAAATTCCAAAACCTAGGTTCTCTAATCCTAAAGGCAGTCTAATCAACCTACGGCTTTATTTAAAATATTTGACTAAAAAAAATCTACCTAACGTAAAATTATTTAAAATTACCAAGTTTGTTATTTAGGGATAAATTATTTGAAGAAACCTAAACTGATGATACTAATGAAGGGACTAAGTTACTAGGAATCAAATCTAAAATATTTATAGTTAATCTAAGGACTAAAATGGTTAAACCTAAATTCTAAACATAAATCTAAAAAACAAGCAAATAAAGCAAATCTAATTAAACAATTACATAGTAAATATATATAAATACATATATAGTAAACATATTATATTAAGCTATGGTATGTATATTTATTAATATATATGGTAAACTATATATAATATATGTATACAAAGAAAAATATATAATAATTTGTAAAAAATGACATTAATAAAAAATAACGTAATAAAAATAATATATTAAAAAATATTATGTATATTTGGTAAAAATAAATCAATCTACATTATTATAGTAATATATATACATATAGTAAAAAAAGTAAGTTGCATACATATACTTTAGCTAATATAAAGATAATATATATACTAAAATTAAAAAAAAATGTGGACAGAATATACAACACATTATATAATCATTAAATGAAAATAATCACTTGACATATATATACATATTTGGAGGGAAAATAACTTACATGGTATATAAGTATACAAAAATATATTATAGAATAAAAAATAATACAATTAATACATTACAATTACTATCGTAAATATTTAAAACACATATAGTATATACAAAGATACACAAATGCCATATAGAAACAAAATAAAAGTGAGAACATTAATTCAAATAGCACTACATAAGCCAAAATTAAAAGGGACATACGTGAAATTTAATCCAAAGAATGCGTAAATAAAATGTAGAAAATTAATATAAATCATGAACTGAATGTGAAAATTAAAGCATAAGTGAATAAACGATGACTAATTGCAATAATAAAAAGCTAAAACGAAAGAGATTAACAGAAGTATGAGCTAGGGTGCAAAAATGTTGGAGGAATTTTTGCACCTCATAACGCCTTGGATCTTAACTATTTTGAAACAAGAATAAAGACGGAATCTTGAACAAAGAAACTCATGAAAATTTTGAAGAAAGGAAACTTATGTAGACTGCTTCGTGTCAAAATTACATACGATTGAAGCCTATTTATAGGCTCCAAGAAAACTTAAAAATATCAAAAACCTTAAAAGCATGATATTTTCTACATTAATGTAAAATATTCTTGGAAAGGGAATAATGCATTTACTTGGACACCAAACCACTTTTGTTACACTCAATATTAGGGTTGGACGTTCGATCGGGTCAAGTCGAGTCAAAAAAATTTGAATTATTCGAGTTTACAAGTCCTATTTTACGATTCAAACTTTATTTGAAAATTTTTAAATCGAGTTGAGTTTTCGAATTTCTGTATACATTTAATTGTAATAATTTATACTGTTAGAATACATATTGATTCCAATTTTAACGATTTTCTATATCCATATACTATATATATGTATATATATCTTCATATTTTCAAAGGTTATATACAATATTATATATAACATATCAAACAGAATTGACAGACTCGACTCAAACTTGAAAACTGATTAACTAATTAATAAATTTTTGAGTTATTTGAATTTCCATTTATAACTCAAACTTTATTTGAACTTTTTTGAGTCGAGTTAAAATGAGTCAGTTTTTTTCGCGTCGAGTCGATTAGAATAATTCGCTTTTTGAGTTGAGTCGAGTTTTGCCCACCCCTACTCAATATGACCCTAAATTAATTAAAAAAATAGGAAAAGTCCATGTTTAAATTTAATTATAAATAATCAATGAAATAATTGAAAATTCGTAATAAAAATCAAATTCTCGTATTGGACTCATATCTAGTTTTCTATGCGCGTTGTTTTAAGTAAAACGAACATATCTTGAGCTCTTGACGTCCGATTGAGGCGTTTCAAGATGCGTTGGAAAGGTAACTGAAATACGGTCAGTTCGTAAGATGACATCGTGACCCGAAAATGCCTGAATCCTACCAAAAATTCATCATAAGTCCGCAGTGAGAATCCCTTACACATAACTTGACTTTCCATACTTGTTGAACATGATCTCTTGCAATCTTCCCATATCTGACGTGATTAGGATCTTTTGTAATCTGAAAAAAATAAATAAAATACATTAATAATAACAATAAAATAACAGTATAATTAAAAAAATAAAATAAAATAAAACTAAAAATGAAATAAAATGAGTTGGATAAAAACACGTGACTACAACTATATAATGAAAAATTAATGGGTCACGTCAGTATTTTCCAATGGAAGATAACGGGAGAGACTAAAATGAAAGCGGAATAAAAGTGAGGTGATCTTAATAAAAGTTTTAAAAGCTTGAAGACTAAAATGAAAGTATCCTAAAAGTTTGTTTACCATTTATGTAGTTTACCCTAAAAGAAAACTGAAACAGTAAAACGGATCGTTTCGCGTTTACTTAAAACGGATTCAAAAAAACAAGTTAAACCCGACAACGCCTCTGGTTCAGTTGTTTGATCTCTCCCAGACTAGAAACATATATCAACGGCACAATTCGATTGCAGGTCTGCTAAACGCGACGGGATCTCGGTGACTTCGTTGATTGTTGATTTCTGTATTTTTTTTTTAGCTTTTAAGCATTCCTATGATTTGGTTTAGATATACGAATATCGGGCTCTGATTTTGAACTTTTCTTGTTCCTGTTCTGTCTATTACAAGAAACTTGTCGGAAGCTGTATAAGCTTAATGAAAATACGTTTTCAAATGCGTCATATAACTTGTGGATATGTTTCATGGGGATTTTTTGTGATTATTAGGGTTCTTAATACATTGGGGGACAGTTTTAACTTTTAGCTAAAATGGGATTAAAGGGTTTCACGTATTACAGATAATAGAATTTTGGGACACCCTGCAATTGTTGCTGTAAATAGTTAATTTTGGATTATTAAACAGGTTTTGCTGCGTATTTCGCTTCTAAGTTTTTTTTTTTCCTTTATGAAACTTTGAATGAGTATGTTGCTTTAAAGGATTGAAATCTGATCTGTTTCAATTATTATTAGATGACATATATATATATATATATATATAGGGAAAATACATTAAACCTTTCTTTGGATGTTTTATTTTGGATATATATTATATGATATATTGCGGATATAAATGGCATTTAAATTGAAGTTATTCATGAACTGATATATTGCAGGGTTGGGTGAATAAATAAGACATTTTGATGTTGGGGAAAGGAAGGAAAGTGTCTGGTAGAGGAGAGACTGTTATGGCAAATTATGCTTTTGGCCCGGGTGAAGATGATGTTATTATAAAACACAGGCTTCTGACCCGTACAACTACTACGAGAGGTGAACCACCATTGAAGAAGCTTCAAAGGAAGTTCACAGCGTTTGTTTTAGAGGTTGAAAAGGATGAAGGTAACTATAATGACTGTGCAAAACTTTCCAAGGCTTTCTTGCAAGAGTTGTCTACATTTGAGATTCCTTTACTAAAGAGTAAAGCTGTTATTGATGCACATCTTAGAGAGAAGGAGAACTTCAATGAGTTAAAAGATGAGATAAATAGGCAGATATCTCTGGCACAGACTGATATAGAAGATCTAAAGAAACAACTAGAGGAAAGTAAGATTGAGAGGCAGCACAAGGAGGAGTGTGAGGCGATTAGGAAACTGATCTCTGCACAACCACCGAGATCAGAGACACAGAAAAGCATAAGAGATATAGAGAAAGAGATTGCAGCATTGGAGGCTGAGAATACTGCTGGTTCAAGGTTACTGGAGCTTCGAAAAAAACAGTTTGCGTTGCTGCTGCATGTGGTATGTTTAATTCCGCAGCTTACAGTTTTCACTGGTTCTATTCTAAACAGGGTCAAATTGAAACACCTTTTATGATGTTTGAAATTTTTTTGTTTGCTAATGTATCTTGATTGTGAGAACACAATCTCTTGAAATCCTCTCCATGAACATTCTTTGCCTAACACTGTCTCCATATTTAATCTCTTTTGAATCTTATGTATTTCATAAAAATGGCTTTGCTGCCGGTTCCTTTCATGATTACCTCATTGCCTGGGGTCATCTAGATTATGAGTTTGTTGGTTTTCTTTTGTACTTTGGCTCTTAAAGTTTGTGATTGAGCTACTTAATTTGAGATTTATTTGTCTCGTGCTATCCCTTTATGCTTTGCGCTCTGTTGCCCTCAATGCTGTGCCTTTCTGCTCTATGTTGCATGATAATGGATAAGTTGAATCCCTATGATATGTGTTATCGTATTACCTCACTCTCATGCAGGTGGATGAGTTGCAAAATACCATAGAGGAGGAACAGAAGAGTTGGATTGAGGAGATGAGAATGGCGAGTGAAGAGCAGAAGAGTGGGATGGAAGATGCCAATGGGGGCTCTGATGCCATGGCTGTTGATTAGCTTGTAAGGTTTTGTAGTTTTAAATCATGATCATTTCCATCCAAAACATCAGAATATTCTTCAAGGGCTGTTTGTAGCCTTATTGAGCTTCAATCACTAATGGACAATGGTCTAACAATTGACATATGATGTGGAGAGTTGGCTTGATAATGAAACTAGCTCTTTATCTGGCTGTGTGAGCAAGATTTTATATTTTGATGTTCTTGGATATAGAATGTTCTGTTTAAGCGTTTGGAATAATTAGTTACTTCCTGCTGGTTCTCCCCTCAGGCTTTGGTGTGAATATCGGATCCGATTTCTTTATCTAAGTTTTTCTATTTTTCTACAAGACTGTTGGGGGTCGGATGACAGATACGATTTTATTCCGATTAACATTGTACTCATCACAACTTTATTGGTAATGAACTCAATCATTCAGATCCCTCGATGGTCCACTCGGACGGTGCCGCTCCTCTTTCTTTTATGTCCTACGTCAGCTGTTTCGGGTTTGTGTTTTGCTCGGGTCTTTGCTTGGTTTGCCAGTCTTGGACTTTGCTATGTTACTGCTAGACCTGGTAAATTTGACTCGAGAACCGAATTAATTTATTCGAACCAAGACCCGAAATCGACTTAAATATGATGACCTAAATTTGATCTGAAACCCGAAATAAATTGAACCGAACTGAAATCGAACCAAATTTCAGTTGAACTGAAAATGGACCCGAACAGATTTTCAATCGAACCGAATGGAACCGAATCGATTTCACCCAAACCGAAAGCAACACGAACCGAAGGCAACCTGAAATAAAAATATTGAAATAAATAAATAAAGATTAAATGTGAATTATAACACAACACACTAAAAAGCCAAATATACAAGGTATGTAAAGTCATATATAGGGTGGAGAAACCTAACTCGGCCTGAAAACCCGACTAAAACCGATCGATCTCCTATTAACCCAACTCGAAAGTCAACTGCACCGAAGTTTTGACCCGATACTCGAATCGAAATCACCATAGACTCGAACCAGGCCCGACCCGAACCGAACCAAATTTAAACCGAATATAGTCATACCCGAAATGACGCAAACCGAAATGAACCAAACCGAATAACCCGTTTGCCACCTCTAGCTACTGCTATTTTCTGTTCCAAGCATAGGGATGGGCATTTCACCCGTACCCAACGGGTTCCGGGCCTTACCCGACCTGACCAGGTCAGGTTTTTTTGTGAAAAAATCGGGATCGGGTTGGGTTTTTGTTAAGGGTGAGGTTGGGTTCAGATTTAGGATAAAAAATCTGACCCGACCCGGGACTAATAGTGTAATTTTCCTTTAATTTTTTTAGGGATATTTGTAATAATATCCCTCTTTATATATTTTTTTATAATTAGGTCCTTAAAATTAAATTTTCATTTACAATTTATTCTTTATATTTATTATTTTTTATAGTTAAGTCTCCTAAAATTAGTTTTACAATTAAGTCCCTAAAATTGATTTTTTTTCTATAGGTAAGGTTGGGTTTAGTGTATTTATTTCTGGGTCGGATTGATTCGGGTTTTTAAAGAATGGGTCGGTTGGGGTCGGGTTTTAGGATAATTATTTTCAGGTCAGGTTTAGGTGGGCCAAAAACTCAACTCGACCCATGCCCATCCCTATCCAAGCATGTGTGTCCGTGTTCTATGGGCCTCAGTTTTTGCCCATTGCACTTTGGACTTTATGTTTGAATGAATGAATTTCCTTTTGATAAAAAAACCCCCGCATATATGCACAGCAATAAACTACGGAAACAATCGAATCCACAGTAGTTGATAAGCAGTCGAGTTAAGAACACCTGATCTTTATGCCAGCAAAAAACTAATAAAGATTTCAGAATCTAAACAATGCAGACCAATTAAGGAGGTCGGCAGGTAAGATCCAAGAGAGAAGGTGCTAAATTCGCTAATGTTATTAACTTATCATACAAATTCCACCTAATATTCCCAAATCCCAATGATAATGTGCACCGATTCGAACTAAGAGCAAGACTGATTTTTGGGAGAAATCAGAAGAAGCAAAGGGAGACTAAGAATTCAAAAATTTGGGGAGAGAAAATAAGAACTTCATTTATTCGATAAAAATGAAAAATACGATCCACTACAGACCATATAGCCCTAACTGCTAAACGGCGGCGTCAGAATACTACAGGCAAAACTAAAACGCACCGTACAAGCCTAAAAATATAAAAGAACAAACGACACAGTTTTATTTAAAAAATTAAAACAAAACAACAACACATTATTTATAAACCAAACGACTGCGTTTCAATCCTCTTGATTCAGCTCCTTGTTGTTGATTCAACTATATAGCTTATGTATAAGGTTTAATTTCTGCACACATTTGGAGATTCATGACATTTACTCACGATTATACAATGATTTAAATATTGACCTAGACAGGTTATTGCACTAGTAATTACTTAATTTATTTTAATAATGTCGTCCGGTACAAAAAACATACAATGATGTGTATAGTATTACGTGTTAAACTATTTTTATTTTAAGATAAAATCAACACATGATACCACACAATAATGTTTTGTGATTTTTTTCTTTAGAATTAAAAAATTATTTTATTTTGACATGGGATATTATTATGTGAGCCATGTGCTATTTTTTAATATTCATACATTCTAAACAAATATTTCATATTTGAATTTGATGTCAATTATTTATAGTAAAATTGAAATTAATTAAATACTATTTGTTAAGTCGAGTAGCATTATTATGTGATCACATGTTAAGTTATAATTAAAATGTGTATTATGTCACTTAATATCTTAGGTAATTAAGAATAGGTATCTCTTTAATAAATAATAAATTTTAGGTACGAGAGTTTTTTTATTAAAGAAAGAAAAATACTTTTTAGTAAACATCCCTACACCTAGCTAGAAAAAAAAAGTGCATACGATAGTAACTACAAGATCAACAAACCAATTCGGCACACATCAGAACTAATAAAAAATCCCACAAACAGTTAAGCCCCAACGCAGAAGCATATTGGAATAGTGGCCCGAAACTCGCATGGATTAGTCCTTAATGCGAGAGCCAAAAAACTACAAGGGGTGCACACTGCTGGAACTGCTGAAGCTTGCGCCTACACTTTGGGCCTCAAGATGGCAGTAGAAAATGATTGGCCAAAGGCCTTAATTGAAGGAGATTATATGGCGGTGGTTAACAAGCTGAACGCTACGTCACTTGATTGGTCGATCACAGCAGCGTATTTAACCGAAGCACATGTCATACTGGTCGAATGCAACAACTACAAGGTGACACATATAGGCCGAAAAGCAAATATGGTCGCTCACTCATTTGCACAATGGAGCATAAATTGTATTGAGCCTTTTATTTTCTCGTATGAAATTCCGGATTGTATTGTTAACTTTATAATTGATGATGTCATTTATGACTAATAAAATATAATCCATCTTTCAACAAAAAAAAAAAAAAACCAACGCAGAAGCAACTAACATAGTGCTACATCCCAAGGAACCAATTCGAACAGCTCCCAGGGATATGCAGAACTGGCCACAACAAGGAATTCAACCAACACCGGCTACCGATACGTCCAACTGCATCGCTTGCCAAGCCTAGCTCTGCTCGCCAACCCTTAACAGAATCGCACTCACTTGAGGGGGTGCTATATCCAAGAGCACCTCCCCAATCGGTTGTCCACGCATCATACCAGCAAGGCAATCCGCTACACCATTAAATTCACGACGAATATGTTTCAAAGAGATCTCCCACTCCCTTCTCAACATTTCTTTAATCACAACTGAAATTGTGTTTCTCGTATTTTCCAGAGTAGCTCTCTCAATACATCTAACCGCTTCCAAACAGTCCAATTCAATCACCGATCGTCGCAACCCATGACGCCACTCATGCCATAGACCATCCAGGATTGCCCAAAGTTCCGCATTCACATCCGAACACTTCCCATACTCAGAGCAAAACCAAAGAGCCATTCACCATCCGTAGACCGAAACACCCCCTATTGCAGCAGAACCATCCCCAACATCCACACCTTCATCGATATTTATTTTAAAGTATAGGTATCATCATTAAGAAAATTATAATTATAATTTATTTTTGTTTGTATGTTCAAGTTTGTTATTTGCTTAGGTAAGACATAGCAATTGTCTACTTGTAGATTCATTCGAAATTAACATGTTAAGGTTAAAAAAGAGAGAGAAATATCACTTGAATAAGTGTGCTAGAGGGGAGAATTTGACAAGAATAACACTGAATTCATTCATTTTGATTTACCCTTAGCAGGTCTTGAATGGACAAATCATTCAACAACGGTTAAATAAAAACAAAGTGAATTTCAACTCTATCGTTCTCTTCACCGTTCTTGCTTCATTAAAAAAACAATGAGAAAACGAATTAAGGAATTAAGATATAATGGCAGAAATTAAAAAACCATAACAACTTGCGAGATGTAATTGTGTCGCCAAATAAAAACAAGACATTACTTCTGCTCCTCTTGCACTTTCAAGAACTAGAAGCACTTCCTGTGCACAATAGATGGTCCAGATTCATCATACTCTGCCTTAGCAATCCACATCTGCATTCCAATCACAACGAGTGAATGTTTTCAGTTAGCGAATGTTGTTTACCGGATTGAAATCGAGAAGCGAGACGGATAATATATGAATGTTGCTCAGTTCATACGTGCAATTAACCAAACTATCTCTTTAACAACTAAAAACAGTCAGAATTATGAGTAGATAATACCTGCTGGAAAGTACTGAGTGATGCTAAGATGGAGCCTCCAATCCAGACACTGTATTTCCTTTCAGGTGGAGCCACCACCTTGATTTTCATGCTACTTGGGGCCAAGGCAGTGATTTCCTTGCTCATCCTGTCAGCAATCCCTGGGAACATGGTAGTTCCACCACTGAGAACAATGTTTCCATACAAATCCTTCCTGATGTCAACATCGCACTTCATGATGGAGTTGTATGTGGTTTCATGAATGCCGGCAGCTTCCATCCCTATCATGGAAGGCTGGAAAAGGACTTCGGGGCACCGGAAGCGCTCAGCGCCAATGGTGATCACCTGGCCATCGGGCAACTCGTAACTCTTCTCGATGGAAGAACTGGTTTTGGAAGTTTCTAGCTCTTGCTCATAGTCAAGTGCAATATATGCCAACTTCTCTTTCACGTCCCTCACTATTTCTCGCTCTGCTGTAGTGGTGAATGAATAACCACGCTCGGTCAAGATTTTCATGAGGGCGTCAGTAAGGTCACGACCAGCTAAGTCGAGACGGAGGATGGCATGAGGGAGGGCATATCCTTCGTATATGGGGACAGTATGGCTCACACCATCTCCAGAATCCAGAACAATACCTACATCAAGCATTGTTTGAGAACGGTTAGCACTTTGCAGATGATAAATGAGTCTAAGTTCTAAACATAGGTGTTGGATCATGAAGACTTAATAGTATGAAAATGGCTAAATAAACCCAATATCAATAGAAACATGATCTGGATATTGTATCAGAGTTGAGACACTTGGCCTTGAATTTAAGTAACATGGATAGAGTGTAGTAAAAAAATTGCTTACCAGTCGTACGACCACTGGCATAAAGGGAGAGAACAGCCTGGATAGCAACATACATGGCCGGAGCATTGAAGGTCTCAAACATGATCTGGGTCATTTTCTCACGATTGGCTTTTGGGTTAAGAGGTGCCTCGGTGAGCAGAACCGGGTGTTCTTCTGGAGCCACACGAAGTTCATTGTAGAAGGTATGATGCCAGATCTTTTCCATATCATCCCAGTTGTTAACAATACCATGTTCAATAGGGTATTTAAGTGTTAGAATGCCACGCTTGGACTGAGCCTCATCCCCAACATATGCATCTTTCTGACCCATGCCAACCATCACACCAGTGTGACGCGGACGCCCCACAATGCTAGGGAACACAGCCCTCGGAGCATCATCACCCGCAAATCCAGCCTACAAACACCAAAAACGCATGATGAGATAATATCATATATAAAACATGAAAGAAGAAGAAGAAGAGTATCCAATTCCAAAACTGATACCTTCACCATTCCAGTTCCATTGTCACAGACTAGTGGTTGAATATCCTCACCATCCGCCATCTTGTATTAACTAAAACGTCGGAGTTTAGATCAACATCACAATAATAATAGAGGCAATTCACAGACACCGTGATTTGAAGCAACTATGAGCCAAGATATAAATTTACCGAGAAATTTGAAAGTTATACGCCTAGTCCGCTATAAATAATCTACATGGAAAAGCTATGAATAATCATAGAACAGAAATCTTCATATGATCGTACAATATTCTCGTTTTTTAAGCTTTTTGATCGATAAGATAATTAGAATCGCAAATACAAGGAAGAAAAAGGAACGCTAATTCAAGGATCATTATCAAAATTGGAATCACAAAACATCCGTATATGGCATCATTAGAAGCCAGTGAACAAGAAACTTATCAGAATGGACACATACAATTCCCGCCAACTTATCAGAGTGCCAATCGAGTACAGTTCGAAAAATCAAGAATTGTAATATTGCATAAGAAAACGGGATTTCAGATTCGCTTCATGTATTATTTTTTTCTCAGAGGCCAAACAGAAGGTATAGAGAAATCACCTGCGAAAAAACAAAGCAATGAGAAAGATGATCTGAGCTACCCGCCAAAAGAACAAGGAAATGGTAGTAACTTAAAAATGATAAGCTTTTGAAATTTAAAAGAAATACTTTTTTAGTTGTTTTTTTAACTGTTTTACCGGATCCTTCGGTTTATTCTCTTCTTAGTTGAGGGATCGCTTCAACAGGCGCTCCAAACCTGTAAACCCGGTTTCCCTTCCACTTATATTTTATTATTTATATGGAAACTTTCAATATTATTATCGGTAAACTACTTGAGTGACCACCTAATTATATGACATGTCCTATTTTGACCACCCAATTAAAAAATTAAAAATCATACCACCGAACTTTTAAAATGGTCCTAACCAAATCATTAGACGTCAATTTTAAGGGAAATGATGATGTGGTAATTAACAAAATTTGGTATATTTATAACTTTCAATATTATTATAGGTAAACTACTTGAGTGACCACCTAATTATAGGATATGTCCTATTTTGACCACCTAACTAAAAAATTAAAAATCATACCACAGAACTTTTAAAATGGTCCTAATCAAATCATTAGACGTCAATTTTAAGGGAAATGATGATGTGGTAATTAACAAAATTTGGTATATTTATAACTTTCAATATTATTATAGGTAAACTACTTGAGTGACCACCTAATTATAAGATATGTCCTATTTTGACCACCCAACTAAAAAATTAAAAATCATACCACCGAACTTTTAAAATGGTCCTAATCAAATCATTAGACGTCAATTTTAAGGGAAATGATGATGTGGTAATTAACAAAATTTGGTATATTTATATATTTAATCCTCCATATTTACATATACAATTAATTTTGTCCTAATTTTAATATAAAAAATAAATTTAATCAGCCAACCGAATGATGATATGTGTCTCATCTTTTTCTCTTAATTTTATTTTTTTAATTTAATAAATTTAATCAACCAATAAACATACCTTATTAGTCAAAATGTCAAAGAGGGCAAATTAAAAGAAGGTTATGCGCCTAAGGGGAATGATCTCCCGAGTCACGACCTGTAGATTCAAACCACTAGGCCAAGCACTATGAATTGATATATTTTTGTAACATCTTTAATTAAAGATTACTATATTGATGAAAATTAAAGAGAGAAAAAAAGAGAATTAATAAAATCTGAAGTCGATAGTAATAAAATATAACAAAAATACTAAATCATTAAATTAATACTATTAATTACACAAATATGACAATATGCTATTATATTAATATTTTATTATATATTATTAAAAATAAAATGAAATATTTTATTATTTTAATAACTGTTGTTTAATCCATATATAATAAGTTAATATTATTATATTATTTTACTGTTAAAAATGAAAATGATATATCATTTTTATTTTAATAATATATAATTATATATTAATATAATCAATTATTATTATTTTATTAACCATAGTTTAATTCATATATATTATGCTGTTATATTTGTGTAATTAATAGTATTAGTTTAATAGTTTAGTATTCTTGTTATATTTTATTATTATCGAGTTCAATCTTATCAATTCTCTCTCTTTTTTTCTCTTTAATTTTCACCGATATAGTAACTTTTAATACAAAATGTTACAAAACCTTACAATCCAAAGTTCTTGCCTTAGCGATTTGAATGCGTGCCCTTTACACTATAGGTCATGGGATCAATTACCTCTAGATGCATAACTTTCTTTTAATTTGCTCTCTTTGACCACGTTAAATTAAAACCACCCACTTCACCATAGTTAGCCAGACCTGATATAATTTTTCAAAATTAAGAGAGAAAGGATGAGACATGTGTCACTGTCGGTTAGATGATTAAATTTATTTTTATATTAAAACTAGGACTAAATTCTAAATTGATTGTATGTAAATATAAAGGGTTAAATGTGTAACTATGCCACATTTAGTTAACTGTCACGTCATCATTTTAGTTAAAATTGACGATAAGTGGTTTGATTATGACCAATTTAAAAGTTCTATGATGTGATTTTTAGTTTTTTTTAGTTGGGTTATCAAAATATCGATTGGATGATTAAATTTATTTTTATATTAAAATTAGGACTAAATTGATTGTACGTGTAATTATGGAGAACTAAATGTATAACTATGCCACTTTTAGTTAACTGTCACGTCATCATTTCCATTAAAATTAACGATAAGTGGTTTGATTAGGAGCAATTTAAAAGTTCGATGATGTGATTTTTAATTTTTTTTTTAGTTGGGTGATCAAAATAGAATACACCTCATAGTTGGATGGCCACTTAAGTAGTTTACCCTATTATTATAATTATAATGAAAAAGTGACGTGTTAATCTTAAAATTACCACATCAGCTATGGTCCATACAATGAAAACCACCCAATTCACCATGGTTGATGTGGTAAGCCAGGTCTATGATATAATTTTTCAAAATTAAGAGAGAAAGGATGGGACACGTGTAACCGTCGGTTGGATGATTAATTTTTTATATTAAAATTAGTACTAAATTGATTGTATGTATAATTATGGAGGACTAAATGTGTAACTATGCCACTTTTAGTTAACTGCCACATCATCATTTCCATTAAAATTGACGGTAAGTGGTTTGATTAGGACCAATTTAAAAGTTCGATGATGTGATTTTTAGTTTTTTTAGTTGGGTGATCAAAATATGATACACCCCATAGTTGGATGGCCACTTAAGTGGTTTACCCTATAATTATAATTATAATGAAAAAGTGAAGTGTAAATCTTAAAATATGTTTACAGAATTTAATTTTGTTATTCAACATCAATCCTTTGAGTATTAGGCTTAATTCTCTTCTTTTATATCTAATTCATTAGTTTATTTATCGAGATCGAATATTGTAGAGAATATCTAAAAGTAAAGGTTTAAGAGGATATAGACAAAAAAATATTTAAGTTCGAAATATTAAGTAAAGGTTTAGAAGAAAAATATTGGTTCTAAAATATGAATTGAGTTATTTAATGTTGCACATGTATACTTTTTCAAAAATATAAATAAATTTATTAAATATTAACTTGAAACGGAATAATCTATGTTCTTAAGAAAAATTTAAATAATATAAAACATACTTTGTGTTTTGTTTGATAAGGTATTAAAAGTTTTCAGACCATTGAAAACAAACGTTTTTCATAATAGTTTTTGAAATCAGCTTATTTAAAATTTTCAAAGAAAAAAATCAATAAGTAGTTTATATTTTAATACAAATTAACAATGATTTTCGACGAAAAAAGTTATATTTCAGTATTGAAGATATGAGCTCACAAAAAAATGTTAATGTATAGTCTGATTTTATGTATGGAAGATATGAGCTCACAAAAAACTTGTAAACACAATTCACTCACCACTCACTCTTGTAACTCATCACCCACTACACACCTACAAGCATCCGAAAATCACGTAAAAATTCTCAAGTTTGTATTGGCATTTTCAAGTTGAATATAAGAAGAAAAGCTTGGTTCTTACGTATTTTGCTCTTGTTCTTTATTTATTTCTTTTATTTCGAATTTAATTATAATTGGAGCAATTCTAACCCCTTTTTTTAAAGATTTTTGTTCTCCATTTTCAATTTTTTACATGAACATTTGATAAATTCTTTAAAATAGAGCATTTGATCTTTGTTTCAAAATAAAGGTGGGTGAATGTTGTTTTTGGGCTTTGTACCCATTTAATTTTATTAAATCTCAACACCATTTTTATTCCATAAAGCTCTTTTTAAATAGGCTTGGTACATTTTTTGAAATTTGCTTTTAATTTGGTTACTAACATCTTCTTTTTTGAGCCACCTATTTTTATCACATTCTTTAAAATTAAAGTTTTAATTAACGTTTTTATAAAAATGGTCCGAACACCGTGTGTGTTGACTCAATTCCGAAAAGGATACACATAATTTAACATTTTATTAAATTCCTTCATATTTCTCCATATTTTGTTTAATTTTGTAAATTGGATTAATATTACCTTTATATCGTTAATTTAAGATATTTAAATGTTTTTTTTTCTTTCATTAAAGTATTAGTTTAGGTAAAACTCCTAGGTTTAGGTTCTCTAGTGTTATAGCCTTAGTTTAATTTAGAGCCTTAAATTTTGATAAAATTCTCTTCACTCTAGTGTTACAGCCTTAGTTTAATTTAGAGCCTTAAAGTTTGATAAAATTCTCTTCACCCAAAAATCATAAAATACACTTAATCATATTTTAACCTTAATAGGTAAAATTCACTTAGACAATTCCTTAGGCTAATAATCACTAAGATATAATAAATAAAAGCTTCAACACACTAATTATTTTTGTGATTGCTTATTAAAAAGTAAAATATAATTAATGTGGTGTCCTACCAAAAGGAGGTAACGGGTTAGCGCCAGAAGTGTTGGCGGTGATTAAAGTTTACTCTCTAGATGGTAGGGCCGTTAAAATAGAATCATATTCATAAATGGACAATAATTTAAATACATGAACTTGCAAATTCTGACATTAAAACTTTTTTATAATCGGCTAGGTACCAATTTTTGGGCATTGTGGGGGTGCTAACCCTTCCCCACGCGTAGCCGACTCCCGAACCTGTTTTTGAGTTTTCACAGACCAAAACTGTTATTTTAATAAAATAAAATTGTTTTCTTAAAATGATCCATTTTTAGGTGATCCAATCACAGCTTTTAAAAAAATGGTGGCGAATCTGTTGTTTTGTTTCAAAAAAACGCAAGACCTCATAAAAAAGTTGCGACAGCTTGGCGACTCCGCTGGGGAAATTTTTGTTTTTTACAAAAAGAGAGTCAGGCCACAAGCCGATTACACTTTGTTTTAATGTCAGAATTTGCTAAGTTCGTATAAATTTAACTTAATTTTCCATTTATGAATATGATCTCATTTTACGCATTTGAAATTTGGTTATAAGCTCTACACCCAAGCTTTTTCCTGTTCGTTTATGTGGTGGGAAACGCTATTGCTCTCGTGGGAATATTGATTCTCCGTATGGGCCTAGCAAGTACCTTCGGGGATCATATGGCCTATCTCTTCATGAGGATACTGATCCTTCGTATGGGCATAGGAAAATAGACCCCATGAGTTGAACTTGATTCGTTTGAAGCCAATAATGGGTGAGAATCAGAGGCCTTGCTACCCTTAGTAGGGGACAACAAGAACAATTCGGGAACCTTTTTAGAGCCCAACCTGTGTGTGAATCTTGAAGCCTACATCATTAGAGCCATGTGGAAAACCCTAGGCCTTGCTACCCTTAGTGTTGGAATGTGCTGCCCAGTTACTATTTGTACAATGAAATTATTTTGGACCTTTTTGTGATTTTTTTGAAGTATTAATCATTTCCTTTTCTTGTCTTGTTTTTATTTTGCATGTTTGCATCCTTATTCCATATCTAGAAGGGGTTGATTCTCAAGACATTTGCTCGATTAGAAAACAACTCTTGTCATGGATGAGAGGTACCTAAAAAAGGAATAAGACAATGCGGATGTACGTCACTGGTCTGAGGTCAACCAACGAGCACACATAGATAGTTTGACAGTTGATCACGAGACAGAAACATTAGAGTATGCCCATATAAGTGTTGAACAGAACGGCATACACGAGTTACGAGAAATATGGGGCTGTTTTGACCATGCAACCAAACAGTTGTTCTTTGATACCTACTGTGACATAGCATATCTGCTACACGTAGATGTGGATGAACCATTCCTCAAAGCATTGATTCAGTTATGGAATCCTGGGTATTATTGTTTTACTTTTAATGGTGAAGATATGATGCCTACATTTGAAGAGTATTTTGCACTTTTCAACTTACGTAAGGTGAAGAAGGATCGAGTCTATGCTAAACCTCCTAAGAACAAGAATGTTCACTTGAGGCTCAAATCTTTTGCTGGCATGAGAGATGGATGGGTAAAAGGACTGATACAGAAAAGAGGAGGCAACTTTGCCTTCCCTTGGTAGAGCATCCGAAACATAATTCCCACTCATCCAAATAGAGAAAAGAGAGTGGATCTCTGGCTATAGCAATCTACGGCTTGGTTTTCTTTCCAAGAGTATTGGGCAATATCGACGTGGCTATGCTAGATTTCTTTGAGCAGTTGAAAAGGGAAATCAACCTAGTGCCAGTTGTACTAGCAGAAACATTCATCTCTTTGAATGCATGCCGAAAGCTGAAAGGTGTGCGTTTCAGATGATGTGCACCTTTGCTCTAGGTTTGGGCCCTTAGCCATTTCTAGAAGTGTCCGACCCTAGCCTTGCCTAACATACACTCCCCAAACTTTTCTCTACTCTGAGAATTTTTGGCAAAGAAGTGGTCGGTAGCTAAGAGGAACAAGTGGGTTGATATCTTCCGAGATTGCCAAGATCAGGACATCATATGGAGAGTTTCGTGGATGGGCCGCACCAAGGTTTTGTACAGGTGTGGGGATTATGATTAGTTGATGTTGTTAGGCCTATGGGGTAGAATTGGTTGTGCCCCCTTGCTAGTGTCGCGATAGTATGGCTCTCGACAGTTTGTCCATTCACTACGGGTATTAACTTGTCAGAATTCGAATTCCAGGGGGAGTTTAGAGAGAATATCCAAACCATCAATGATTTATAGAGGCATTGCTACCTTATGGAAATAGAACACGATAGTGAGTGTATGTTCACCCCCGATTATGTTGTATGAAGGCATGTTAGGGTGAATGACAAGATTTTACCACCTACTCCGGGGCAGGATAAATCCTTAGAGGAACATCTGAAGATGGTCCCGTATGAGGTTGATATTCTGAGAGCCGAGTTGAAGAGGGCCAAGGCTGAGATTGAAGACCTACAAAGCCAGCGTACAAATAACTTATTTGAGGCAAGTCTAGATGTGGACAAGTATAAAGGAGAGACAAATCAGGTAGTGAAGCTGTACAAGGACCTAGAGGCGAAATTTAAGATTCAGAGGGTGGATTTTCTCAAATTTCAGGCCACAGATCGAAATGCTGATTTGAGAAAAACTCTAGAGCAGTGGAGGCATGAAATTGAGCAGGCTTAGGAAAAGAAAAAGAGCGTGGCAAGAAAGAAGCTAAAAAATACAAACGATTGCAGATAGATGAGAAAAATAGAGGGAAACAAGTAGTTGAGAATGAAAATAACAACAGCGTCCACGAAAAAAATATGGCTGCATAGAAAAGAAAGGCCTATGACAACAAGATTCGTTCGTTTAAGTTACAGACAGTATGTGATGAGACCAGTGAGAAGCTGAAACATAGCCAAGCCTTCGTTGCTGAGTTACAAGCCAAGATAACAGGCTTGAATCATTCATTGCACGGGTTTCAGAATCATCATACTTATATTGAACTCCAGGCTAGCCTGAGCGAGAATGATACATTGAAAAAGCAAGTGGAAGCTATGGAAAGCATCATTCAAGAGTACAGAACGGAGATTTTAGTTCTCGAAGATATCAATGAAGGAGGCAATGACTATTGGTTTACTTGGCTTAGGGACAATGCCAGAAGATTCCAAGAATGAGATAAATTTAACAAAAACATCATGACCCAGATTCAAGACGTAGCTAAGCATGTAAGGATGTTAGCTTCTGAAGCTACGACCCTTCACCAGTACATTAGGCCAGTAGGGGAAGTGGGGCCAAGACTTTTGTGGTTGATCGAAGAAATCAAGAAGTTGGGTGCTCGGGCTGAGATGTACTCGTAAGAAAGTCAAAATCTTTTGTAATAAGGACCTCTGCATCTAATAAGAACTATTTCTAGAGCAATTATCTTAATGGAATCGATGGCCCTTCGTCTGCATTCATGCATTTGCATTTTGCTTGTTTATTGTTTATTTGCATTGGTTTATGTTTTTTACATTATTGCATATATTCATACATAATAAAATAATTAATTATGGTAAAATTTGAAAAAAACTAAAAAAAAGTTTCGCATAGACACGATACCCAAGCAATGGTCATTGAAGACATGTCGTCAGCTCCAGAACTAAACCGCAAGAATACACGAGCTTGTTGGAACCAAGATAGCATTCATGTTAGGGTTTTGGGGACCTATATAAAAAGAAAGCAACTGATGGCATAGAAGCCCTGCTAGGAATTCCCTACGCTCACTCTGTGAATCAAGGAAAGAAATATGACGAGAATCATGTAGCCTGAACAACTTCAGCAGTAAAATCTCTTCAGGAAGTAGACTGGTCAAGCTTTGCTAGAATTCACTCATACTTTCCCGAAATAATGACCAATGATTTCCTAGAAAATGGTAGAGTCATACCTAAAACGAACCTTTTTGCGTTTGCCAGCAAGCATTAGGGATCTTTTGTAAATGCCTCTATGTTATTCTACTTGTGTAAAAGATGCATTCCCTTTAATTTTCTCAAGTGGCAAATATTTCATTTTTTCATTTTTTTTTATTTTTCACCCATTTCTTTTCCAAAATGCTTCTCTTGGCAGAGCCCCTATTATTGACAGTATGAATGATTCTTGGATCTAATCCCGAGATAGAGGGGCAATAAAGTGTGTTCAGGATTAATGGAAAAATCACATTCTGAGTAAACTTACCTCTCAGACATTGTTGTTTAGGGTTTTTGAATAAAGTGATAACTTTAAAACATCTACCAACTGAAGACTGTTTCTCTTTGATGATATTTGTGTGTGAAATGACATTTGGTATTCCTTCATTTCCCTTCTCAAATAAGAAAATGAAAAAATCCTTTGTTGTCCCTTTTTGAGCCTAATATTTTTTTTGTGATTGAACTTCAACCAAGGATCACCCCACACACTAGGGGGCAAAGAGGATGAAAGGTTGTTCGTAAACAAGAAAGAAAACATGTTAGATCAAGTTGAATGTCTTAAATTCAAAATAAAATGACAAAAAAACAAAAGGAAAATAAAAAGAAAAAAAGAAAAGGAAGAAATGAAAGCTGAAATATGAAGGAAAATTTGAAACAAGAGAAAAACATGTGCGAAATCCTTCAGATGAGACATGTGCCAGAAAGGGAAATGAACTCTAGCGTGAAAACCCAAAATGGGCAGTCTAGAGTGATCCAAAGAATAAAAGAATGGAGAATTCATCAAGAAAGATTGATCATTGGTTTAACCACCCTTACGCATATATTTGAGCATATATATCTTTTTTGTAACCCGAGCCTAGCCTACATTACAAGCCTTAAAAGACCATTTGGATCACACATGAATATCTGAGGAAAGAAGTTTGTTTTCAGAATACATTCCGCCCAATTGAGTTAACCTTTCTTCATGGACCCCAAACTTCTAATGTCTGATTGAGATTAGAAAAGTGGGAAAAATTAAAATTTGGGGAGTGGGTGAGTTAAAAAGAGCTACCTAAAAACGGGACTCTATCCGGATGATGGATTCATGAATCATTCATACTATGAATTTTGGGGCATCTGACTTTGCTCTTTTCCATGTTTGCCATGACTTTTTCCTTTGAACCTTCATTTCTAGCCTTTTATTTTTCTTTGTATCCTTATTTCTAGCCTTTTTTTTCTCTCATCGCTAATCCTTATTTCTAATCTTTTTCAGAAGTTTTATGCCTAAAAATGAAAAAAAAATAAAAAGAAACAAAAAATAAAATTATCGAAAGGCGAAAACCTGCAAAGGGCGCCTTAGACATTAAAAAAGAAAAAAAGTAAAAGGGGGTTTCAAGATAAAAACCCACAAATGGCGTCTTGAAACCAAAAGAGGATCCGAGTTGAAAACCCGCAAAGGGCAGCTCAGATAGTTTATGGATTAGGCAATAAGCAAATGAATCTCTTGGAAACTTGGCATCTTGGAAGGAATTTTGTATCCTCATACCTCGTCGACTTGGAAAAAGCAGCAAGGGCAATTTCTGGTGTTCTTACTTGGGAAGTTTTGGCCAGTGACATGTGAATTTTAAATGGGGCAAGCCCAGAGTGAGGCAATTTGCATTGGCCAAGGATTTAAGGCGTAAGAGAAAGATAAGAAAATGCCAATATCATTCCAAGACATTCAAGGTAGAAATAAGCTTTGCATACTTGATTTTTTTTAAGGCAGCATGATTGCTAAACCTTCTCCCACATTGAGAAAAATTTTACAGACATTGGAGGAGATGTCCAGTGATGTTAAAGCTTTCATTCAAGCTTCTGGGAGGATGTGAGAGATTATGTTCTCTTAATCAGACAAAGGCTAAAAAATTATTAAAGAATATGAGGATAAAAAGTCAGTCCTCCCAACAAGATAGCCGGATTGAGTGAGCAAATGTGCAAAGCTCAAATGTTTTCTCTGAAGCAAAAAATATATATATATAGAATAAATAGCTAGCATGGTTGTCTATCTGGGTTGAACAAGCAAATAAGCATGGAAGCAAAGAGGAAAAACCCTAGAAGAAAGAGATAAAAGGAAGAAAAATGAAAAAATGAAAAAGAAAAAAAAAAGAAAATGACATGTATTCATGTATTAGGCATTCCTAGGAGCATACATCATAATCATAGCATTTGACAGACATAAAACCTGCTTATCTATTCGAGCATGAGGAGAATAGAACCTGCTTATCCATTCGGACATGAGGGGAATGAAACCTGCTTATCTATTCGAGCATGAGGAGAATAGATCCCGCATATCCATTCGGGCATGAGGAGAGTGGAACCTGCTTATCTATTCGAGCATGAGGAGAATAGAACTCGTCTATCCATTCAGGCATGAGGAGAGTGGAACTTGCTTATCTATTCGAGCATGAGGAGAATAGAACCTGCCTATCTATTCGGGCATGAGGAGAGTGGAACCTGCTTATCTATTCGAGCATGAGGAGAACAGAACTTGCATATCCATTCGTGCATGAGGAGAATGAAACTCTTTTTTTTAACCTGATCATCTATTCGAGCATGAGGAGAATAGAACCTGCATATCCATTCGTGCATGAAGAGAATGAAACCCTTTTTTGAACCAGCTTATCTATTCGAGCATGAGGAGAATAGAACCTTCATATCCATTCGTGCATGAGGAGAATTGAACCCTTTTTTGAATCTGTTTATCTATTTGAGCATGAGGAGAATAGAACCTGGATATTCATTCGTGCATGAGGAGAATGGAACCCTTTTTTGAACTTTCTTATCTATTCGAGCATGAGAAGAATAGAACCTGCATATCCATTCGTGCATGAGGAGAATGGAACCCTTTTTGAACTTGCTCATCTATTCAAGCATGAGGAAAATAGAACCTACATATCCATTCGTGCATGAGGAGAATAGAACCATTTTTTGAACCTGCTTATCTATTCGAGCATGAGGAGAATAGAACCTGCATATCCATTCGTGCATGAGGAGAATTGAACCCTTTTTTGAGCCTGCTTATCTATTCAAACATAAGGAGAATAGAACATATCTATCTATTCGGGCATGAGAAGAGTGGATCTGCATATCCATTCGTGCATGAGGAAAATGAAACCCTTTTTTTGAACCTGATCATCTATTCGAGCATGAGGAGAATAGAACATGCATATCCATCCGTACATGAGGAGAATGAAACCCTTTTTTTTGAACCTGCTCATCTATTCGAGCATGAAAATAGAACCTGCATATCCATTCGTGCATGAGGAGAATGAAACCCTTTTTTGAACTTGCTTATCTATTCGAGCATAAGGAGAATAGAACCTGCATATCCATTCGTGCATGAGGAGAATGAAATCTTTTTTTGAACATGTTTATCTATTTGAACATGAGGAGAATAGAACCTGCATATCCATTCGTGCATGAGGAGAATGTAACCCTTTTTTTTGAACCTGCTCATCTATTCGAGCATGAGGAGAATAAAACATGCATATCCATTCGTGCATGAGGAGAATATAACCCTTTTTTGAACCTGCTTATCTATTCGATCATAAGGAGAATATAACCTACATATCCATTCGTACATGAGGAGAATAGAACCCTTTTTTGAGCCTGCTTATCTATTCAAGCAGGATAATAGAACTCGTCTATCCATTCGAGCATGAGATGAATGGAACCTGCATATCCATTCGTGCATGAGGAGAATAGAATCATTTCTTTAACCTGCTTATTTATTCGAGCATGAGAAGAATAGAACATGCATATCCATTCTTGCATGAGGAGAATGGAACCCTTTTTTGAACATGCTTATCTATTCGAGCATGAGGAGAATAGAACCTGCATATCCATTCGTGCATGAGGAGAATGTAACCCTTTTTTGAACTTGCTTATCTATTCGAGCATGAGGAGAATAGAACTGCCTATCCGTTTAGGCATGAGGAGAATGAAACCTGCTTATCTATTCGAGCATGAGGAGAATAGAACCACTTATCCATTCAGGCATAAGAAGAATAGAATTACTTATCTATTTAGGTGTGAGGAGAATAGAACCTTGTTTTGATGGCCGTCAACCAATTTGCAGTGTGATAGGCTAAAATCAGTGCCTTTTGTTCTTTTCTTTATTCTTGTTTCACCGAAATGAGCAAGGAGGGGCAGCTGTTGTCACTGATTTTTTGACACAAAAATGCAAAAATAAGGAAAGAAAGC
The DNA here is from genome assembly GCA_019671005.1 of Hibiscus mutabilis. Lineage (NCBI taxonomy): Eukaryota > Viridiplantae > Streptophyta > Magnoliopsida > Malvales > Malvaceae > Hibiscus > Hibiscus mutabilis. The sequence continues at coordinate 73,237,450 of CM033713.1, forward strand.
TGGACCGAATCAAGTAAAAGGGGAACTGCATTATTCCAGCAGAATTGAACCGAAAAGGAAAGAAGAACATGGGGGACTAATTCGAATGGGAATAAATCAGTTCCAAATATTTTCAGACTCGAATCAAAGAAGGAAATATGGCATAGTCAAGCAAGAATCAATTGAAGACTGAAAATTGGAATCAAATCAAGATTTCTAAGCATAATTTCACCCATTTTTTTTGGGATTTTAGGATTGAATTTCCATGTATTGTTGGGGTAAAAATCCTATATAAACCCCATTCCCTTTCACTTGTAAACACAATTCACTCACCACTCACTCTTGTAACTCATCACCCACTACACACCCACAAGCATCCGAAAATCAAGTAAAAATTATCAAGTTTGTATTGGCATTTTCAAGTTGAATACAAGAAGAAAAGCTTGGTTCTTAGGTATTTTGCTCCTGTTCTTTTGTTCTTTATTTATTTCTTTTATTTCAAATTTAATTATAATTGGACCAATTCTAACCCTTTTTTTAAAAGATCCTTGTTTTCCATTTTCAATTTTTTACATGAACATTTGATAAATTCTTTAAAATAGGGTGTTTGATCTTTGTTTCAAAATAAAAGTGGGTGAATGTTGTTTTTGAGCTTTGTACCCATTTTAAACAATAGTGGGCCATTTGATTTTATTAAATCTCAACACCATTTTTATTCCATAAAGCTCTTTTTAAATAGGCTTGGTACATTTTTTGAAATTTGTTTTTAATTTGGTTACTAACATCTTCTTTTTTGAGCCACCTATTTTTATCACATTTTTCAAAATTAAAGTTTTAATTAACGTTTTTATAAAAATGGTCCGAACACTGTGTGTGTTAACTCAATTCCGAGAAGGATACACATAATTTAACATTTTATTAAATTCCTTCCTATTTCTCCATATTTTGTTTAATTTTGTAAATTGGATTAATGTTACCTTTATATCGTTAATTTAAGATTTTAAATGTTTGTTTTCTTTAATTAAAGTATTAGTTTAGGTAAAACTCTTAGGTTTAGGTTCTCTAGTGTTACAACCTTAGTTTAATTTACAGCCTTAAATTTTGATAAAATTCTCTTCACTCTAGTGTTACAACCTTAGTTTAATTTAGAGCCTTAAAGTTTGATAAAATCTCTTCACCCAAAAATCATAAAATACACTTAATCATATTTTAACCTTAATAGGTAAAATTCACTTAGACAATTCATTAGGCTAATAATCACTAACATAGAATAAATAAAAGCTTCAACACACTAATTATTTTTGTGATTGCTTGTTAAAAAGTAAAATATAATTAATACGGTGTCCTACCAAAAGGAGGCAACGGGTTAGAGCCAGAAGTGTTGGCGGTGATTAAAGTTTACTCTCCAGATGGTAGGGCCGTTAAAATGGAATCATATTCATAAATGGACAATAATTTAAATTTTACACGAACTTACAAATTCCCACATTAAAACTTTTTTGTAATTGGCTAGGTACCAATTTTTGGGCGTTGTGGGGTGCTAACCCTTCCCCACGCGTAACCGACTCCCTAACTTGTTTTTGAGTTTTCGCAGACCAAAACGGTTATTTTAATAAAACAAAACGGTTTTATTAAAATGACCAATTTTTAGGTGATCCAATCACACCTTTTAAAAGATTGGTGGTGACTCCGTTGTTTTGTTTAAAAAAAACCGTCAAGACCTCATAAAAAGGTTGCGACATGTATTTTTAGTAGCTTTTTTTTAAATAAACACCGGTATAGACTGATATATAGTGGCATTTTTTGGCAAATGCCGTTATAGACACATACTTTAGCGAAGCACAAGTATAATTCGATGAGCTGAGTAATGAGTTGAGGGATGCAAGAGATACATAATCAATAGTGGCATTTGTTTCATAGCGACATTTAGAAGAAAAATGCCATGAAATACGATGGTTTTTAACATCGTTGACATGGTTTTTAGCGGCGTTTGTTGGATCTCCACCTTTTACGATGTTTCTTTTACACCGGAAAAGTTTTTAGCAGCTCTTATAAACACTACAAAAAAATATTTTGTTGTAGTGTCATCGGGAGGATAAAAGAATAAACGTGGTTCGAAGCTATCTGAAACAGTTTTGTCATCCCATCGACAATTTTATTTGCTTCTTGAAAAGCATGAATAAACTTGACCCTCCATGGACATTGAAGGAGATTATAAATATATTAAAAAAAAGTGTATAGCGCATTCTTGTAGTGGACGAGCTATTTAGTAACTAAATCGCCTGCACATTATCAGACTCCAAAAATAATAGAATCCACCTCCATAGCATCAGCATTATACCCTCGTACACGGCCCACAGTTCCGAATAGAAAGAAATTTGATTAAAAAGGCCAAGCTTATAAGTATGCAAACCAAAAAGTAAAAAACAATGGTAAAGCAAAAGAATATCGAACATTTTATTTTCAATAGATTCAAACATTGGACCTTATTACCAAAAAAAAAAAACAATCGACCTTTATTATCGAACAATATATTCAAATTCAAATCGTTTTTTGTAAAAATATCAAACACTTATTGTATAAAATTTAAATTGAATACTATTAATTTCACATTAAAAATTGAATGATTAATTTTTATATTTATCAAGCAACACCTTAAATGAATCATTTATAAATAAAATTTAAATTTTATATTTTGAATTGAACCGAAAACAGCACTATTTTTTCATTACATTTTAGAATATATAAGATTCTATTCCTATTCCTATACTAGAAGTTACCCAATGCTAAATTGGAGGTTTAGATTATATTTAAACAAATGCTATATGATATAATTTTGAGGGAATGAATGAGAAAAGAATTATGGGTTTAGGGCCTTGTTCATATGGAGATTGTTGGGCATCAAACAACGGCAAGCTTTCTTCTTTCTCGACCACAGAAAGCTCGGTGGTCATGGCTTTGCCTTCCTTCGAAACAAGTTTTAGGCTCTCCCGGTCAATACCTAGGCTACAAGAATGGAAACTGAAGCAACCATTTACAGTAGAGTTCGAGACTGCCAGAGATTTGAAGTTTGGAGATATGAATGGTAACCATGTTGATACTAATCCCAATACCATGAAACCAATTGCTTCAGCTTCTGCTACATATTTTCTTCAAAACTCAACAAAAGCAAGATTTCACTTTTGTCCCCATGGGCAGAGATGTAGGGAAAAATTAGGACGCATTTGACCCCACTTAAAAGTGTATTTTATGAAAATATTAGAATTGTATCAATGTTTTTCAAAAGAAATATTAAAATTGATCTCACTTAATTTATTGGGATATGGGGTCAACAATACTTATTGAAATAGTATAGAAATTCCCATAACCCATACTCTTACTCTAACCCCACTACATGAAAATTCTGACTCTGCCACTTTTTGTCCCACCAGAGTCCTCCATGAATTGCATAAATCGTAATTTTATTATTATAATTGTTTAAAAACCTTGCAATTTTTATAATTGATTTTTTTAATATAGGATTATGACCAAATTGTAGACTTTTGTAGATGTGAAGGGTTAAATTATTGATTTTTTTAGAATCATGACAAATTAATAGAATATATATATATAAACATTAAGGGTTAAATGTGTTATCATATTAATTAAAAAACCATGTCATCATTTTCATTAACTATTTTTTTTAATAAATCTTAAATCTAATCTTAATCCTACCTAAAGGGAGGGGAAGCGGACTCAAGGGAAAAGAAAGGAATTGTTCTTAGTGAGTTTTAAACCCGTAATTTAAGGGAATACGAAGGAACAAAGATAAACAGTTTGGGCAACAGACCAAATGCGCTTGCTCATTTTCATTAACTATTCTTATAATTTGCTCAGTATTGAGATATTTTACTCTTAAATATAAATTATTTATTATTAAAAAATAAAGATAAAAATAAATAATTGTTTCGTGTGCAAATGTGGTCGCCGACTACATGGCAAAGTTTTCATTGTCCGATAGAACATTATGGGTCTTTGATGAGCCGCCCCCTCACCTCTTTGATCTTCTGCTCAGGGACATTTCTAGTCTTGTATACTTGTATGAGCACTGGCTGATCTACGTGTAATGTATGGTGGACTCATGTCTACTATAAATTTTTAAAGTTCACACATTTATTTTTAATTTTTTTATTTTTAATGGATTAATTGAGTATCAACCCTCAAATATATTTTTGAATCCGCCACTGCATATAAAAGTTTCATAGTATAATAACTTCGCCCCAATTTCAATTAAAAAGAAAAAATAATACACTTTTTAAAATCCGTCACCACCACCACTATCATTATTCATTAAACAAAACCTCATCTCTCCCTTTCTTTTTCTCAGTTTCTCTTTCCCCTTTGCAATTTCGATCCCCCACCAATTTCGTCGTCACATAATTTTACTTTGATTACTAACCATTTCTTCAAACTTTGTAGCTTCTATGACCAATCCACCATCAGTACAGTTACGTACACATTTTCTTTTATGTCCAAATGCTACATTTTTTGTATTTCTATCGATATTTATGTAATCATCCTACTAATTGTTCTTGAATTAGTAAAACAATATTAAATTGACACGTGCTTATAAGCACAACCATTTGTAAAATCTTAGCATTTCATTTTCAAATTCCTATTTTTTCCCGAAATTATCAAAAGAAATGCTTTATTCGTTGATCAGTAGAACCTGGTCCCTGCAAAGAAAAAAGAAGCAAATATCCCTTTGATTCCGTTTCTTTTTCTTTTGTTTTAAGACAAAATATTTTGCACCTTTTTCATTAATTACTTTCTAACTAAATCTGATCTTTCATTTTCTGGGATCAGGATGGAAGCTTACCATACTTAAAAGATAAAAATAAAAGACGATTATATGAACAAATATTATCTTATACCTTTAAACTATTAAAAAATAAAATAAAAGACGGTTATATGTTGAAAAGGTTTGACTTCTTTTGACCATGCATTGTTAACTAAACTTAAAATATTCCTTGTTTAATAACACCACAAATTCTCTAAGAATTTTGAATTGCATGGTTTTGAGTGGCATTTTGGCTTTTTCTCGGGTTCTGTATCTTATAACTCCCAAAGTGATTACAAAAGCCATGCCATTGCCAGACATGATAATTGTCTTTAAAGTTAACAGATCATAAGATTGTAGGTGAATTTTTTCCCACTATGCGGTACGTATCTTTTGAGAAAGTTTATCTATAGTGTAAATTTCTCTAATTTTATAATTTCCTCTTCATAGGGTTTAATTTATATATTAATAAAAGTTTATCAACTTTGCGAGAGAAAAAAAGTATTTAGAATATATATTTACGCATGGCCTGGAGGTGAACATTTTGCATGGGAAGGCCGAAAATATAAGTATTTGTGACAGTTTGACTAAAACCTCAGTTTTGGGAGTGAAAGTGAATAAAATCCCTGATAGAGAGCGAATGACATGACTTGACTTGTATCCAACTCATTTCCAATCTATCTAAGAGACGATGGCTAGGATAACCCATGGATATGAAAATTCATATAAATATTAACTTCCCTTGCATAATACAACAGAAATGGATCGAAAAGCATAGAAAATGGGATCGATATGTATAGAAAAACAAGTGCAGGATGCAACATTTTACTTATAGTTCTATTTGGCTGATAGGAAGCAATTTGTTGCTGTTTAGGTTCGGCAAGAATTCCAAGAAAATGTATATGACAACTTACACAACAATGTCAATCTCAGCCTTCTATGACATGAATTGCAGGATTGGTAGTCTTAAGTACACACAGGTAGCATATTTAAGGAACGTTTTGTCGAAATGTGGGTGAAATGATGATCTGCAGACAAATGACTCTCTTTTTTTCTTCAGAGTGATGCAACCTTGTACTACCAGTAGGAAGAAAAAACAGACATCATGAGATGAGATAGGATATTCCACAGAGGAAAATTAGCTTATATTAATGTCAGATAACAGATCCCATAACTTCACACATAAACAGAGACAACATATCAGTAAACAAGCCCCATGCAAACAAAATAACCAAACAAATACTACCTTATAAAACCCACACGCATATATATACTATATCAAACATGCAACATCAGTTATGCCAATATTGTCTTTGTGTTTTTTGATGTTGAAGCTTGTGAGCGTGTCAAGGTGATCTAAGGAGCCCTGCAACTTTTATGTCGACTAATATCTGTCATTAATGCTTTAAGCTGCTGTCAATGAAGAAAATATTGAAACCAACTATAAGAGATGATTAGTATTAGAAGAGTTGAGACCTGATAAATCCGTCCAACTATTTCCTCCCCAGTACTGATTATTCTCCGAAACACCACCCACCACTGATCTTGATAGATTTAGCCCTTGGTTGCTGTTCTCCATTTTCACTGGAGCGAGCTGAGAAACCCTAGAACTTGAAGTTATGGAACGAAGAAGCTGGCTTTCTCCCACCATGGAACATGATCCTTCCATGCTCTCACTTTGAAATGAGTATAAACCATTAGTTGGCTCAAAGAAAGGGAACTGCTGTTGAGTTCCTATCTGAAATCCCATCTCAGCCTGTTGCCCACTAGCAATACCTTGAATTCCACTAAAGTTTAAGCCAATATTTCCCAAACTAAACGGAGGAAAACTTTGCAAGGAAGCCATCAAGGGCAAATGACCTGTGATTGCAGATGGAATGTTAACAGCATTCGTTGAAATCGAACCACCTTGTCCTTGCTTCTCGGCAGAAGCAGTGGATTTCGAGCTGCTACTGCTTTTGTTTTTCTTGTTTCTTCGGCATCCTCCACCGACCGGAACATTTCTAAGGGCGCCCCCTCTAGTCCAATACCGCCGACACGTCTTGCAGAAGTGGCGTGGCTGTGAAAGGCTATGGTTATTGAAGTAACAAAACTTGGTGTTAGTGGATTCACACCTTGGACATTTCAGGGCAGCTTCTGGCTGTGGAATCTTTGCTAGCCTGGCTCGATCAGACATTGAACCAGGCCTAATGGAGCCGCCAGCACCAGCTCCAATGTGAGAAGGTGGTGGAAGTGGTGGAAGCTGAGGATTTTCACTACCAGAACCAGTTCCATGTTGATGATTATGCTGCTACAAAAACAAAAGTAAATCTTTATAAATTGTAAAAAAAAGAGAAGAAAATGGTTGGTAGATTCAGTAAAAGGATAACAAAGGAATAGGAATATTTATTTTTTGAATTTGCTTTACTTTGGGAGCACAAACTATGGATAGAAATTGATGAAGAAGAAAAAAACCTTACCTGCTGCCAGTTGGGAGGATCTAAATAGATTGGAACAGATGAGAAAACCATGGCTAATTTTTAGCAGTCTCTTTATTTTATAAAGTTGGATGGGTTCTTTAATAAGGTAGAGAATCAATGCACTAGGGGGGATACTGGAGGCCAAGAAAGAAAAAGATGAGAGGTAGAAGGAAAGGTAGGAGAGGTGGGGAGGAGAGAGAGGGGTTTTGTTTTTGTTTAATTGTTTTTTTCTTTTTTAAATTAAATTATTCCTTCATTCTCTCATATTTGCTTTTTGTTTTTATTATATTGCATATATATATATATATGTTTTAGGGTTTTAGTGGAAGAAGTGTTTCTTCATCTATAAGCTTCCTTTGATCTTTCATGTTGTGGACTGTATTTGTTTTAGTGCTCAAAAAGTGAGTTCATGCATGATGATGCATGGGGAGATATAAAGGTAATAGCAAAAGTAATTATCACCCTTTTGCCACTATATAAGAATTATCTCATTTATACGATTAATCTTACAAATAAAATTAAAAGAATTGTGGAACGAACTCGGATACATATTTTTTTTCAAACATTATTGTTTCTGCAAATACTACACTTTATTACATCCTCGAGTTCTTCATTAACTTTTCATTTTCCCTTAAAACATTATCAACTTTTAAAAAGAAGCCTTAATATATGTAATATTACATACATATATATTGAAATTCTCCTTTAAATTACAGAATAGAAACTCTCTGCTTATTTTTAGTGTCCCTTTGTATGCCTCAATATTAAATATATAGATTTAGGATTTATGGTTATGATTTAAAGTTAGGGCTTAAGATTAGAGTTTAGAGAATTTAAGATATAGTGTATTTTTTAGGGTTTAGGGTTTATAGTTTAGGATTTAAAATTTAGGGCTAGGGCTTAGAATTTGATTTTTTAGTGTTGAGCATAAAAAATGTACCAAAAAGGGGCAAATAATTTTTGTCCTAAACTACCACTTATACTAGTATAATTAAAACAATTAGAATAAATTGTATGAGTTTGATTCCATGCTCATTCCTTAATACAGTTTCCATAAGGCTTTTAACTTGGTATCTATTTGAATGCATATTGTCGCATGACCTTATCATTTTTTCAAATGACATTTAATAAGATGTATATCACCACCGTTTTATGCTTTATAGAGAAGTTTATTTAAGCATACAAAAAAACTAGAGTAGGTTGACCATTAAATGCAACGACATAAATGTATATTATTAGTTTTTGAACGATTCTTATTTAGTGAAGGGAGGGAAAATTTGCTCCTAATAGACATTGAACCCACAACTTAAGGGGGAAAGTATGTCAACTAAAAGTTTTTAACAACCTATTATAGATTGTTGACTAAATGTATATTATTTTAAATGCAACACTTTAACAAAATGTGATACTTATCCATTATTTCTAGTGATGAAAATATACAAGTACTAGTAAAAGTTGCCCCTTTTATAGACATTACTCAATTTGGATTTTGAAGTGAAAATTCAATATTGATAAGAAAAAGTAATGGTCATTTATATTTTAATCTCAATTATTTTTTACTAAAGTTTTAGAAAATATGAGTTTTGTTGTAGAAAAACCCGTAGCCGTTCTCCATCTTTTCCCTATTTTTTTTAGCCGCTCGTAATTATTTTCCCTAGCGCCTCAAGTTTTGTTTTGTAGCCGGCAGCGAAACCGGTTTTACTGCTGGTTGTCGGCTGCCGGATCTTTTTTATTTTCTTGTTTAGTTTTTTAATGAAATAATTTTGTCTTTGTGAAACGGTTTTTCTGCCTTTATGACACGTTTATCTCTGTCTATTGGCATGTTTAACTTTGTCTATTGGCATGTTTATCTCTGTCTTTTGGCATGTTTTCTTCTTCTCCTTCGGTCATTTTGGCCGTTCTTTATTTTATGTTTTATCAGGGTTGGATTTGACGACGCCACGACTGATCAAGATGTCGCTTATTTGTAATCCTGCTAATCTTCCCCGCTCTGGACCTTCGGTTTAAATTTGGATACGCAGTTTGCGCTTGTGAAGAGTTTCTCACGGTTCTCGGCTCTGATTTGCATTTTCTCGGTAGTCTATCAATAGCTTCATCCCCTTTTGTGGTTCGTTTTGCCGATGCAATCAGGTTTCGTATTTATTTTTTGATCGAGTATTTGGATAGGTTTATAACATTTTCATGTATGGTTCATGTCTGATCTAAAGTGGTTAGTTTTAGGAGAATGTCCAAATTATGTATTTAGTTTACAACGATAGTTTGTAAACCCTTATTGTAATTTTGAGTTTCAAAAAAAATAGAAAATATAAAAATAAATTAGTTCAAAATTTTCATTGTGAGGAATTCTACACGGCTTTTTTATATATGCAATTTACGTCTAAATTTAAGTTTTTTAATATTTAGAGCATTATAAACTTTAATTTTAATTTTTAGAGCATAATTATTTATAGTTTTTATATATTTACAATTCTTTTTATGCACATTTCACGTTTATGTATTTAGCTCATATTGATGTAATTTTTATTTTTCATGTCATGTTGTGTTTTGTAAGTTTATTGTTGTGATTCAATTCAAAGAATATTTTTTGATCCATAATATAGTTTTACATATTGATTCAATTTAAAAAATATTAGTTGTTTGTGTCAAGTTTTATTTATTTTCAATATATAAAATATTATAATTTTTGATAGCCTTCTACTCAATACTAATCCATTATATGTATTTTAACACATTCATGTAGTTTTGACCCATACAATAATTGATGTGCTGCCCCTGATTATTACGTACATAAGAAAGAAAATTATTTACAAATATGCAAGTTGTTCAAAGACGGGAAAAGAAAGCAAAGGTTGAGAATGAATCTTCTTAACCGACAATCACAAGAATTCTGCCATTTGTCCCGAGATAAGCTCCACTGCTCTTTCTGTGGACATATTTATATGGTGGTGACGTATGCCTTGCTAAACTCTGTTCTTTACGTAACTATATAATTTCCAACCGAAAAGAGAAAGACGCATCAACCATGATACATCATCAGTTTTTATCTGCGATTTGCTTTCTTTTTATTTCCCACTTTATTCATTATCTATTCATTAGAAGAAATAAAGTTTTATTCACTATACGAATCTTAATCCTAACGTTGTGAATGAAACAAGTTAGATTGAGAGAGTCGATAGCGGACCTTTACAATATTTAATCTGGATCAGACGATCGATGATTCATAAATGACACTATCTATTACGTGTCACACGTATTTAACTATTTATAAGGTAACGCTACAAACTTTTTATTGTGTAAACTAGGATCAAATAATATATAAAAAATTAAAGAATGGATATAATTTGGAGACTAAATTTGTGAACAAGCCTGAAAACGTTTTTAAGGCTAAAATATTTATTGAACATTGTTAAAGGTGGCAATCAGGTCGTTCGGATCTGGTTCGAGTTAGGTTGATATTTGGTTTGAGTTATTTTTTGTTTATGTTCGATTCAGGTCAGATCGGGTCTGATTCAGATTTAATCCGGGTCTATGTTATTTCAGGTTGGGTCGGGTATCGATTTGGGTCAATATCGGGTCGGTTGATTTTCGAGTCGGGTTAATATCGAATCGGTTGGCTTTTCAGTTTGGGTCAATATCGAATCGGTTGATTTTCAGGTTGGGTTAATATCATATCGATTGGATTTTGATTTGAGTTAATAAATGAAGATGATCTTTTAAAGGAGGAAAAATAATACTAAATCATTAAATTGTTACTAAATGACGTTGTTAATTAGTAATATAATACAAAATGAGAATAAAACATATTGTTGATTGTCAAAATAGACAGGGACCAGAGATGGTGGTCTGATGGTGCCTGAGATGGTCGCTCTGGGTCAGACCTTGTGTGTTGTTCTTACTCCCTGTGGGATATGATATCTGGTCCTTTTTCTATATCCCCATCTCTTTGTTGCATGTCCAGTTTTATACTACTTGGACAGTTGTCATGATAAGGTTGTCATGGAGTGTTGATTGGATTGGTTATGACTTGACGTCCTAGTTTCCCCTCGTCATTTGTAGCGGGTACGTGTGTAGCCACGAGGCTGCCGGATGAGACGCGATGTTGCTCGTAGTCTTGTCTGTCCATTACAGAATGCAAAGGGTATCACACAGTTTAAGCATTATCTTGTGCATTGTGGTTCGCTTGCGTTGTTACGTTCATCGCTTGACGTCCTTTACACCGTTCGAAGTCTTACTCATTTTGGTTTCAACACGTAGCAGTAGGTATTTATAGGTACTAATAATTACCCCCAAGTGAGGGAAGGTTATAAAGTGGCCTTGGAGAACCTGGGGAATGTAAAGAGGGCTAGGGAAACAGGCTCATTTAGTAGCAAAGTATTTTGGGAAAATACATCTCTTAGTTATAAATAAAGTTTAGTTGGCATTCTTATGTTTTACTTTGTTTGTCTTATTTGTTTCTTTTGAGGTTTTTTAGAAGCGTAAAAGAAATCTTTGGAAAAAAAATATAATCTTTCTTGTTGTTGATGGCTGAGTCATCGGTTGTGGTGAGTGATGAGATTCATTGTACTACCGAACCAGATGAGTTGTTGAAAATGTTAGAGTGTCAGTGTCTTCTTGTTGTTAATAATTTTTGTTATCGGTTAAGTGTACCAGTTGGGACATTTCGTTTGAGAGCATGCTTAGATGAGGTGAGGTTGTGGTTTTTGATTCTTCTTCTTGCGTTTGAGGCTGGGTTTCATTTGTCGTTACATATTTTCTTTGTAAAATGGTTAAATTGGTTTGATGTAGCGCCGGGCCAATTGAGTGAGACTAGTTGGGGTATTTTGACAACGTGTTTCTTGAATTGTAAGATTCATGGAGACGGGCCTCCTATTATTGCGTTTCATTATTTTTTATAATGTAGTGGTTAGTTATTATGGGAGTGCAAAGGGTTTTCTGACCAGTGGTCATCGCAAAGAGAAAATGCCTATAATGAGGGACCATGATGAGAATCATCTTCTAGAGAGGGCGAAGTTTGTCAATCTGGAGTGTAATGTTGGAAATTTTCCATTTCCCGTTGTATGGCATAGACTAACAGAGGATAGGATTGTGCCTCCTAACATGGGGGAATTGTCACCTACTGAGTTGAAGATTCTCAGAAGGCTAGAAAGTGATCTACCTTCTTATTTTGGAGAGGTATGTACTCTTAGAAATGTTTGGTTGCATTGTATAGATAAGAAGAGCCCTAACGGTTGGGATGAAGGAGATTTTGATATACTTCCAGATGGCTTTTTGGCGAGCGTACCTACTTGTATGAAAGCCTGACCCTTCAATGAAGGGAGGAATGAACGGGTTGCTAGAATTCTTTTGGGTAGTGAGGATAAACCAGAGGGTTTCTTTTCTGAGTATATTGATTCTTGCTCTCGCTCTTGGGAATATTGTGTGAAAGATGCATCTCCAGATAAGGTTTACAAAGATGCTCCAAAGAGTTGTTCTGATATGGGCCCATCCGACTTTGATGATAACTAGGGAGGAAAGAAACGAGTGATTTTGAGTTTGTCTATTGTTTCTAGCTCGAAGGATAAAGAAAGTTGTTTGTATTTGGAACACAGGTTAAAGAGGAGAACATATGCTAGTAATGATTTGCTATAACCTTGAGGAAGAATGAAATCTTTCTATTAATATTCATGTTATGGTTCATTGATTCTTCTCTTCTTTTTATATGTGTTTATAGGGGCAGTAATTTCCTCTTTATGGGTTGTTGGTGACGAAATAGAAGATCAGACTACAGTGTTGGATACTCCACATTTTACGGCTAGTAGTGATTTGTTATGTTCACAAGGGTTAGTTAAAATGGCGCATTTGGATGTTTTTAGCAGTAGGGATGTAAGTTCGTCATGCTCTTTAGTTGTAGCTACCGTGGTGATGTCTTTGGTAGATGCGGTTCATGTTGTTCCTTATATGAGGATTTCCCCTGGTAATAAAAATACCCTTGAAGGAGTATCGGTGGATATTGTGAAGGCAGTGCGGGAAAGTGTGGCAAGGCAAATGAGGGCTTATGGCTCGAAGAGATATTTTTTGGGTGCCAAAGAAAAAATGCTGGAGAAAAGGCCGATGATTGATGCTGGGGTTACCAAAGTTTTGTCTGGGTTGAAATATGACATTCTATCTGTTTCGATCGAACTTCATAGTTCCTCTTATGTGGTTGTGAGTGCTGCTGCTGGGAGCGCTACTTTACTATTTCTGCTAGTTCGGGTTGTCACAGACTTTGATGTGAGAAACCCTTCTAGGCCTTCCTGGGAAAGCTTTACTGCAAAGTATAAAAACATTGTGACCTCTTTTACCATTGATCTAAACACGTCTTCTTCCCTGAACGGCCGCAGTGGTATTATAGACAAAATGAATGGTGGGGGTGTTTTAGGTGGTTGTCGTAGGGGTGTATAAGTATTTTTGCTATTTCTTTCTTTACTTTCTTGTATGAAAAAAAATATATTTTGAGGATTGTTTCGGATATTTTGCTATATTTACCTAGTGGGAATGTATTCTAATGTTATTTTCTTCTAATAAATGGTCTATCTGAGATGGCTTTTGTGGTAAAAAAAGTATCAGGGTCGGATATATATAAATTTAAGGTTATTGTTGCTAATGTAGGTAATCATTTTGAAGGTGATTGTTTGTAGATGGTATCATCATCTTTTTTTAGCTATTTATGATATCTAAATTCTCTGTTAAGGTTCACATTATAAGAAGGGTTATAATGACTTGCACAGTCTAAAAGTGTTTGTGTTTTTAGTTCCTTCGCAGTTTGTGATACATTATTTGTGTTTTCTTAGTTAATTTGTGAGTTAGTAAAGCTATGTAACGAAAAATTGCCTAACTTGGCGTATGCAATTTCTACTATGTGGACAGTTGTAGGGGATTGGTATTTTGAGCTATTGTATAAGACAAGACAGATGCTTGTTGCTTTAAGAAAGTGAATATTGTATATGGCTCATTATCTCATTCCCTATTGGCTTAGTTTGCGGCGTCTGGTATATATTGGCTATTTGTAGTGATTTAGACAATTCAGGCTATGATAAAAGAGAAGGTATTTGATTGGTAATGACAGGCGCATGCGCCTACTGTGCAGTTATTAATTGAAAGTTTGAAAGTTGTGTGATTTTAGTTACTTATCCGAGATTTTAGGGTCTGGGAATTAAATACTTGTATCAACGGCCCTCCAAATAGGAGTGTGAAACATCGTTGTTTGGCATTCTCATTGGTTGTTATAAATAGGGGTCTTTGGAGCTTGTATCCTCATAGCCTAGTCTACGAGTGGTTTTGTTTTTCTTTTATGCATTTTTTTACAATTTTACTTGTTCCATTTCAATGGGAGAAAGGGACAATATGTTTGTAGAGAAGAGTGGTATACAAAAATTGTGTTTCATAGATCTCGGGGGAATGCTAGTTTTACTGTTTGGGTTATTTACGTCGGCAGATAATAGTATTCGAAAGACTATGACTAGCTATCTGTAATAAAGAGTGTCGACAGATGATATATTTGAGAGATCTTGGGTGCAAAGTTTTCCAAATAGTATTTTTTGTTAGTGTTTGTTGCTATATTAGGAAGAGGCGGGCGAGGAAGGGGCATATCACTAAGACGGTTGATTCGTACTAGAATTTGACTGTTTTTCTCTTGATGCGGAGCAGAAGTTTTTGGAGTAAAAAATGGGAGAGGCGTTTGTCATTTTCATGTACTATAATGCTACATTAAAATGCCCATTCTTATCCCGGACAAAACGAGATAACTCATTCAGAGCCTATTGCCAGTGCGATTGGTTTACGCTTAAGCATGATCATTTTCTTTTTGACTATCAAGCCCGCTGTTCATCTGTCAGTTGTTTTGTTGGGTACTGTGACGATAAAAAAAATGTAGCTAAAGCCAAATATTTGGAATAATAAAGCTCTACTTGCAAAATTAGGTGTTTTAGGGTGGGTTTTTGCCCCCTGATTAATAAGGAATTTGTGGGTTTTGGTTTATTTTTGGATCGTGTGTTAATAACGGTCATTGTCTTTTACTTGTTTTAGAAATATTGCTGACATTTCTATTTGTTGTTTTGTTTTTCTACGTTCGTATGTTTATCTTGCCCCTGGGCGAGGTGGTTTTGACTGCCATTGTATTAATATGTTTTTTCTATAACTTGATACGTGAGTAATATGACTCAATTCTTATAAGCCATACATTTGGGAACTTTTGGATGCCTGTGTTAATTTTAATTCGCGCGTTGCCCCTTTTTATGTAAATAGTTAGTTCCTTATTTGAAATAGTCGTATCAAAAAACCTCTTTTTTCCCTAATAGGAGTTTCTATCAATTTATGGGCTTTTCTAGAGTAACTTACTAGAAATATTGTCAAGTGTACTCTGTTTGTCCCTTATATAGGTCTCGTGATTGTAATATCTTATTTTATTATTGTTTTACAATGGCGTTTGTTTTTATCAGCCTAGGGGTGTTATGGTCATTCAATTTTGTTGATTTATTTGTTTGCAAATTGATTTCTTAATGGATAGAGTTTTGCGTTCTTCGCATATGGTATTTGTTGGTTGTGATGCTCCTGCTTGCATATTTGTATTTACGAACAAGATTATTTCCTTCGGACGAGTCATGCGATTATTATTTCCTATGAATCACATATTTTATCAATTGCATGATTTTAATGACCTCAAAGATGAGAGGGATGCTTATGGTTCATGGAAGATTTTGTACTTTTACAGTTTCACACCGTCATTGTGTCATTTTCTTAAGGTGAATTCTTACCCCCTAATGGAGAAAGAATGCATGGGTAGAATGGAATAAGCTAGAAATTATGTCTGTGTTATAATGCTCATATTGCGTTTTTCTCCATTTATGATAGTGAGACACGAGTAAAAATCTTTGGTTGGTTGTTGCACCCTTTTTGCGACTAGTTCCTTGGTGTGTTACGTACCGGTGCTATTGTC
This sequence comes from Hibiscus mutabilis, assembly GCA_019671005.1. Classification (NCBI taxonomy): domain Eukaryota; kingdom Viridiplantae; phylum Streptophyta; class Magnoliopsida; order Malvales; family Malvaceae; genus Hibiscus; species Hibiscus mutabilis. Next base: position 73,253,660 of record CM033713.1, read on the forward strand.
TAGGGCTGGGACGGCTCTTGCCCCCTAGTGAGATAACTTCAATTATTACATATTCTATTAACTTTTGAGTGACTTCGTTAATCTCAACGTTGATATATATATATATATATATATATATATATATATATATATATATATATATATATATATATATATATATATATATATATATATATATATATATATATATATATTTTTAGCGACGATCGTTGAGTTGATTTCTCTATGCACGCTTCTTAAAAGCAGCGGATGCTCAGACGATCCTTTGTTTACTTTTTGCTTGCTTTCTTTAGAAGCAGCGATCTTTGAGCTGATTCTTTTGTGCATAATTCTCAAAAACGGCGGACGCTCAGACGATCTTTTGTTTACATTTTGCTCACTTACTTTGGAAGTGGCGATCGTTGAGTTGATTCCTCTGTGCACACTTCTCAAAAGCGACAGACGCTGAGACGATCCTTTGTTTAGTTTTTGCTCGCTTGCTTTGGAAGTGGCAATTGTTGAGCTGATTCCTCTATGCACACTTCTCAAAAAATGCAGATGCTCAGAAGATCCTTTGTTTACTTTTTTCTTGCTTATTTTGGAAGCGGCGATCGTTAAGTTGATTTCTCTGTGCACAATTCTCAAAAGCGGCGGACGCTGAGTTGATTCTCATTGAGACATCATTCTCCACGGTTTTTTCACCAGTAGTAGTTGTTGGTTGGGCTATCAAGGTGTCATCCTCAAATGTTTTTTCCTTTATGTGGTCTTGGTTGTATCCACTCATGCTCTAGGACTTTTAGACTTACTGATGAATCTGGAGGTCATGCGTTTGTCCACGCTCACTACACTAATTGTTAATTGTCAAAATAGACAAAGATCAGAGACGGTGGCTGAGATGGCCGCTCTGGTTCAGAGCTTGTGTGTTGTTCTTACTCCCTGTGGGATATGATATCTGGGCCTTTTTCTATATCTCATCTCCTTGCTGCATATCCAGTTTTATACTAGTTGGACAGGTGTCATGATAGGGTTGTTGGGGCGTGTTGATTGGATTGGCTATGACTTGACGTTCTAGGTTCCCTAGTCATTTGTAGCGGGCACGTATGTAGCCACGTGGCCGTCGAATGATACGCGATGCTGTTCGTAGTCTTGTCTGCCCATTACAGACTGTGAAGGGTATCTCACAGTTCGTGGATGATCTTGTGCGTTGTGATTCGTGTGCATTGTTACGCTCATCGTCGACGTCCTTTACACCGTCCGCAGTCTTACTCATTCTGGTTCCGACACGTGGCTGTAGGTATTTATAGGTACTAACACATATATATTTGGGCAAATTAAATTCGGGTAGCTTTCGGTTCGGGTTTCTTTTCAGTTTGGGTTGATTTTCGATTCTGGTTGCTTTCGGTTTGGGTTGTTTTCGGTTTCAGTTAATTTTAGTTTGAGTTAATTTTTGGTTTAACTAAATTCGGTTCGATTTTAGTTCGAGCCTATTTCAGTTCAGATTCGGATCAAGTTTAGACCATCATTTTTATATCTATATCAGATCTCAAACCAGATAAATCGATTTAGATCTCGAGTATCGGGTCAAGTTGCCGAGTCTAAACATTGTACATTTCAATTTCCAATTGTAGAGAAAATAGCTAGGCTTTTCTTTTTAACTTCATTTAAAAATAATAATAACGTGGCGACAAAGGGGGAAATCAAAATCAATCTTTTTCCCTCCTTTTTCTAATGAGATGCAAATGGTCGGGATTCCAAAGCCACGACTGGCCAAGGACGTAGGGTCCCATTGCGTAATATATACTTTTATAAGGCTGATTTGGACAGTGGAGAAAATGCCTAATACCAACAACACCCCCATTATCTTCCCCTTAATGCTCTTTCTTTAGTGATTAATTAGCTCTTCTCCCCCGCGTGCATGTAGTTTTTTAATTTCCTCTATGCATTATTTAAAAAATATCACTTTGCTTTACATAGAAATGATACGTTCAATATATATCTAATATAATAGTTACGACATCATATACGTGATACGTTAATACATAGATACCGACTGAACTATAAGTGAAATGACAAGATTTGATATCAAAATTTTAATAAAAACATCAGTTTCTAGTTATATATATATACATAATACCCGAATATTCAATGATCTAAAATGGCGTGAAAATGGAAGAGTTGATTAGGTTTTATTTAAAACAATAAAGAAAATGGTGATGGTGGCGGTGGAATCTAATTCCTATCAAGTTTTAGACAGAATACCGCCTTTCGCTGGTTTTCACGCAAAAAAGCTACGCTGTCTCGTCGTCTCGAGGTTTTTCATTTTTAGTTGAAAAGGAAGCAGATTGGCAGCCTTAACACATTCGCCCCCCCTCCCCTCCCCTAATTGCACAACATTTGCCTAAAAGTTAAAGTGCAATACCGCGTATGGACAACAATAATTAATTAACGGATGCATGGAGATATAGGAACGATCACCACTTCTCTCTCTCTCTAGCATTTTTATTACAGGATTGTAGTTGTAAGGAAGTTGCTAGCGGTGTAAACGAGTTCGAATAGTACTGAGCTCGACTCGGCTCGTTAAGATTTCGAGTCGAGTTCGAGTTTGAGTAATTTTTAACGAGCTTGAGAAATATGAACTCGACTTGACTCGTTAAGAATTCGAGTCGAGTTCGAGCTTGATTCGAGCTCAATCGAGTCAAGTGTTGATCGATCTTTGACTGTGTCAAACTCGAGTATCTCGCCATCTTTCACGTCTCATTTAAAGCTCTATCAAGAAAAAAACTTTGATACATAAGTTGTTAAACTCAAGCTTGTTAATTTTTGGGGTTTAGGTTGTGGGTTTAGAATTTAGGATTTAAATTTTAGGGTTCAATACTTATGTGGGTTATATTTTAGGGTTTTAAATTTAAGAATATATATTTTAAATTATAAAAAATAGAATATTATATTTTCTTGCGAGCTTTTCGAGTCAGATATCAAGTAACTCAGTTCGACTCGAAAAAATTCGAGCTGAGTTTGGGCTCGAGTCGAGTCTAATCAAATCAAATTTTAACTGAATTTAACTAGAGTATCTCGCGATCTATCTCGTCTCATTTATAGTGATCGATGTTGCCATTGATGGGAAACGGTATAGGACAGGAGAGCGTGAATATATACCAGAAGAGGCAAGGCATGGTTTCCCACTGGCAAATTGCAAAGCGAGCGACTGTACATGGCGTACCTTTGTCTGATATCATATCAAACACTGAAACACATGTGGCTGCGCCTTAAAGGAACATGGGATTTCGGGTCTCGAGTTTCGACCCCACTGAAACACCCCTTCCCGCTAACCATAACTTTACCCGCTCATAATTGCACATGCGAAATCTGACACCAATAAGATGCTGCACTTCACTTTTGCAGCCAACACCGGATATTATACTCCATATAATAACCAAAGCCGAAGGCATTACAGTCTTAAGCTAGATGAGGACCAAAACCTAAAAACAGAAAACAGTGCACCCGTAGAGAAGCTCTCATTTTCCTGTCTGAATCTGACCATGATCCATATATATGAATATCAACGTCATTGTGAGAGATAGGTTCTGTTCATTCGGGGGGTTTTGGACATTTATTAATAAATTATCATTACTCTAAGACCTGTGGTGGTTAGAAGAAAACGACCATAGGTGATATTTTGGCTTCTTTCCTTCTATCTGTCACTGTCATTATCTGGTTTTGAGTCAACCAGCTCTACACATACAGAAATGACACTTCAAACTCAAGTAACCAGAACTGTACTAATGACGAACATCAGCCAAAAACATGCTCAATTTTCGCATCCATGATTCATTCGATTTTGAAACAAAGGTCTAATTCTGGTCTCTACTATGTTCAAATTTAGGATTTAATCTCTCACTATATGTTGGCATGATTTAGTCCTTTTATTTTTATTATGTTATTAGTAGGTCAAAATTGATAACATCATTAGTTAGTTGCTACCACTAAAGTGGTGACTTGAATTTTTCTACGGTCACACAATCAGAGTCGCGTGAAATTCAACTTAAGATTTTCAATTAGTAATAAATTTCCATGTTAGCTAATTGTTCTTTAAAATAAAAAAAATAAAACTAAAATTCACGCATCACTTTAACGTCGTTAACCAGCGATGATATCAACTTGGATTTATTAATAATATCATAACAATTAGCATTGTAGAGGGGTTAAACTATAATTAGACCTAAAACAAAAAGGGTTACAAGATTCTGTTGCACCTACGTTGCGAACAAAGTAAATATTTTATGTAAAAATATATTATCAATTATCATTTAAAGTTATGACAACTTAATAAATTTTCAACTAAACCTTGTCTAGTTAACTTATAACACCAAACTTAGTCTGAACATTTTAGAATAAATTAAGGTTGAACTAAACTAGCAAAGCTCAAAGTTCAACCGAAACCGTTAATTTTTATTCTCATCGTTATTGCTGTTTTTAATTTTATAGATATTAATGTTAGAATTAAATCATAACTAAATATGAAATCTAAACCCATGATCTATCATGTCAAATCATCAAGAACAATAAACTGAATGAACTGAATTGCGGAAGCGTACCTGAATTAATCGATAGATTGAAAACCTTGAATCTTGATGTTGAAATCCAAATCTTTGGTATTGAACTTCCAAGAAGATAGGTTTTCTCTTGACGTAAAACTCTCTGACGGGGAAGGAGAGAAAAACAAGTTAACCTATTTCTTGGGGACCACTACCTCTTTATATAGTTGATTATTAAATCAACTATTAAATATTTATAAGTCTGCCCCTCATTGAATTATAAATATATCTTACGGTATCTACACTTTTATTTCCATGACATTTTAATACCCATGACACGCCTAACATAATTGGTCACTTAATTTGTGTCATACTTTAAAATAGCAATATACATTATACATATGTGCCCACTATTACGGATTTTAATCCAACAATCTCCCACTTGGGCAACATATGTTTCCTGACAAATGTATAACCTTATGAGCTCAAAAATTTGCTATTATATAATAGGTATTCTGTAACAATCTCGTCCATCAACTATATCCATATAGGATCAAAGCAGCCTTTGTCGTATCAATCATGACAAGACCCATCAATGGTCACGTAAACAAATATAGTCAAATGACATAGATCAATCATGGACGCGTAGCATGGAAAATTACATGAAATGTGAACCAAACATGTCTATTTCCAACTGGTCCTCCTAAACCTTAGTGAGATCAAACTTTATCAAATGAGAGTGTGCATAAACAAAAAGAACTTTATTTCTGCAGAAAATAATCTTAAAATAACTTTAGACTGAAGTAACCGAAATTGTGTCTAAACCAAATGAGCATTTTTCAAAATTACAAACTCCCACTAAAACTGAATATCTTTATATAACATTACACCCACATGAGTAGTGTGCTCATGAAAGACCTAGGGTGATAGTTTCTTAATAAGCGCGCAAATATGGAGTTTGTACCAACATGCTCTATAGACACACAATCACTCTGAATTTTCTTTAACAACTAGGAACATAATATTTATGTGCTTCAAATTTAAAGTGTTCATATTGTTTATAGAATAAATGAATGCATATTTATTGTCACAAAATAACCGAAGTGATCTTTCTATTCAATCTATAATTAGCAGCCCATGTGACAAAATTCTTTTGCATCAATATTCTAATAGAATCAAGTCTGTAAACTTAATGATCTCTAACTTACAGGAACTCCGATATGTGAGCATGTAATTTTTTTTTGTTCTCTAAACATATCTCATAACCCTATTGCTGCTATCTAATGGTTCAAACTAGAATTGTTTAAATATCTGTCTAACATTCTAACAATGTACGCAATATCCGAACGCATACATACTTGAGCATAAATTAAATTCTCAATAGATTATGCACTTGGAATCTTTTGTATTTTTTTTTTAATTTCAAGGTTGCTTTTAGGGCATTGAGTAAGACTAAATTTGTCTTCTTTAGTAATATGAGTATCACTTGGTTTACTCCCACTGAACTGTAGTATATAGAATTGTGAACCAAATTTATCTCAAAACCAAATGAGATAAACAATATGAAATTTATAATTTTGTTAATGAGAGTCCAACTTAAGCTCATAGATGAATTTCTTTAATTTACATATCATTTATTTTGTATCATTAGACACAAATCTATGATTGTACCATATAATTTGTTTCTTCAATATCACCATTGAAAAACACAAGCATAACATCCATCTTATGTAGCTCAAGATTAAAATAAGCAATAAGTGTCATGATTATCTTAAAAGATTCTTTCAATAAAACTTGAGAGAAAGTCTCCACAAAATCAATGTCTTCTTTTAGAGTATATCCTTTAGATACAAGACATGCCTTATACTTGTCCACATTATCATTTGCATCCCTCTTGGTTTTAAATATCCATTTACAACCAATTGGTTTGCACCTTCACATAATGAGACAAGTTCCTAAACTTTATTGTCTTGCATAAAATTATACTCTTCTTGAATGACATCAATCCACTTTTGAGAGTCGAACTTTTATGATTTGATAAAAAATGATTGAATCATTTTCTATCATTCCATTATTATCCTTATTTTCTTGAATAAATACAAAGTAATAATCTAGAATAGTATTTCTCCTTCCTCTCGTGGATATCTTTAATGACACTTATTTTTTTAAGGTTGTTGAGTTTGTTCTTTCAAACAATTACCTTATCTTGAATGAGAGTTGTTCAACATTGTTTTGCTGAGGTACTTGATTCACTTCTTGATTAATGATAGGTGTAAAAACCTAAACATCATTAAAAGTGATAGTATGAATTAAATTATAATTCAACTTCCTCAATAGCAATGTATCTAACCTTATTTCTCCTCCAAACTCAACATCCTAAAAATGTTATAAACCTCTCCTTAAAATAATCCTTATTGTGGAATCATAAAATTTACAGCCCATGGATCACTCAAAATAACCGAAGTAGTTGCTCACTTTTGAAGTTTAATTTCTTCACATGTGTCCTAACTTATACAAAAGAATCAATACTTTGTAACTTATTGTTGTTTCTTTTGATTAGGACCTTTAGCAACTTTATTCTAATATATTTTTTTTATTGCCCTTATTCTTAGAGACACTAATTGAATGAGCACTAACCGAATGAGTACTTTTACAATTATAATGCTTCAACTTTTCTTCCTCTTTAACACAATTAGAAATAAGCTCATTTATAATTTATTTCTCCTTTTGAAAATTGTAACTAATTTTGAATTGGTTAAACTGTATAGGAAGCGATACCAAAATCACAAGAACAAATAATTGTTAGAAAGTTCGATCTTATGTAGCTTAAGTTTTGAAGCAATATTAAATATTTTCATAATATACTCCCTCACATTTCCTTGATCTTTATACTTCATAGACATCAAGTAAGTCAAAAGTAACGTCATAGCCTTAACATTTTTTTAATAAAATGTTTCTCAAATTTATCAAGGAAACCCTTAGTATGAGTAATATCTTTAAATTTGTGCTCCTAAAGAATTCTAGAATGTTGTACTTTATGATCATTAAAATCATGCAATTTGAACGAACTCACCTCTCAAAATCCCTTTTATGGGTGCTTACCGCCATGAGAGGTGCGAGTTTTTCTTCCTTAGTGCAAGGTCTATGTTCATACAACCAAATACTTTATGTAAGTGTCTTTTCTATTCCTTGAAACTAGTTTCACTAAACATGAGTGTAGAATGTATTTAATGATATTGTAATAAAGAAAGATAAATTACCTAAATATAGAACAAAATAAGCAAATAAAATAAAAACAAGCCCACATAAATATTCATAAGTAAACAAATAAATTCAAAATAATGGCTAGTTCCCCTCAAGATACCAAGCACAACATTAATATCAAGTCTTTGGACAGTAATATTAACTGTAAGCGGTACTCTTGTTGTAGCAATCAAACATTGACAATAAACTATGTCAAACAATAGATTAATCTTTGGACTAACGTATTGCTTACATAAAATACCTTATAATTGTCACACATTTATCGCCAAAGTTGTCGTTGTAATTCTGCCAAATATTAACTTTCCTTTGGGTCAATTAATAAACGCATGAATTACAAAAACCCATAATTATCTTAATATTTTAAATAAACTAATCTACACAAAAGCGGTCACTTTGGTGACATTATGTTTCAATTAATCCATTAAAATATTAGACATCCGAAACCAAAATATGAATTTAATTGTTTCAAAATATTTATCTTAATTTTATCTTTCAATCAAATTAAAAGATAACCAAAATAATAATAAATTTGAATAAAGGTAAACCTCATATCAAGATACCGGACACTCCATTAATATTTCATCTTTGGACAAAATATTAACTTGTAAGTGATATCTTGGTACAGTAATCAAACATTGATAATAAGAACATGTCAAACAGAAATCTTCCTTTGGGCCGATTTATTGCTCACATATAAAACTGAATAATTATCACATGTTTATTACCATAATTGCACATGTAATAACGTTAATTATTAACCTTCCTTTGGGCCGATTAATATTAACATAATTCGACTTACATGCACAAAACCTTTTATATTTTAAAATAAATAATTTCCACAAGAGAGGTCACCTTGGTGACTTAATGTTTCAATTAATTTATCTTAAAATATATAACATAAAGTACCGATATCCAAATTTAAAATTATGTAATAGTCAAAATCAAATTTCGATAACACTTTAGTTTCCAAAATAACCCAACATAAGATTGTCCGAATAGGGCTATCGTAAATCGAAAAACCAAAAAATCTTTGATCATTACTCAAAAAATTCCTTAAACATGCATTTACCAGAATTAAAGTCGGATTCAAAATAATCAATCTTTAACTAAAAGTCAAAAAAAACAGAAATATTATATAAATGAATAATTCATATATTGATCGCATGAAACTTTAATGTGCATAATAATCTAGCGGTCAAAAGAAATGAATTATTGATTAAACTGAATCGAATATGAATTCCATAAGATTAATGACATGCTTTCCATAACCAAAACCAAATGTATATTCCGTAGATAACATTAATGGCATAATTAAGTATAATGTGAAATAAATTTAAGCCAAAGGTTCTGTTCAAAACTAAAGAAGATTTAACAAATTCAACCATAATTTATTAGACATAAACCGAACATAAAGCTTCGAGAGCTAACCTGATTATAAAGTTTCAAAGTCACGGTAAATTTACCACGACCAAGTCCATTAATAACATGATATGCCATTAGTATTAAAAACCCAAAATTCAACAGTAGCAACATAAGGTTTGCTGAATTAATAAAATAAAGGACTGATTTACATGAAACCAAAAATTATTTGAGATTGAAATTGAATTACAAAAAAATATGGACTGAACTGAACGAATTGAGAACATGAAGAATGAAGGGCATTATTATCCCTTCCTTAAAGAGGCGCACATGACGTGAGTAGATTGTAGCCCCTTTTTTTTAATCAAATGCTTATTTAAAAATCTTAAGAAGCCGTCAATACTAATGAATTTCAACTCCAAAAATTCTAAAAGCAGATTACCAGCAATCTAAATCTTAAACCGAATGCATAATTATATTATAAATCAAAGAATTCAATTGTATCGATTGCAAGATATACATGTAATATATCACCATAAAACCCTAAAACCTTCATCTGTTATAGATTAAAACTTAAAATTTCAACATCCATATTTAATCCAAATACCAAACTAAAATATTAAATTCATCAGATCATACGAATGAATCAATCCAAAAAAAAATAGAAAATAAATCCATGCTCAATGATTCAATATGACGAGTCTCTGATGCCACTTGTTAGAATTAAATCATAACTAAATATGAAATCTAAACCCAGGATCTATCATGTCAAATCATCAAGAACAATAAACTGAATTGCGGAAGCGTACCTGAATTAATCGATAGATTGAAAACCTTGAATCTTGATGTTGAAATCCAAATCTTTGGTATTGATCTTCCAAGAAGATAGGTTTTCTCTTGACGTAAAACTCTCTGACGGGGAAGGAGAGAAAAACAAGTTAACCTATTTCTTGGGGACCACTACCTCTTTATATAGTTGATTATTAAATCAACTATTAAATATTTATAAGTCTGCCCCTCATTGAATTATAAATATATCTTACGGTATCTACACTTTTATTTCCATGACATTTTAATACCCATGACACGCCTAACATAATTGGTCACTTAATTTGTGTCATACTTTAAAATAGCAATATACATTATACATATGTGCCCACTATTACGGATTTTAATCCAACAATTAAATTTATTATGTGGGGCTTGAGTTTGCAATTCAAAGCTCAAACTTTAGTATGTTGGGAAAAAGAAAAGGGGGGTGGGGATAAAGGATGCTTTTCCCTACATCCAAACAGGAGAAGGAAAAGAAGTCTGGGCTTTTCTTTTCTTTCAAACTTTATGCTTTTAACATTGTGTTATCAATTATAATAGTGTACTAGATGACGCTACTACTTTGTTTATCTCTTACATTTCGACAAGAACGTTATGTCTCTTTTCTTGCTTTTTCTTTTAGTTTTTTTTTTCTTCTTTTAATTGTTTACTTTCAATCACTCCATTAAGCAAATATTTGATCCAAAATTTATGAATGATATTTTTTTAAAAAATGAATTAATAAAACATAGATAGTAAAACGGATATTGAAATTATTATGAGAAAATTTGTTTAATCTTAGGATTAACTACGATGGAGGTCACTCAATTATGAGTAAGGTTACATTTGGGTCACTCAATTATTAAAGGTTACACTTGGGTCACTCAATTATGGGTAATGTTACATTTGGGTCGCCCTTCATATTTAAAATATATATATATATCAATTTGTGTATTAGACTAATTAATTATTTGAAATGAAGTACTATAATGTTAACGAGGGTAAACAAGTGATTTGGAAGAAAATATCCAATGAAAAAAATCACAATAGTTTTAAGATTGTAAATGACAATATCGTATTTTTAATTATTTTTGATATGTTTTTATATTTATATAATGTATTTTTATAATATCATGTTTTGCTGCCTTTTGGTTTTTAAGGCTTTGCCTGGACTAATTTGAATTGATTCACGTCGCACACCTGGCTTTGGTGGGTTATAATGTCATGTTTTAATTACCTTTCATGTCGCATAATATTTATTGAAACGGTATATAATTTTAATTATCAATGTGGTAACATTCAGTTTCTTAGTATCCAGTTTATTAGAATAAACATTAACCACTATGCTTGATATGCAAGTTATTGATTCATCAATTAGATTATTGTTTTGCATTCTATATGCTTTTTGATTGTTCAAAGGTTGGGTGTTTAAGAGCAAATACACGAATTCACAGGAAAAGAAATAGAACTAGAGGAAGAGGAAGAGGAAGAGGAAGAGAAAGAGAGAATAGATTTAGAGAGGAAGAACAAATTAGTTCATAAGTTTTTGCATAAAAGAAAACAAGCATTGCTGCCCTTGAATATATATAGGACAGTTTGTTATTAAAAAACGAACCTGAGCTCCACGTGTCATGGACTCCCTTCTTTCTCGAGGCCCTCTGCAAATTTCTTCATTCCTTGTTTGTTCACCCGACTGCTGAATTGCTCCTCATTCCATGTATTTGCTTTTCCATAACCCTTGAGTTCTCTGTTCATCCTCCAAATAGAACTTTGTCGAGATAGGATATGTATGTATTCCCCCATAAGTAGCTTACATGAAATCTTGGTACATCAAAATGAAGAATCTTGATTTTCACAATTAGATCATCCGCATCCTTAAATGCTGCTATTGCATGATCCCCAGCCATCTCTGTCAATAATACACCACTGCCCACATTTAGAAAAATAGCAAGTTCAACTACCAGCTTTGAATCAAAATTCTGGTCACTTAAAAACATCTCACGGAAGTTTAAAACAATTTGCAGTCTCAGTTGTGACATTTCAATTATCTCTAGCTCATCAACTGACCCAACATGCTTCTTCTTCGACCGAAGCAAACAATGTGATGAGTATTTTTCCCTTTCCCGACGTAAGACAACATCTACAATGTGCTTCAAGGCTCCAGGTTCTGCTAAATCACCATATTTTGTTACGTATCGAGCCAAAGAAAATGGAATGTTAGTTTTCCTCACAAACGGCCGCCAATCTAAGTAACATTCCATGACTGGTGAAAGACCTTTAGAACTTTCAGTAACTTCCTTTAAGTAAACAATCCGATTTGAGTCAATAATTAAAGTTTGTCGTGGGAGAGGCTAAATTGTCACCAAGATGTCTTCAATATCAGGTCCAACATAAAGGTAAAGTTCACTTGCTCCAATTTTCGCACATTGAGCTCTGCTGTTCATTTGTTCTACGCTCTCTTTGTCAGATTCATATACAGCACAAGTGGATTAATCCCAGTCCTGCCCCTTTGCAATTAACGCAATCATCTGCAACAAAAGGGTACTCTTTTCAACATCAGGATCACCGAAGATTCTCCTCGCCTATTTTTTAAGCTGAAAATTCCAAATACAGGCTTTGATGAGGGTTGGGACAGAGACACCACAAAGAACATACACATGGTCCTTCAGCAACAACAAATGGTCCTGACATCGTGTAATTACAAATATGGAATGTTGGCTCTTTAATACTTCCGTGAACCATGTCTCAGTGAGTGTTGCCAACCTCTTTAGAGTTACCTTTGTCACCAAAACTCTTATAATTCCATTGAAATGAAACAATATTTTTGTTCATCAACAGTAATTTAAAGGCATAAGGGTCTTGCATTGTCAAAAACTCATTGTCACCACAACTGTTATAATTCCATTGAGTCCATCAGCAGTAATCTAAAGGCACAAGGGTCTTGCATCATCAGATCCTCATAGATGTCCATACTTGTGTGACACCATTACCGCTCAATGTAACGATCCGGATTTTCGAGTCAACGGATTAGCATTGACCCGATCTTTAGGCCTTAGGTAGAAGGTGAGTAATAACCATTTGGGCCTTGGTCTTGGGGTATTTGGGCTTAAAATAAACCTTGTGTGGCCTTGAGTGGAAGATGAGGGACTTGGGGTGTGATTTCCCCAATAAATGGCAGCACAATCCTTGTCTTCTTTAGCCTTTGGCTGATCATTTACATCGTCCCTATTTACTCATTTTCTTCAACTCAAAAATCTCTCTCTTGCAAGTTCATCATGAAAGATTTAACGTAAAGATTCAATTCAAACTTTGTTCCTCATTTTTTCTACCCGGAATTTATGGTTGAAATATGTCAACCTCCTCCTTACGATCTACATTTTGAGGTAAAAATCTATGGAAATGATGGTGGGTAGTGAGAATGGGTTTTAAAGGGGTTTTAGAGTGGTGTTGTTCTAGGACGAATTTCATGTTTCAAATTTGTCTAAAGCTTATATCTAATCTTTTAAGGGTGTAACAAATCCGTTTTTACACTTGCTGATTAATTAAAGAAGATTAAAAACCATCCCACACCAAGGAGAAAGAGAAGTGAGGGTAAGCTAGTGGGCAAGTGACTTCCGAGATTTTGAGCAAGGTTCGTACATCTCTGACCCCAATACGATTCATGCATTTCATAAATATGATATTGGCTTGCATTGTTTGAGTAACTTGGGTGTTAAGAGCTTGAATGGGTTGTTAATGGTAAAATCTAAATTTCATGTTAAAAACCCCTAAAAATGGTAGTAAACCATCCTTCTAATCTTTCATAAGATGTAGGGTCGAGTTGAGGGGTTAAAGGTTTGATTTGGGGGCTGGAGAAGCGATTTCCGAGCCTTAAGAAGCCATTTTTGGGCTTCGGTATCGATACACGAGGAGCCGTATCGATACCATGTGCTCTGTGGGATGAAAGTAGGTAGATTTTGAATGGAGTATCGGTACGGGTTCGAGCCATATCGGTACCCCTGTTACATTAAAATTCCAGTGGCAAAAAACTATATCGGTACGCTAAGGGGCGTATTGATCCCGAGAGCGTATCGATACACTTTCTCATGTATCGGTAGGGGTGTTGGTAAACCCCTTCTATATGCAAACCAGGTATCGATACGCATAGGATGAGTATCGATACCCAAAGATCCGTATCGATATCCTCAAGTGGGTATCGGTACCCACTGGGCAATCTGCCAAAAAATGTCAACTTTTACATAAAAGGCTGAAAAATTATATTGTTCGATCCTATAGACCCCTAATGGCCTAAAATGAATTGTAAAACAAAGAAACTAAAAAATCTCTTTCTACTTGAGCATAAAAACTTAAGAACTTGGTAAAAGTCTTGTGTGACTTGTATGTTGATATCAACCATAGGATCGTATGGTTATGCAACGTTGTTGGGTGCTATGTGGGCACTTGGTTAATGGGATCCAAATACCCAAAGTAAACGCTCGATGGCTATATGTTTCTGAGTGTTAAACCTCCGTTATTCGATGGCTATGTGTTTTCGAATATTAGAATTTCGCTACTTGATGGCTACTTGATGGCTACGTGTTTCCAATTAGGCAATGAGCCTTACTCGATGGCTAGGTGTTTCCGAGTATGCATTGCCCTCTACTCGATGGCTAGGTGTTTCCGAGTAGTTGACCCTTGTTACTACCCGATGGCTATGTGTTTCTGGGTATGTAGCTAGCGAAAGAACCCGAGTTGAGGTGGTTCTAGGTTTGACCACCACCATGTCGTTACTTGTCCATTCCTTCACTTTCATGCCTCATACTCCATATTTATCCTTGCATGCTTACTTTTATGAACATCATGAATTGTTGTAGAGTAGACATGTACCACTAAGCTTTGTTAGCTCAGAGTCCGGAAGTGTTATTTTTTCGTGCGTATGTTGATAGGTTGCTCTCTTGGAATGAGTACATTGATGAAGATTTCCCCAGCACCGAATCAACTCCAGTACAGTACCTTGACTTTAGTTGTAGGGCTATGTATCCATAGGACCTTATTGTAGTCGGTCTGTAACTCTATTGCTATCTTATTTTGATATACGGTGTTTAATTTTTACGGAGCTCCATTTATATTTTAAATTTGAAATTATTATGAGACTTCTTTTAAATGACTTGTTTTAAATGCTATTTGACTAAACTTGTGATTTAAAACCAAACAAAAAATTTTGGGCCGTGTTAGAAGTAATCCGAATGTGGCATCTCGGGTCTGTTGAGATCGGGGTGTGTAAACTTCTAGTGATTTGGGTTATACATTTCCCCATTAACATTAGTCTAAACCCATATGGGTCATCATTTTCAACAAATTTATTAACAGTGTAAGCATGGTCGAATAAGCTCTTTCAAGCTTTCCCTTAACATCAATATTTCAAATTTTTAGGGTAGGCACAACCCGTAAATATTATAAAAGTTTAAGAACATTCATAAAAATTAAAAAAAAATAAAGGCAAATATGTAAACTTTAAAAAGTTCGGGTTGAGCACGAGCCCACCCACATTACATGTACATCACCCACATTACATGTACATCCGCCGTTGGACATTACTAGACCGGTATCATCTTTATCCACAAGTGCAAAGAAAGGTTTTGACAGCTAGCAAACCTGGTAATTTAGAGAAATTGGTGATTGCTGCCTTTGAGTTATCTACAAATTGAGGTTGTAGTTTGGTCTTCATGTAGGCCACGCTCATCGCACCATCTTCGTTCCATCGTTCAAGCATTTCATCGCCAAATATAGGGCATGTGCCATCTTCAATAGATTTTTTCGTTCCCCTGGTGTTGGAAGAAGCTATGAACATTGTATCGTCATTTTGAAAACTAATTCCCTCTCTGTCCAAAATCAGTTTATCGACAATTTCAGTGTTAATGGGTGTTGGCAATTCGTCGAACACCTGGTGGACCTTCATCCTTGGTTTATCTTGCTTAATCTCAACTTCTTTGGCTTCATTGACCTTTATTCAATATATCGATCTGGGCCGAGAACGATTTTAGTTGTCTGAACATTTACAGGAGCATCTCATTATTTTGCTTCACCATTTTTGTATTCGTTTTATGTGTTTCGATGATAGTCGTTATGAAGTTCGACTCTCAACGAGAGCACCAATGTTAAGAGTAAATATATGAATCCACAGAAAAGGAAATAGAACTATAGGAAGATAAGAGAGAATAGATTTAGAGAGAAAGAATAAATTGGTTCTAAGTTTTTGCATAAAAGAAAACAAGCAGCGTGCTGCCCTTGAATATATATAGGACAGTTTGTTATTAAAAAACGACAGCTGAATTGCTCCTCATTCATGTATTTGCTTTTCCATAACCATTGAGTTCTCTGTTCATAACATTGGGCGGGTGAAATGAAATTTAAGGTCGGATATTTTTTTCTTTCTCCGATAGCAATCAAATCCTCTTACCACCAGAGAAGTGAGAAGAAGAATGTAATGTCTCAAAACGCGATTATAGTGCAACAGAATATGATAATACGAAAAGCCTCAAAATATATGATTATAATGAAACAAAATATGGAAACACGAAATGATGATATGAATTCTTAGGTCTTAAAAACGAACAAAGATTATTACCAAAGAAAGTAAAGAGTAACCAATGATTGTTGAGTGCAGAGATGAGGTACACCACACTCTTAATGTGAGAGTTTTGGTTCACATTCTAATTTAACCATTCTCCCAGGCGGTAGCGACCCTCAAAGAAAGCTTCAACACGGAGGCGATGATTTCTCAGTAATCTGACCGCTCATTGCCGATGCCAAAGCTCTTGCTCGGGGTTTTGATTCCTGCACTTCCAAATTTATTGTTAGAGAATGTAATAATGTAGCACATAAAATGGCGAGAGTCCCTAGGGACTAGGGAAGAATTTCTTAACCGATACCTTTTTGGTTGAAGACGCCTCCTCAGTTCTTCAGGCGGTGACAGTGGATCATCGCTTCATAGGCTGCCTGATTTTCATGCAAAGCCCAGAGGTTTCAATTTCTCTACTCCTCTGGCGATTGATCTTTTCCTGGAATTTCATCCGTAGATGCTTCTTATTCGGTTGAAAGGTTTCAATTATGTATTTATGTCTCTTTTTGTTTTGGTCTTTGTGACTGTTCAGCTTTTGTTATCCCCATGTTGGATTTTTTTATTTTAATAATAATTCCTACCGAGTTTCTTTTCAAAAAAATATATAATATGGGTAAATTACAAGTTTTTTTATCATTCAGCTTTTTTCTTACTCATATTTTGATCATTTAAGTTTAAAAATTTTCAATTCAATCACTAAACTTTCGATTTATTTCTATTTTTCTCATTTTATCATTAAATACTTAATAACGTTATGACTGAAAATTTATCTTTTAAAAATTATGAACTGACCTCAAAACTTTATTTTTTGTGAAAGATAAAAGTTTGGTTTCTAATTCCCTTTGATTTCTCAATGATGAAACATCTTCTTCTAAATCTCAATGGTGGAGAGGTGGAGAAGAAGAAAGCGAGCAATATATCTTGATTCCATGTCGATCAAACGATAAATATTGTAGATTAAAATAGTTTGACGTTTTGTGTATTTTAATTTTTGGGTTGAGTTTTACGAGTTTTAAAGTGATTTTGGAAAACATTAAATTAATAAAGTGGTAGGAAACGATAAGACAATTTTATTGATGTAATCCACGTCTTTTAACGCAAAAAGTATAATAAAAAAGAAAAACAAAAAAATGACTTGAATGACAAATGTTTGCCATATTAGCAAAAATCAGCACACGTGGCTCTTATGTCATCTTTCTATTTCTGAATTAAACTCAAGTGACCAAAACAAGAACAAATTAAAAATTTAATGATTAAATTAGAAATTATTATACATAAGCCAAAATAGAAATAAGAAGAAAATTGAGTGGAAAAAATTACTCTATTTGTCTCACTCAATATGTCCCTTTTGTATTTTAAAATTGTCTCACTTAAAATGTCTTATTGAAAAAATAACAACTTTTATAAGGCTCATTTTCCTTTATACCCTTTTTTTAGTTTCTCAACAAAACAAAATTTAACTTTTCAAGGATAAAATTGTCGTTTTAATTATTTTACATCATATTTCTTACACATTCTTACACAAACTTTTTCTTCCTAAAATTATATAAAACGTCAATAATGGACAAAATAAATAGGACGAGGAGTATAATTTACCCTACATTTTTTTTACCTTACATAGCGCTTCTTCTTAGTAGAATTTTCCTCACACGCAGCCTTTAGAGCAAATATGATAATTTGATTTTGGTTAAGGTACATGAATATCACTAAATTTATTAAAAACATTTTATTCATTATTTAGTTTTTAAAAGTATAAACCAGTCATTAAATTTACTAAACTGTCACTAAACTATTATAAGATTATAATATTAAATTACTTTTATTTGTATTAATAAATAATTATTATTATAAATTAATTTTCTAAAAATACATTTAACTACCATTTATACTACTAAATAACTAGTTTTAATAATTAAATTAATTTAAAAAAATTAAAATAATTATATTTGAACATGATAAATTACTTAAGAGATTAAAACGTTTTATTATAAAAATAAGTATAGTACATATACATATATATGTGTCTTACAAACTAATAAATATAGAATATTTAAAACAAAATTATAATAAATAAATCGTAAGAAACTAATTGTCAAAGTCTTCACTGTATTACACATCAGCACATGTAAATGGGGTAAAATAGTCTTATTCAATAGTAGAAATTCAAAGTCATAAAGTTAAAAAAAATACACATAACATTTAATAGTACTCTTATTTTTTAGAAGTAACATAATTCAAAGTCACATAGTTCTATAAAATTATTTTTTAACTGATATAACATTATTTGAAGTTAAGACATTTATCTATATAATATTATTATGTTAGTATGCACTATCATGTAAATTTGACACGTTATTTCAAGCTAAATTAAACGTACGAATATTAAATTACTTTAAAAAATCAGAACCAAAATAATTATTTAATCAAATATTTAAGATTTTTTTTTGTCAAATTTTAATGTACCCCACCAAACTGAAGAAAAAAATAATAAGAAAAATGCTTTATTCAACGTCAAGTACTTACAGCATTGAAATGCGTTAAATCTAGAACACTCCTCTTCAGTCTTCATTCAACAACTCCAGTTGATAAAAACCATATTTAAATTTGGATTGGTTGAACCGAATTTTCATATTTTTGATAAGTTTTATAGGGGTTAGTAATACTTGAATTAGAAATATTAAGCACAATCAATATAAATATAGTTTAAAAAATATTTGTTGGTAGAAAATTGAAGTAAACAATCAACTATTCCACTACTTGATGTTAAAATCGGAAACAAAGAGAAAATCTGATCTGAAGGGATGAGAACGTGGCTAAATAATTTAATAAATAATAAAGTTGGGTCTCTCTGTCCCCCTCCAGAAAAATAAAATAAAATAAAAACAAAATCCTTGTCACCACCCTCTCCCTCTTGCTTCCTGTCGGCTCAACTCAGCTCCAGGCTCTTGCTTTGCTTCTCGGCCACGCCAGATCTACCGTTGCTTCCAGTTCCCCTCGTCATTTAACAATTACTAGTATATGTTTATCTATATCCACTATGTTTTGGTAAAAAGGCTACTGCCTTCCATTTAGGAGAGGATTCAAACGTTTTTTCCCCTCAGTTTGTTGGCTTCTTTTTGTTTGGATCAAATTCATATTCTCTCTCTCTCTCAAATCATATATTCTTCTTTTTTGCCTTTGTGATGTCAAGATCTTAACATAGAAATGCAGCAGCGAGTAGAATCTTCCTTGAGATCTCGCACCTCCGCTTATCTCAACGCGCTCTCCCTAGAAATTGAGAAAAGGCTTCAGCGGGTTCGTTTTTTCGTATCTTTTTTCGCTTTCCTGTTTGTTTCTCCCGAAAATCTATGGAACGACGAAACGATTTTAGTTTTTGAAATTTTCCTTCTTTCTTTTTCAAAGAATTTTTTTATTCTATTGTTTTTTTTCGTAAAAGTGGAAATGTATACGTGTACGTTTAACTTTTTTAGGTGATAGTTGAGTTTGACAGGCGTCTGCAAAATATATTATTAGTACTGCTAATGACTGGATTAAAAGTAATAAAAGCGGTTTTTTTGCTTTTTTATCTTTCTCTTTTGCTTAATTTTTTTTCTTGCTGTCTACATCTTTTTGATCGATGTATATTCAAATTTGTTGCAGGCATTAGCGTCTTCATCTCAGAGACGCAACTTATTAAAAGAATTATTTGCAGATATAGCTTTGGAAATCGATGATCGAGCCAAAGGTTAGCTTAGACTTTCTCATTTCTCCCTTTTTACATTTTACATCAAATGAAGTGTAAACTAGTTAGTGTTCAAATTCTTGTACCTTTCAATTGATCGAGAGGATTAATACTATCGACTCACGCTTGAGGATTTGGAGGATTTCTCACATTGTTTTGTATTGAAATTGTAAACAGATATAATCTTGAGTAGAGAAGATCAAATATTTTCCGCCGCGTACGGCGTTAATGGTCGGTTATACTTTTATGATGTTCTTGCTGATTATTATGTTGGAATGCCCCCTCGTGGAAAGCCTATCCTTGATTTGATTGTTCAACTGTGGAGCCAGTCATTTGCATCTCACATTTTTGCCCTTTTATTCCATAATTGGGTAAGCATAAGCAAACTCATCATAACTCACAAGTTCAAAGTTCATTCGCCATCTAAATTTCAACTTTGTATCATTTTCATTAGAATCATTTCTAAACTGCTTAGCTTTCCTGATTTCCAAATTTATGGATCATTTAATGGAGCTCAACTCCTCAAGTTTCCTGAAAGATTGCTTTTATGATGGTAGTTTTTGTGAAGCGCATTTGTTTGGCTGTTGCTGCTGCTAAATTTTGGTGCTGTTAAGTGAAATAATTCCTACTGGTAGCTCCGCTAGTTAGTAATTTTATATTTTGAGTGTTCCGAACTGGTTAAAGTAACAAAGTAAGAAACAGATCAGACAAGTTGGAAACACTTTTTGCCTTGAAAATTTTACACTAACTTATACATTGTTCTTACTGTTATATTGGTTTTATTCCCTATTTTAAGCACAGCTTCCATTTACAGTCTCTAAGTATCATTGGAGATTTGACTAGTGATATGGAATTGCAGAAATCATAGGTTCTCTGGATGAAACTGGCCACTAAATGACTAGTTATGGCCTTTTGTTACATTTTTCATATGTGACGATTCTCTTAACAAATGTTGTTTTCACCGGTGAATTATATCGAGTGTTTTGGTGAAATCCTTTTTATTGAATTGTAAATGCTTTGCATTTTCTTTTGTCTGCAGTTGTTTGAAGCTCAACTGGATGATGCAGATGTTCAACTTCGTTATGCCTCTGCACTTATTCAGGGTGCAACAAACGTTTTCTGGTAGGAATTCAAATTTCTAATGCTTGAGTGGGAATTTTCTGTTGTTTGGTTGTCAAACTAGTTTCCAACTCTTTATTTATTTTTCTTCAAATATAGTATCCTTGTCCAACACATATGACATATCTTAGCATGGGTTTGGGATATAACTTTTCAAAGATCCTCAAAGAACACGGGAAAACTTGGAAAAATTGAACATGCTCGCCTATAGCTTTTGAAGTTGCCATTATTATATAGGGTCATGCTTGATGAAAGTAGTGGTATAACTCTTTTCCCGATTATGTCCTATAGGTTGGGTTAATTTTATGGTTTTATGCAGGATTGACATTCAATCAAATACCGAGCATTTCCGGTCTCTCTTTCAGGTGAACTTAAAATACTCATACCATCAATTGAAATTAATTCTTGCTTTTATCGTTCTTTTTGAAGTATCTAATTGTTGAATTTCATACTTCTACGGACTCAGTACCTTCTCAATGAAGTTGCATTGGAGCCTACACGGTTAAATAAAATTCCAATACAGGTCTGCTATTTTCGCTTTATAGTTTATACCGTTTATATTGTCTGTTTACCGTCAATAATTTGTTGTACTTTTCAGGCCCAGAGGGATCTTTACCTTTTAATGTCAAGGGTCTTATTCTTTTACAACTCAGGTTGGGCTTGTCTTATTTACCTTTGGAACTTTGATTTTGAACAATAAGGTACATATAGATGGATATTCCTTTTATGATGTTTTACTCTATGCAGTTGAAAAACTTGAAAGATTTTTAAAGCTATGTCCCACATTTCCAAATGCTTCATTGGTTGGTGGACCAGCAGATATATTTATTATTGAGCTAGCAGACCAGGTGAACTTACATAACATTCTCATATTAGATACTACACATTTTAATGACTTGTTTTATAGTAGACATTCATGATAATTTTCATCCGCCAGCTTCAAAAACTAAAAGTGGAGCCTGCCCTACTGCATTATCTTAGTCAGATTAAAGCACTTCGAGGTATTACTATAAACTTCTTCTAGAATTAGAGGTGTATTTGTCACGCCCGCGTGTGCACGTGACACATGCAGCTGCTTGAAAATGAGCTTGTATGATTCATTATGCCTGCAGGTATAGAATTGAGAATTGCAACAAGTACGAGGTTGAAAACCTGTTTATATAGCTTTACCTCACCTGGTGGCCCCATGTATCCTACAAGGGCTGTGCGTCATGCAGCTTGGGATGCCCTAGATTTGCTTTTGCCTGTGAGTACCCCCTATTCCAACCATCAATCGATTGATCTCAAGGTCGTTCAAGTCTAATTGGACTTAATTTGATTTAAAACTCGTTTCAATTTTATATAAAATTATTTTCTTGTTAAATGAGAGATAATCCAAGCTGATTGGATGGTATGGGCTGTGAACTATGTTTTCCCGTAACTCATTATGGATGGTCGAATTGTGCAGGTCGGACGATACCCTCGTCATCTTATAAGTCTGTCCTTTAGACTATTATATCCCTGGTATTGGCCTTCTTCCTGTTGGTACTTTATAACGTGTTACATTAAGGTTGTGTTTTATTGCTTGTTGAGGTTGATCTTTTCTACTTGGGGGAAGCTTAGACAGCCGAAAGGGGCCTAACCATCGCCCAGATGACAAAGACGTTTGGGGTAATATTAATAAATTGTGCATTAACTTTTAAAAAATGATTGATTTCATGGGTTAAGATCCTGTTCATTAGTGTCAATTCACTGATCATCATTCATGTATCAAATTAACGTAAATGATACACGTATGAATGCAATTAAAATTATATTTAAAAAATAATGTAATGGATAAAATATAACAGAGGGAAGCTTAACCAGATTTCATGGAGTATTCCAACTGTATATGTGCATTGTTCATTTATTTTAGTCTTTCTCTATCCTTATTCCTAGTCTGATGTTCGCGGAAGGAAGTGCTTGTGATAAGAAAGGTTTCGCAAAATTATTTTATTATCTTAAAAAATAAAAAGTTCAATAACTACGTTGTTCAATGTTTTGATAATCTTTCTTAGTAATTTAGCGGTCTTTTTACAGAATTTCTTTCATGGAAAAAAAATAGTTTTTTTCACTTATAAAAAAAGTATTCATTCGAAAGTAATTCAACAAGTCAAGAATATGAGCTTTAATGCTACAATAAACTCTTAATTTTAGTTTTATAATAAATCTACAAAAATATGCTTATAGTAGATTTTTTTTCTTAAAAAGCGTTGTCACTCTAAAGTAATTCAACAAGACGAGAGTTAGTAATTCTTCACTTTAATGTTACTATAAACCCTTTTAATTTTAGTTTTAAAATAATTTACAAAAAATATTTAAAAAATAATTTACAATAAACTCTTTCATTATTAAAAATATTTATATTTCAGAAACGTGTAATATATTATTATTAAAAATAAATATTAATAAAATGAGAAAAAGCTTTACATTAACAGTTTTACTAAAATTATATATGATATTAAATAATATATGTAATGTTTTGTAAGTATATAATAATAATTCAAGACAATTCCATTCAAATAAACCGGAAAAACAAAACAAAGTCTCTTTTTCTAATTGTACCTGACCCAACATACCAACGGACAACACTATTCTATTCCAAAAAACTTGTGCTTCTACAAGTTCTAATTATGGCCCTACTGTCCTAGTGATTAAGTGACGTCTACATCCTCAACATTACCCGGGGTTCAAACCCTACCCCTCCCAATTATATAAAAAAACAAATTCAAATCATCAACAAAACAAGGATGTAACGGTGATGGCTTCAAGTGGGGACTTCCAAAAAGATGTTGAACATCAACGAACATATCGAAAAGCAATAAAATTAACTCCAAAATAAACAAAAGGGATGAGAGATGCATTTATAAATTGGTAATATAGGAAAACTCCGATTAGCATTTAATAACATAACATCTAGAAGTCGATTAAGAGCACCGCACAACAATAGGTTGAAACTAAGCAAAATCAGTACCAGGAACTCACTAACCGGCCTGCTCTTAAGGCTGAGAAGAACTGATACCACCGCAAATAGGTGTTGCATTCCCTTACTCTAGTGTGGGACTAAAGCCATTGGCTCCAAACAATTAGGCCATAGAGAGCTCACCGAGTGACTTTAAAACATTATGTAAAATCAACATTTTTCAATCTTAGCTCTTAACCATGTATATTCTTGCCTTAACTACTTGCTAATGGTTTTAATACCATTCAAACTATATGGCTTCCTCTAATCACAGTTTTGAACCAACCTGGTAGCCTTCTTCAAAACAACTTTTAGGGGGTTGGCATTGCACCAAAGAACCAAACTTTAGGCATCTCTTTTTTTCTCCATCAAGAAGCTAACTGGATTAACTGAAGCAGAGAGATTCTACAACAATTGACTAAAATAAGCCACATCAGCAGCCACCACAAAATGGGGAAAGTATATTCCATTTGCAAATAATATAATAGCGTGAGGTAATTTAACACCATAAACAGGAAAAAGCAATCACAAAGGGAAAAAAAAACAAAAAACTGAATCCATTAGAGAAAGAACATGAAGAAATCTACCTCTCTTGCAACCTCCCTGGTTTGGCCATGCAGGAACAACCAAAAGGCAATGCAGCTCAGGGCAACAGCAAGATTAGTCCTCCCACAGCATGCAGCCAAAGTTTCCTTAGCATATGGAAAACCGAGAGACAAGGTTGCCTTTTGTTCCCAACTTGTGGGACGAGGCAGTTTCAATGAAACCAAAAGATTGGAGACTACAAAGAGCTTTCTACTAACCACATTCTTTATACCCAAGTCAAAGGAACAACTAGTAGTAAAATCCCAAACTCCATAAATCAAGAAACTAATAGTTCTCTTCATGACTAGTTCCTCTAAAGAGTATGCATTTTGTAGAGATACACAATATTTCCGGGTATCAAGCACATAAAGTCCACAGTAGAAAAGACTTAAAACCGACCAATAGACATGAGAATGCTTTAATTTGTCTGCATTGCTTCAGAATGATATTTCTCTAGATCAGCATCAAGATCTTCGGCAGAAACCTGTTCTCCACGGCCCTTTCCCCGTCCACGACCCCTTCCAAAGCCACGGCCTCCGATACCGCCACGTTGCCTGCCAAATCCTCTGCCTTGGCCACTGTACAATAACCATAACAAGATTAAATTTATAAGATAAGCCTACCAAAACCCATAAGTCGACAAATAAAAGTAGACCTGGCAAACTTGACCCGAAACTCGAACCGATTTACCCGACCCGAGACCCGATATAAACCCAGACATGATGATCTAAATTTGACCCGAATTCAAACCAAAACAACCCGAATTTAGTTAAACAAAAAATTAACCCGAATCAAAATTAACCGAAACAAAAAATAACTGAAACCGAAAACAACCCGAACCAAAAATCAACCCGAACAGAAAGGAACCCGAATTTAATTTACTCAAATATATATGTTTTTTTCTTTATTTTATTATATTACTAATTAATAAAGGTAGTTTAGCAATAGTTTAATAATTTAATATCATTTTTTCTCCTTTAAAAGATATCTTCATATATTGACTCAAATTGAAAGCCGACCGATCCGATATTGACCCGACCCGAAAAGTCAACTGATTCGATGTTAACCCGAACCGAAAATCAACCGATCTGATATTAATCTGACACGATACTCAGCCCGACCTGCAATAACATAAACCCGAACTAAATTCAAATCAGTCCCGATTCGACATGAATCGAACATAAACCAAAAAAAACTCGAACAGAATATCAACCCGACCCGAAGTGACCGAACCCGATCCGAACGACCCAATTGTCACCTCTAAATAAGAGAAACAAGTGGCATGAAACACATTCCCACACAGATCCATTAACATAATTACATACATATCAGTGCTATACCAATTTGTTATATAGTAAAGGTAACAAGCACATGAAAATTTGAATTGTCTCGTGCCCCATTAAGTACAAACATTAAAGACACAGCACAATCACACAAGATGCTTGTCTGAACATACAATACATCATAGCAGGAGAGAATTTTTGGAATGACCATTGCAGCCAAAATAATTCAAACATTTTCTCCAGCTATCCGACTTAAATTAAAAAAAAACTGATAATTAAGGAGAAAGTCCAACCAATAATTAATGTTAAATTAACATCGTATGGAGATTTAATGCAACTCTAGAAATTGCCAGCACACAACCTAACTGAAATATACAGACAACTTTTATGCACTCTGTAAGTGTAAAACCTCAAAAACATCAAGGGTAACAAATAACAAGATCTAAACTTTTGGGGGAAAAAAGAGTTAAACAAATATATGATTAGGCTTACCCTCTAGGGGGTCCATTTGTATTTCCAAAGGTGCCGTTAGCAGCTAAAGGTGCATTAGAAACATTTGTTCCTACAATCTCAATTTTCATTGGCTTCCCATCAAGCTGAACATTGTTGTATCTCTTGACTGCAGCCAAAGCATCTGTTCGGCGAGAGAAGACAACTTCTGCTGTTCCCTAAGAAAAAGAGCTTTTTTGTTCTAAACTACTGCATGTTACAAAGAATTTCATCGGAAGGACCAGTTTATGCCAAACTCGATTAGATACCTTCGATCTTCCACTCCTATCGTAATGGATTGTAAGCCGTTTCAGGTCACCAACCTCAGAAAATAATTCCTGTATGCAAACACATAATCGGTAAAAAGAACCAAAAACAAAAACTAACAACATAATATCGATCTTTATAAAAAAAATTCAATATCGAATTTTATCAACAAAAAAAAAAAATATGCATGTTCTGCTATGCATCACTAAACTTCTGAATTAAAATGAATATTTCAATAAATTTCCAAACAGCTAAGCCAGAAGAATCACCAGGAACGTGAGCATATCTTAAACAATTTAAAATAATAACAGATCGAAACAGACCAGTAAATCTTATATTAATAATGCAAATAGAAAATAGCAGAAAACATATGAAAAATAAAAATACCTTAACGTCGTCGCTGGAAACACCATAATCTAAATTTGAGATGTAGAGTTTCGTTCCGGTTTCAATTGAGGGGGGCCGACCTGCTTGTCCCTGGAAAGCAGCGCCCTTATCCGAATACATATCGTGCTTCCAGGACGTCTCTGGCGCCTGAATCAAAAAAAAGAAAAAGAAGAAGCGTTTAATTGATAAAAAGTTGCAATCAAAAACCAAAAAGTTATAATCAGATCTATACTCTTTAGCTATTTACCTTAGCTTTGGTATAAGGTGCCGGGCGATTTGCTCTGCGGTTAGGAAGGCGGCGGGCAGGTTCTGGCCCGGATCCACGGCCTCCACCACGGGAGTTTCCGGATCCAGACTTACGGTTGCGCTTGATAAGGTCGTCTAGCGACATCTCTAAAGCACTTGACATTTTTTGAAAATCTTTAATTAGAACAAAGAAAAAACCCTAGAGAGAGAGAGAGAGAGAGAGAGAGAGGGGAGATCGAATGGGGAAGATAAAGGCTTCCGCCAAAGAGAGAACTAAGATTTTATTATTTTTTTGAATAAACTAAAAAAGAATAGTTTTAAAATAAAAAGCAACGGGCCTTGAGTCCGTCGATAACTGTATCAAGCACTGGGGTTAAATTAGTCTTTGTATATTTAGGAGGGTAAATTTAGGTTTAGCCAATACACTTTTAGTATGTATACATTTTGGTCATCAAACTATAAAATTTTGTAATTTCATCGTTCAACTTTTCAAATTTAATTTTTAGTCACTCTTTCGTTAGGTCTATAATGGTTGGCTGATATTTTACTGATGTGAAAGCCAAAAATGTTTGTTTTCTCTAATGTGGCATCTATTTTATATTTGTGTTTATTATTTTAGTTCATCTTCGATAAAATTTTAAGGTTTTCTTACTCTATTCACATTACCATTAAAAACGATATTCTATGATGTCTTCTCTAGCCACTCTAAGAATTAACGAAATCATCTCATTGTCCTTTATCAATATCGATTTATATTTTTGAAAACCTATGTGTAACTTATGTACATTCAACCTAAAACATGAAATAAAACTACTTTAATTTATAATATCATCGTTCAATTAATGTGGAATTGGGCTATATTGTTCTTTTCTACCACTTACAATTGCAACTTGGGAAGAATGCTCCATTACCAGAGAATCAACGGAGTAATAATATATATAGACATCCTTTTTCTCGTCTTCTTCCTCCTCTTTTTCTCTTTAAGTATTTTGAGACTTTGTTAAAGTTCGTAGATTCTTAATGTCTATTAGAGAATCTCGAAACGAAAAACATTCACTCAATAAAAAGAATAATATATCTTGAAATCAATATCATCTAAAAATTAATGATGGAAATTAGACCAAGAAAATAACGTTATCGATTTTGAGTGAGTTTTAAAGAAGAGTAAAATTGAAAAGAAAGAGAGGAGAAAGAAAGATATTTTGATGTCAATTATGTCATTGACGATCTATGACAATTGGTGGAAATAAAAAAGTTTTAAGGTTTTGTGTAAAATATGGTAAATTACACCGGCTACCAATAAATTTTAAGTTTAGTATCGAATATACCACTGAATTAAAAATAGATATTATTTTAGCGCTTGACTTTAATGTAGTCTTCAATTATACCATCGAGTCATTAAAATCGATGACGCGTATAATTCTTAATGGTCCATTGCAATGACGTGAACCGATTTTAACGACCCAGATAAGCGTGTGCAAAAATATCTGATCTGACTTATTCGTTTTGTTTTATGCGTTGATCTGATCCGAAAATTCAAATATCTGATTCATTTTTATTTTTTAGATCGGATATGGATCACACTATTATAAGTTTTAGATTATCCGAAAATCCAAAATTCCATGGATATAAATCTTGTTATATTTAACAATTGATGCTTGTTATGTTCGAAATTTCAAAAAATCAAAATTTACATAGATTTAAATCTTGTTATATTTGACAATTTGTTGTTTTCTATATTCGAAAATCCAACGTTTCCATTTATACGACCATAAAATCCAAAAAATACTTAAAGCAAATTATATATTTGGATATTTGAATATCTGATTTTTTTTTATCGAGTACGTATTGCTATTTTACTGATCTAAAATTTTGGATATCCAATTTTCGAATCGGATCGAATTTGGTATTCGAAAATGCACAACTCTAGGCTCAATGGTACAATTGAAACACAAAGTATGGTTGAAAGTTAAATAATATCGTTTTTAGTTCAGTTGTATAATCAATATTAAACTTAAATTTCAGTGGCACTTGTGGTAGTTATCCCTAACAAATAAAACAAAATGCAATATCATCATCGCGTTAAAAAATCAATGGTCATGCGATTAGAAATAAATTTAAAAGAAAATACAATATCATCATCGCGTGAACAAAGGCTATGAGTGCAAAAGTGAGTTGGGAGAGAGTTTATCGTTTAAAATGTAAGGGGGACTTGAAGTTAAGAATATATTAGTGTAGAATAGAGCTTGTATGATGAAATGTATATGGCTTCTTCTTGTTCAATCTAGATCACTTTTGAGTGACTTGGGTGAAAAAGTACATTTTAAAGGGAAGTTCTATTTGAAAATCCAGAAATCCAGAAGAGCGAAACCAAAAATATTTGAAAATGGCGCCCAAATTATTTCTGAAAGATTGAAAAAAACTTCAAAAAAATATACTCAAACTTTGTTTTTCATTGGTTCGCTAAAAACCCCGCGGATCGCCAACAAGTAATTTTGAACCGTCGATAAGTTCCATCTAACGGCATGTTTTCCTTGCTCGCTTCACTCTACCTCGTACATTTCCAGCGCTATAAATTACTCAAGACCTCGATTCCGTCCGATGCATCTACTGTACCAATCAGTATCTTCTCATTTCAAAGCTAGAGTATAATTTATTGTATCATTGGGGCAATGGATACTTCAGCTAAATTAAAGAAGGGAGCTGGAGGAAGGAAGGGTGGCGGTTCTAAGAAGAAGCCTGTTTCAAGGTCCGTCAAAGCTGGACTCCAGTTCCCCGTTGGAAGGATCGGTCGTTACTTGAAGAAGGGAAGGTATTCGCAGCGGGTCGGAACTGGCGCTCCGGTGTACTTGGCCGCTGTTCTTGAGTACTTAGCCGCTGAGGTAGCTGAACTTTAAATTTATTTATGTTTTCTACTTTTATCAATCTTAGTTTGGTGAATTTGATTTGCATTCAGGTTCTGGAATTGGCCGGAAACGCTGCACGGGATAACAAGAAGAATAGGATCATCCCAAGGCACGTGCTGCTCGCCGTGAGGAACGACGAGGAATTGGGGAAGCTCCTGGCCGGTGTCACTATCGCTCATGGTGGAGTCTTACCAAATATCAACCCTGTTTTGTTGCCGAAGAAGACCGAAAAGGCCACTAAAGAACCCAAATCTCCATCGAAGGCCACCAAGTCTCCTAAGAAGGCTTAGTTTATATAAAGAAACTCAGAGTAGCAGAAGTTCCAGTATTCTTAGTTGTATGTCCAATTGGTGGGATTTCACTGTGCTTGTGTTGTGTAGGGGTAGTATATTTTAGGCAAAATCCAACATTGTTATAATTTTTATCATATGTATGTTACTTTAATGGAAATGGAACATCTTGTTTCTGCTTTTGACATGCTCTTTTCTGGTCATTGCATATATTCATGTTAATGTGTCGCTATGCAAATACTGTGGTATAAACTGATCAGTGAGCACCACAAATCTTCAGTTAAGTTCCTGGCTATTCACTTGTTGGCTGTGGGTTTCATAACGATAAAGCAACAAATAGAACTACCGAGTATTGGTATAATGCTTTGCTGCAGGAATGACTCCTTTTGAAGCTGTCTATGTCCTCGATCCACCAACGCTGATCAAATACAACGGTGGTACTACCTAGAATGAAACAGTGGATAGACTCTTGCTGCAATGGGATGATGCGTGAGTTGAAGCACAATCTGTCTGGCGTACAGCAAGGCATGAAGCTCCAAGCTGACCATAACTCCAAAATTTACATCTATATAATTCAAGATAATCACTGCGTATATCTATGCTCTTCTGGGTATATTGCAACAATGATGTTGAGTTTTTTATTCCAATGTTCAGTGGGCTTTTGTTTCCCCCCCCCCCCCCCCTTATTTCATGATCAAGGATGATTGTTATAATATTAGGGGAAGTTGTCAGCACTATTTGCCGACTTTAGAAGGTTAACTTTAATTGAATACTGGGAAAGTCACCAACATTGTAGGCCGAGTTTAGGCCGACTGCAGTACTATTGTAGGTCACTTCAATAGCTCCATTTTGTATTTGTTGTGGAGGGGGCTTCGGCAATATAGTTTTTCTCATTCAGGGAGCCAAACATGATGATCTGAACAAGGCATTGGATAATCATCATGCTTTGGAAATCAAGGAAAATGTAGGGCAAAATATGAAATACACTGAGAAAGAAATTGAGAGGAGAGAATAAGAATTCCTGTAACAGAATACTCATGCTTTTCTCTCCTCCAAAAACCAACTTCATTACTTCTTCCCTAAGCGGTTCATCCAGTGCGGACGTGGCTCCCATGACATAATCTTCAAATTTGTGTGGAAGTTTCTTAGCACGAGCAGCTCTATTCAATTTAGCTTGGCCCAATTGCTTGATTTGCCTACCTTGCTGACTCAACTCTTTAGCATCAGGATCATTCATAACATCCTCAATTTAATTCTAGAAATTTTCAGTTTACAGTGTATATTGGAAACACTTGAACCCTAAGCTCCAAACCTCCTTCACAACTTGATGACATTCATTTTCCAAAAAATCCACTTATTCATCACTTTAAAAAGAATATGAACCACCATTCACCCCACAATTTCTTTCCATGAATTAAGTGAGACATATACAATAGTGAAACTTGTAGTCGGATTTCAAGGCTTTTAAGGTTCATTTTTATACTCTACTAAATTCATTTTATTTCATAAATTTCGAAAACCAGATCTCAGTTAAATTCCCAGTCCTCAACATCAGAAACTCAATCCGTATTCAGAAAAATGATGCCAAATTGTAGTAATTGATCTCATTCAAGTCTCGAGCAGATCCATTTCAAAACAGACTCGACCACAGTAATAAACAAAGGAAAATTAAAACCACGCGATTTGCTTTTTAAAAAAGAAAAAAAAAACAGACCATAAACCTAACTACTAGCACCAAATTAAATTCTTCAAGAAGATGTAAACTTTGTCACGGCTTTAGTCCCTTCAGAAACGGCGTGCTTGGCAAGCTCACCAGGAAGTACAAGTCTAACAGCGGTCTGGATTTCCCTGGAGGTGATCGTCGGCTTCTTGTTGTACCTAGCGAGTCTAGAGGCTTCTTGAGCGAGCTTTTCGAATATATCGTTGATAAAACTGTTCATGATCCCCATTGCCTTACTTGAGATCCCAATATCTGGGTGAACTTGCTTCAAGACCTTGAAGATATAGATCTTGTAAGTCTCTGTGCTCTTCTTAACCCTCTTTTTCTTCTTGTCTCCAGCCGCTGCTCCCCCTTCTTTGGGAAGTTTTTTGCCGGCCTTTGGTTTCTTCTCTGCTGGGGCTTTCTCGGCTACCGTCTTCTTCTCCTCCGCTGGCTTCTTCTCAGCTTTTGGTGCCATTATTTTTCGGCGATTGGGGATTGTTTGGTTTCTAGGAAAGCAAGGAAAAAGAGTTTGAGTTTCAAGGAAATAAAGATGAGATATTTGCGATAGAAGTTAGGGGGTCAATATATAAACAGAAGTTGAAGCTGGTATTGGACTTATATGATTGACAAGGATCAATGACGTGGCTGACTTGAACCGTTGGATGCAGTTGGGGTATGAGAGTTTGTTGACGGTAGAGATGGTTTGGATTTGTGATCCATTTTCGGCCGCTGCTGGCTGAGTAGGCGTTGTCTTCGCGCCTTGATTATGGGGATGGGAAGGGGATATTGACGAATGAGATCTGTTTTTTAGGCTTAAACGAAATATAAGTGTTTAGAGTATTTTTTTAAGTGTTTAAATTATTATTTTTATCAAAAATAAGCGTTTAAAATTTATATTATTGTAATTATAAGTGTTAAAAACTCAAATCTTTAAAAATTTTCAAACCCACACTTTCAAATCGTCGTTGCTTCCGCTGTCGATCGTTGCCTCTGAGCACACCCCTTTGATCGTCGGACCTAGGCGGTCATTTTCTCAACACGACAACTCATGAAACGCCGAACGGAATGTCAACCAAACGTCGAACGCAAAATAGACCCTCTACTGCCACGTCATTTGGCATTTTCGACGACGTCGTGTTGGGAGAAATGACCACCTAGGTCCAGCGACCAAAGGGGTGTGCTCAGGGGCAGCGATCGATGGCAGAAGTGGAGGCGATTTGGGGTTTGGGTTTGAGAAATTTTAGGGATTTGAGGACTGTTTTGTAAAAATTGAATTTTTTTTAGATTTTTGATTTTTTTTTTGTAAAAATTTGTTTTAAGCTTTTTAATTTTAAAAACATGTCATGTGTCAAGCATTGATTAGTTAACAATTTTTATAACATCCTTGACGGTCAGATACCTAAAATTGCAATAGTTATAGGCACCTATTTTTAACAAAAGGCACTTTAGGCACCTAAAATTTAAAAGAGGTATACTTTAGGCACTTATTTTTTATTTAAGCCTTTTATTATTACAACGGTGTAAATTTTAAAACGTATTTTTAACAAAAAAATACTTTAAGCACTTAAATTTAAAAAAATATATTTTTAGACACTTATTTTTTATTTAAGCCTTTTTATTTCATATATGTTGACGGAGATCATTGATGCTGCAGGATAGTAAAGGTTGTTGACATCAGATATGCACCGTTGCGCAGGAGACTTGAATTGTGTTAAAAATTGAATCGATCAAGTTAATAGCTCCATTTTCTCATTTTATATGAATATAATATATGACTCGTTTAAATAAAAAAATAAGTGTTTAAAGTATACATCTTTTAAATTTTAGGCGCTTAAAATATTTTTTGTTAAAAATAAGTGTCTAAAGTTTACACTGTTTATAATTTTAAGGACCTAAAGTTTACATTGTTATAATTCGAAGTGTCTAAAGCTTACAATGTTACAATTTTAGTTGTCTGGCCGTTAAGGGTGTTAAAAAAAATTATAAACCAATAAATGCTTGACAAGTGACGCTAATTTGAATTTTTTTTAATTTTTTTTACGAAAAAACCCATAATTTTCAATTATCCAGAAAATCCCCAAAATTTTCAATTTTTACAAAAACAATCACAAAATCCCTAAAATTACCCAAACCACCAAATCTTCGTCACTTCCATCACCGATCGCCGCCATTGAGCACACCACTTTGGTCGTCGGATCAAGACGGTCATTTCTCCCAACACGGCGTCGTCGAAAACGTTGAACGACGTACCGGCCGAATATCGATTTCGCGTTCGATGTTCGACTGGCACGTCGTTCGGTGTTTCTGGCTACGTCGTGCTGAGAGAAATGACTGCCTTGGTCTGGCGATCAAAGGGGTGGGCTCAAGGGCGGCGAAAGTGAGGGCGATATGGGGTTTGAGTAATTTTAGGGATTTTGAGACTGTTTTGTAAAAATAAATTGAAAATTTTGGAGATTTTCTGAAAAATTAAAATTTTTGGGTTTTTTTCTTAATTAAAAAAAATAAATTAGTGCCACTATCAAGCATTGATTGTTGACGAAATTTTGTTAACACCGCTTAACGGTCAGGTACCTAAAATTGTAAGGTGTAAACTTTAGTCACCTATTTTTAGCAAAAAATACTTTATGCACCTAAAGTTTAAAAGAGGTATAATTTGGGCAACTATTTTTCATTTAAGACTATGATTTATTTATTTTTACACATTTATAAATTCATATTCAAATATAAATTACATGTGAAATATAATAACAGAAGTCAACAATATCTAGAGTATATAGTTAAAAGTTCTCTGTTAATACATTTCTCATAGGTTGTGGATTAAAAAAATATAATAAACAGTTTCGATTGAAAAGAGAATGATATCCTTCCTAAAAGTTATAGGTTTTGGTTGTTTTTCTACAAGGTGTGCGTGTAAGCTTATGGCTTTAAAAAATATAATAGACACTAACATGGTACCACATTAAGAATGCTCGAAAAATATAACAATACATTTCTATTTTTTACCGATTACTAGTTGATTCTAAGTTTTTAAGCAGGGCTTGAGGTTTACATCCTAACACCATCAATGAAGAGAACTATATTGGAAGACTTGTCCCCAAAATGGATCCAACTTAACCGGCCAACTAAAACAAAAAACAGAGCTATATTTTTTTAAAACAATTACATCTTACTTCCACGTGTCGTGTTTGATAGTTTAAATTGAAATATCATATAAAATTTAAAATTTAAAATCACATTGATTATAAAATTGAAGAATATGATTAACTACATAAATCCACCGATTCTCATAATCTTCGAAGAATTGAAGATGTGATTAAAAGCCTTCGATTACACGGACTCAATAGAACTCACAAATTATCATGTTGTCTAAACACGACACAACTAGGTAATTATATCCAATTCAATTATAAAATGATTTTCCAAATGTTTTCTTGATAAAATATTGAATGAAATTATACCATCAATAATAGGATTAATATTTGTAGTTTGATTGAAGACGTGAAATCCAACTTTTTTAAGTGCTTAACATCTTTCCACTTATAGATGTAGAGATGTCTGGATACTATATGTATTATACATTGGATATAAAAAATGTTTAAATTTGATTTACATGCTGTGTAAAATAAATTTTACACAAGCCTGCCTATTTATACTGTAAATCAAAATTAAACCTAAACCCAAACCCTAAACCTTAAATCCTAAATTCTAAACATAAACCTAAAAAAATATTTATAGTTTAATGGTGGAGTTTTCTAAAGGCTTAATAGTCAAATAGGTACCAAAACTATACTTGTGGCTCACTTTTGGTGCCTAAACTATTTTTTGCTCTAAATAGGTGCCTAAAATTTCATTTTGGTCATTTTAGGTGCCTGACTGTTAAAAAATCATTAGGAAATTAAAATGTGATACGCGACATGTTTTAATTTTTAACTTATTTTAATCAATTCTTAAATAAATTTTAAACTTCAAATTTCATTTTTTTTAAAAATAATTGTTTTAAAAATTAACAAAATAGTCCCAAACTCCTAACACAAAACCCTCAAGTTGTTGTCGCTAAGGGTGTTCAAATCCGGGTACCCTGATCTTCGAGTAGTTGAAAGATCGGCATGTATCTCGACCCGGGTGTTGCAGGCACCCGTTAGTCGGGTACCCAGAAATTTGGGTATTCGGGTACCCGAATATAAAAATATATATGTTTTTTAATATAAAATATATATTTATTAGTTTAATATAAAAATATGTATTTTTTAAATATAAAATTTTAAAAATTAAGATTTTTTATTAGTTTAAAAAATATATATTAAATATAAAAAATATTAATTTTAAATATTTCGAATTTTTTGACCCGGGCCTGACGCGGGAAATGACGGGCCGG
This sequence comes from Hibiscus mutabilis, assembly GCA_019671005.1. NCBI lineage: Eukaryota > Viridiplantae > Streptophyta > Magnoliopsida > Malvales > Malvaceae > Hibiscus > Hibiscus mutabilis. Next base: position 73,290,558 of record CM033713.1, read on the forward strand.
GTACCCGCCCCGGGTAAAAAAAATTCGGGTAAATACCCGGTTATTTATTTTCAGGTAGTCGGGTCGAGTATTTTTGAACACCTCTAATTGTCGCTGTCGCCGGAGACCATCACGATCATCTCCCCCAATCACCCATCGCTGGTAATCGACGGTAGGTGTGTCGAACGACTTCCTTTTCGTGACTTTGGCTTCCTTCGACGTTAGAAAGCCGATCGATACACCTACTGCCGATTACCGGCGATAGGTGGTTTAGGGAATGATTGTGGTGGTTCGACGACGAATATTTTGAGCAACGGAGTGACCATCAGCGGCGGAATCAGCTGTGAAGCTAGGGATTTCGAATTTGGGGGGTCAATTTGTGAGTTTTGAGAAATTTATTTTTTAAAATCAAGTTAAAAATAAAATAAAAAATATTTTTAAAAAAAATAATAGTAGTTAATGGTAAGGCACTTAAAATGGTCAAAATAAAACTTTATACACTTATTCAGAGCAAAAAATAGCTTAAATACCAAAAGTGAGTATATGTATAATTTAGACATTTATTTAACTATTAAAGCTTTTTTTTTTAACTTGGATTACTTGCCGTCTCAACCCTTTTTAAAGTTAAAAAGCTACCCACAATAATTAGTCTCTAAAATATGTAGTTAAGTCTCTCAATTGACATCTTCTCATTTGAAGTTAAAAAGCTACCCCAAAAGTAACAATTATCCTATAAATTATGTCAAATTAGATGACGTTTCCACATTTTCTATGGTTTGGTCGATCGGCAGAATTTTATTTGAACTTCAAGTTGAAACCTAAACCTTATCAAAGCGTTGATGGTCTTGGAGAAGTGTGAGACTATTTTCAGGCCGATACTTCGGATGTAAATAGATTTTGAAGATTAGATATAAAAGAGAGTATGTTCTGATCAATCCAGTTGTGGAGTTTTCGGAGAGCCTTGTGGGTCGGATTCAGAGGAAATTCCCAACATGTGAATCTAGATTATTTGTGTTGTGAACTGTTGTGCGCCCTTTTAAAAGACTATTGTGAAGATAATGTGATTGCATTTGATACTCGGAGATCTCACAATTTTTTGTACTTTATTAATTTAGTGTGGACATCTACTTTATAGATTATATTTACATTATCATTATTTTGGGACGAGATGCATTTTCCGTACTTTGGGACATTTGAAATTATAGATTTCTTTTTCGGCATGCATTTACATGTCAGTCATATTCAGATTATTTATTTAAAATTTTGGATTTGTATTAACGTTTGAGGTTTTATAATTTATTAAATGTTAGATTATTTTTCAGTTGTTACGCTACAAGTTATAGCGTATTTATGTTTAAAACAATTTACGTTATGGAGAAGTTGAAGAAATTTTAATTGTGACCTTCGGGGGTTACACTATCAACTAGGAAGCAGATTAAGGCTCTGTTTTTCATTGCTTTTTAAATCAATTTTTAGCTCTAAAAATTGGTTTGAGACCAAAAACAATGAAAAACAAATAATTTTTCAGGCCAAAATTGCTTTTTCGGCTTGGTTTGAATTTTTTTTTCAAAGATTAAAACTTTTAATTTTTTCAAAAGCACTTTTTAAGTAAAATTACTCATATACCATCATTTATATCGTCAATCCTTTTATATTTTCAAAAAAAATGTCTAAAATAGATATTTTATCTACTTAAAATTACTTTTTGACGGTAATATCAAATATTCCAAACAATTTAAAAACACTTTTTAAAATCACTTTTCCACAACATTTTCCAAAAATAATGCCAAACTGGCCTAAGACAACATAACTAAATCTGAGGCATGCATGAAAATGCCTTCGATTAGATGGGGGAAATGGCTATAAATATTGCCTACTCAGTGCAAACTGATGTTTCTAATGAACGACTTAAATACTTTTAAGATTTACAATCTACACCAGAAAAAAAAAACATGTTAATGTTGAGGTAAAGCCGGTCTCTTTTCCAGCATCTCGTAATGAACAACAAAATTGTCCTGCAGTAAAAGCACACAGACAACATTCAGCAACTACAACTAGAGTCATGAACGGCATGAAAGAAAGGATGCACAGTAACACAGTAGGGAATATAATAGTTCTTCTAACCTTGCGGACTGTTTCGAATGACTTGGGGTCAAAACAATGATAAGAACCTCTCTCGTATGTGTTTGTCTTAACCAGTGGCTCTACATTGGGAACTCTTATGAACCATTCTCGGTGCTCCTTGTGGTAAAACCAGCCTCTATTATAACTGCCAATACAAGATGAAAAATGAAGGCTAAAAAGAAGTATAAAAGTTTCAACAGAATTCATTTAGTAGACAGCATACAGTTCATTTGCGGCATATAGTTGAGCTTCGTCTTTTGGCATGCTGCATTACAAACAGATAAATATAGATGGCTAAGAATAAGTTCTTAAAATATTTAAGGAAAAATGTCATTAAAGAAAAACACCTGTAAAATATATAGAACAATGTGTCCACAGTGAATTTTGAAAAATAGCCTTGCTGCATTCACCACAAAAAAAAATCAGAACTATGGCAGAAAATTCACATATTCTGGCAGTAACAAAAGCGGAAGACAACTCACATGTAACGGGGGTGGTTGCTTGGCATAATAACATTGTGGCAAAGTGAACTCTGCGTCACTCTTAGCTGGTTCATCAGACCACGGAGAACGAAAAGTCTTGTGAAGATTTTCAGATGAATTTAAGTTTAAACCAAGTGTAGTAAGATCAATTCCGAGAGCAAGAGAAGTTAAATCAGGATCAGTCATCTTTATTACGCTTTGCAAACCGAGTAAACCAAAGGGATCTGGATTATACTGTGCAGCCTGCATCGACTTCATGCCTGGTTCCCTAAATGATTGATTGACAGCTGATATCTGTTGAAGACGGAACTGGGAAGGGTTCTGATGTTGCTGATATTGCTGGATGAGCTGGTCATAACCCATTCCAGAAACCGTATTTGAGGAATTTAAAGGTCTTAGCCCAACTCCAGGTGGTCCATTAGCCTAAACCAAAGATGAAAGAGGATGTTAGAAGTAATTCCACTTAAATGCACAAATTAATAATGATGCACAAATTAAATGCACAAAAGAATAACGTCCAAAAAAAGGAAGTCAAACTAAATTCTTCAACTCTCAATGGATCTTTTCGCAGGCTGTTAAAAGAGGAAAAAGGGGCAAATTTCACATTCTTTCAGTTTGACCAACAATGAGTCTCAATTCAACCCAGCCACTGAAACACTTCAATATGATGTTTCAAATCAGTTATCTGTGATCCCATGTACCGTTAGAGAAATATGCCAAAAGAATTATATTTCCTCTTACCACCTAATAACTACCTAATTACATTGCAAGAAACCATCAACAGTCCAGACTATCACACCTGTGCGTGGTAACTCGAGTGTGATGAAGGGAAAATATCTGAGCCATGTAAATGGAGAAGATCTTGGTTGTTTACAGGTGAAAAGGATACCCCATTACCACTGGCTGATGAAGCATGTTGCAGTTGCTGCTGTGGGCGATGAGATGAATATGATCCGCCCAAATTAAATCCTGTCGATCTCCCCATCTGTGCAAATTGCATGCAAATATTTGGGAAAATCTCTCACAATATGCTTATTTCTTAGAAAATGAAGAATAGAGAAATACATAAATTATAATATGCACAGCAGGCAACTATTAAAAAAAATATAAATACACTCACAGAGAAGTGCTGAGATTGCATCATAGACATGGTATTTTCATGAAGTTGTTCTTTCTGGTGCAAACCCATTGCATAATCAGCATTACCGCCTGTAAAAATATACATATTATATAATAATGACCAAGAACATAATGATTTAAAAAACCCTAATAGCACCAAATAAATGCAAAACAAGTTTATTAAATGCAATGATAAGACTGCCAAAAAATCATTAAACAGCTAATGTACTAGAATGACCACAAAATTAAGATATAACACCAAACTGGATTCCAGTGCACACAAAAAGCAGGACAGATTTCTGTCTACCAGAAAATAAATTGCATTAAATCAAAAGAAGGTTAAAGAATATCTGTGCACCTTTAAATCCAGGTAAAGCAGGGAAATCTTCATTTTGAATGCTGAACTCTTGGTTTTGTTGAACAATGGGACTAAGACCTTGTTTTCGTAATGAACCTGAATTAATTTAATTTAAAATGTTAGGACTCCAATACAAGGGGAAAAGGGATGAATAAAAGTATCAGAAAGCCTCTTTCTTTAGTTACCCAATTGTCCTTGAGGCCCTCCAGCAGAATTAGGACGACTTGTCAACTGAGGGAAATCATTATTTATGTCAAAAGGGGAATTGTCATTTGTGTTCACATCATTCAACATTCCCATAGAGCTCAGATTGTTCACAGCTTGAACATGGCTCTGGGAAAGTGGACCCGCAGCAGTCGGATAAGAATTGCCTAAAATTGAAATTACCTGAGGAGATACTGAATGCAAAACAGTATCATTCAAATGAAGTTATAGTGCTAAAGTAGTAAATTCACAAGGCACAAATTCCATAATATAAAGGGTAATGACCAAATTATATAAAACTCAGACATATATCCAGCATTCGTTCAGAATAAGAACCACATTACTAGTGAGCACTGAGCAGCTCTGAAGAGCAATGCAAGACAAGAGACCAAGGCAGGACATTCATGGAAAGAAAATGAATACGGGATGGTAAATTAACCAAAATTCTGGGCCATTGTACTGATTCGTGCCCAGTGGAAATTGTAGCCAGCAACACAAGTAAACGGCAATCTTTTGTTTAAGCCAACAGCAAAACAGGGGTAATTGTTCATGGTAGTGTACCTGGAGGAAGCACACCACTCATCAATCGATTCTGTCCTTGCATTGTTAAACTTCCAGATCCACTATTGGCACTTAAATTCAGACGAGATGCAAGACCGGGTACAGATAATCCTCCACCAGAACTAATGCTCCTTCCAATGTTGCCCCCACCAACCATGTTTCCCATAGAACTCGTTATCCTAGGACCTGCATTTCCCAAAATTGGGGATACTCCCAGTCCTGGAACAGCATTGCGGTTCCCAATTGCAGCAGAGGTGGGGAGAATGCCAGGTATAGAGCCACCAACTCCATTTATGTTACTACTGAATCCAGGGTTTCCGACAACACTAATACCTCCTCTATTGGTTACTCCTGAATGACCATGGGAGTTGCCATGAGATAACTGCAAAATGGTATTCATAAGAAAACGAAGTACATTTTACAAGAATGTAAGAGGTTGTTTCCTTACTATTATCTTTCAGTTTTATGGGTGTTTGTCCTAATGACATGCAAGAAGGGAGAAGGGGAGAGAAAACATGTAGCATTTCTTTTGCAGCAAAAAAGAAAAAGTTAAACTACAACCTGGTGGGAATATTAGAACTACCTGAGAAAGTGCAGCCGGGAGATTATTTGATGCAAATCTTCCACCAGAAAGGCTCCCGGTAGGTTGTTGAACCCCACCAGTTGGAACATTACTTAACGATGAGTTTCTTGATGCGAGTGTACCAGGCAGGTTGGGAACATTAAAGCTACCGTGAATATTGTGCAGTCCCTGGATAGAACCTGCAAAAACAAACAATACAATTGCATGAACTCAAAAGAACATAGTTTAAAGGAAATCCAGTAAAATTTACTCACCACTGTGATGGAAAACAGAGGAGGCAGCACCAGACTGACCAGAGAAAGATGTTGCAAAAGAAAGTCCGCTACTGTCCGGAAGATTAGATGCTGACCCGTTGATAGATGACTGCAACAGGATGCACATTATACTGTCCGCACATGTAATACAAAAGAAAACAACCAGGAAAAGAACACAAAAGCATGAACTAAAATTTCAAAGCAATTTATGGAACATCAATGATCTATAATCAACATATTTGTACCCTAAATTATCACAAGCACATATACATACAGAAACATATAAAAGGAACAGTTATCTAATTGTCTTTTGCCAAAGAAACTAAGTTCACCTGCAGAAGCCACACCCATCATTTAGACAAATGAAAATTAAGAAGTCCAAAAACAAGAACAATGTTCTAAAAGATAGCAACTTCAAATAAATTGTTCAGTTAAAGTATCAATACATTAAGTAACCCCGACATTGCAGCACAAGTGTTAACAGGTCATGCAAAATATCATTCCTCGAGAAGCAGCCTCAGTCTCCTGAGTGTAAGTAAACAAAGTCCTGATCTGCAAAGCTGCTGCGGTGATTATAGCCTGAAAGGACAACGCAATTGTAATTTGTAAAAACTAACCCCAAAATGACAAAAATGAAGCGACAAATGCACATAATGTTGACGATGGACCAAACCGAAAACTAGCAATACACATCGAAGATACTTAACATATGTAGAACAACAATTCAGATAAAATAAAATAAAAATAGATGAACTCAGATCGATTGGAAATCGAATTCAGATGATTCGAAATCAATTCAGAAGAGAGTACCTGAAGATAGATCAACGAGTAATAGATTATTTTTTTCTCTCAAATTTTTGAACTTTTAAGGATCTCTTAAGAACTGAGCCAACGAACGAGCATTTGCATTTTACGTTTAGGTCCAGTTTTCCTGTTTATTTTTGCTTTTCTGTTTTGCCCTAAATCTAATGAGCTAAGGGAAAAAAGAATGCAGATAAGGGAAAAGTGAAGAGATAAATTGCAAGAATACCCACCAAATTTATACGATTTGTTTGTTTATACATTCGAACGCGTAGCAAGTTAAAGTGTCACGTGTTTATACAAAATTTACTATATTAATAATTTACATTGTATTAACTTTAATAATTTTTATGAATTAGTATTTACTATATTCAGAAATTATATATTTTCAACGCAGTTGTATTTACAACACAATTACTCGTAAATAATTATAATATGTTTATAGTAAAAAAATTATAATGGTCATGTTTAGCAATTAGCGGATAGCTGATTGCTGATAGTAAATTACATTAGCTACAGCTGATTGTATTAGTTGATTTGACTAGCGGATTGTATAAAAGTGTTTGGTAAAATTAACCGATAGCTAATAGCTGTTTGATTATTTAAACAAGCAAAATGACATATAAGGACATAATTATATTCGATACTTGTTTGAATAGTTTATTAGTTATCAATATTTTGTATCTATTAATATTAATTAAATTATGAAAATTATTTTTTTAATATAATATTACTAAGTATATTTGAAGGATCTATACATTAATTTATTATTTATATAATTATTTTTAATACAATTTAATTAATTATTAAATATAAATATAAATATAAATGTGTGAGAGTAAAAAAAAAAACAAAAAGTATTAGTTTATAAATGTCAAATGTAAATAGTGAGAGTGAAGAATTAAAATAGAAAATGTTAAATTTAGGTTATTTGGAGATTTTTTATAATGGTTAAGGGTAAAAAGATCTTTATAACACTTATGTCAAAACGTCTAATTTCAAAAAGCTCCTATTAACAGCTTTTTCAAAATTAGAGGTTTTACCCCAATCCGCTATTCTAATCCGCAATTCACCAAACATCCAAGAGTTGTTGGGTGTATCCTATCAAGAGGAAGACAAATGTGTTTTCAACCTTCAAAGTTTTCAAAGCGCGGGTGGAACTTGATTCTAGAAATAAAATCAAGTGTTTCAGATCAAATAATGAAGGTGAATATACAAGTGATGAATTTGATGACTTTTGTAAAAAAGAAGGCATCAAAAGAAAGTTCATAACAGTATACGCTCCTCAATAAAATGGAGTGGCAAAGCGGATAAACATAACTCTGTTAGAAAGAACAAGAGCAATGCTGAGAGCTGCAGGACTAGAGAAAGCTTTCTGGGCAGAAGCAGTTAATACCGCCTGTTATTTGATGAATCGAGCTCCATCAACTGTGATTGAGTTGAAGACACTGATAGAGATGTAGATTGGTAAACCAGTTGATTATTCAAACCTCCATATATTTGGAAGTATTGTGTACGTGATGTACAATGCCCAGAAAATTTCAAAGTTGGACCTAAAATTTAAAAAATATAAATTCTTGGGGTACGCTGATGGAGTAAAGGGGTATCACTTATGGGATCTCACTGCCCGCAAAGTGATTATCAACAAGGATGTTATCTTCGTAGGAGATAAGCTACAAAGAAAAGAAGAAGAGGATAGCACTGAAAAAGAAAAGTCAGAGAGTACACAAATACATCTTGAAAATGAGTTTGAACAGAGAAATTATTCTGAAGTGGAACCAGAGCACAAGGAACCAGAATCAGAGAATTCTGAGGCTCCAACAACTTGTCAATCAAATCGTGTGAGAAAAAGTCTCAATTGGCACTCAGATTATGTTATAAAAAGTAATATTGCATACTGCCTTTTAACAGAGGATGATGAGCCATCAATATTTTAGGAGGTAATAAACAACACAAATGTTTTACAGTAGATGACAACAAGATGGCAGCAATGCAAGAAGAAATCAAAGCCCTTCATAAAAATAATACATGAAACCTTGTGCCACTACAACAAAGAAGAAAGCCAAGTGGTAACAAATGGGTATTCAAAATCAAGAGAAATGGTGGTGATCAAGTAGAGAGGTATCATGCAAGACTAGTAGTCAAATGATATGCTCAGAAAGAAGGTATTGATTTGAATGAAAATTTTCTCCTATGGTTCGACTAACAACGGTTCAAGTAGTCCTAACAAAGTGTGCTACATTGAATTTATATCTAGAACAGCTAGATGTTAAAACAATATTTCTTCATAGAGATCTTGAAGAAGAGATTTATATGCTCCAACCTAAAGATTTTGAAGAAAAAGAAAAGAAGAACTTGGCTTGCAGGCTGAATAAATCTCAGTACGGTCTAAAGTAGAAGCCGAGGTGTTTGTACAAGAGATTTGACTCCTTCATCATGAGCCTTGGATACAACAGACTTAATGTAGACCCTTGTGGTTACTTCAAGAGGTTTGGTGAAAACAATTTTGTTATATTGATGTTGTATGTAAATGACATATTGGTTGCAGGCTCCAACAAAAATCATATTGAGGAATTAAAGGCACGACTGGATAGGGAATTTGAAATAAAGGACCTGAGACCAGGAAACAAGATTCTAGGGATGCAAATTCATCGAGATAGAAGTAATAGAAAGATTTGGCTTTCACAAAAGAATTACTTGAAGAAGATATTGTCACGAATCAACATGCAAGATTGTAAGCCAGTTTCTACCCCTCTTCCTATTAACCTCAAATTATCCTCCAATATGAGTCTTAGCAGTAAAGAAGAGAGGATGAGATGTCTCGAGTACCGTATGAATCAGCGGTGGAAAGCTTAATGTTCGATATGATTTGTACAAGACCAGACATTGCACAAGCAGTGGGAGTGGTTAGTCGATTCATGGCGAATCCAGGAAGAGAGCATTGGAATGTTGTGAAAAGGATACTGAGATACATCAAATGAACCTTAAATATTGCATTATGTTATGGAGGATTAGACTTTCTTATGAGCGAGTATATCGATTCTGACTATGCAGGATATTTGAATAAAAACAAATCTACTACAGGGTATGTGTTTACAGTTGCTGGTGGAGCTGTAAGTTAGGTTTCAAAACTGCAGTCGGTTGTGGTTACGTCAACAACGGAGGCTGAATATGTAACAGCTACACAAGCCAGTAAAGAAGCAATATGGTTAAAAATGCTATTGGAGGAGCTCGGGCACAAACAAAATAATGTCTCTTTGTTTTGTGACATTCAGAGCGTCTTGCATCTTGCAAGGAATCTCGTTTTTTCACTCAAGAACAAAACACATTCAAGTCCAGTACCACTTCATCAGTGAGAAAGTGGAAGAAAGAACGGTAGATATGCAGAAGATTCATACCAACAAAACATAGCAGATTTCATGACAAAGACAATCAATACTGATAAATTTGCTTGATGTCGATCATCTTGTGGCCTGTTAGAGACGTAAGCAACACGGATGATACAAGGTAGAAAGAATGGTGTGAAGATATGATTGTTCCAATCAAATCTTAAGTGGGAGATTGTTGAAAGTCAAATGCATTTGCGGTGCATTAATGCGCCGTTTGTTACATATGAAAATTTGTCAAAAAAATGCTGCAACTTTGTTTGAAAAATTGGGTAGATAGTTTTCATATAGAGTTGTTTTCTCCTTTTTATCAAGAGAGAATTGTCATTATTTTCTCCTTGCTAGATTGAGAGGAGTTGTAATTTTATTTTCTCATAGTGAAATTCTTCTACCTTTGTCCATGTTTTTTCCCTATATTATTTAGGGTTTTTTCATGTAAAATCTGTGTCTTCTTTATCTTTATTGTTATTTTATCAAATTATCAGTTGCGATTTTGCTCTGTCCAACGACCGTATTCTGCAACAAAGGTCAGAGAGGAGATTAAGGCAAGGCGATCCGTTGTCACCCTATTTATTTTTTCTATGTACGCAAGCACTTACATCACTGTTACTAAATGACTTAGCTGCTGGTAAATTAAAAGGTTTAAGAGCAAGCAAGAATGGCCCACAGATAAACCATTTATTCTATGCGGATGATGATCTAGTTTTTATCCAAAATTCTCAAGATGAAGCTCGTCTCTTAAAAGAACTCCTAGACATGTATGAAGAAGCATCGGGACAAATCCAATGTATATTTCGCTCCTAATACTATGAGAAGCATGCGTGATCAGATGTTGAACCTTTTAGGCGTCCAAGAGATATTTGATCCAGGGATATATCTTGGTATGCCCCTAATATTAGGTAAGAACAAGTCAAAAGCGTTTGATTTTCTACGAGAAAAATTCATGAAAAAGAATTGTGGGCTGGACGAAACAACTACTATCTTATGGAGGTTGAGAAGTATTTCTGAAAGCAGTGGCTCAAGCATTGCCAACTTATATCATGTCGTGCTGCATATTACCTGATGGCCTTATTAATGATATGGTGAAGGCAATGCAATCTTATTGGTGGACCGGTAAACATAATGTTCGGGGGTGGCCACTAATTGTTTGGGAAAAAATTGTCACCCTAAAGATCATGGAGGGCTGGGTTTGCGTGACTTGAAGACCTTTAATGTTGCTCTTTTGGGGAAGCAAACATGGAGGCTGCTGCAAAATAAGGATTCCCTAATTTTCAAAGTCCCATATGCAAAGTATTTTCCCTCGGGTAGTATCCTCGAAGCCAAAATGGAAGATAAAAGCTCTTTTGCATGGAAAAGCATATTCAAGGCCATGCAAACAATTGCTCAAGGTCTGTTCTGGAGAGTTGGAATCGAAAGCAAAGCAAAAATGTTCTTGGACGCATGAGGTGGTGTCGAGAAAATTGTCCTGACAAATTCATATACGGATGACACTGCTGATCCTGTTCTATGTGCTGATTTTATGCTGCCGAATGAACCTTTATGGGATGCTAAAGTATAGCAAGTTATCAAGATGCACAAGAGATACTATGATGTCTTATTGCACCTACACAGGATGAATGCATGATTTGGGAGGGTCATTCTACGGGAATTTACAGCACTAAATTCAAGTACAATTAGATAATGAAGCAAACTTTAGAACCTAGGCAAATTGAGCATATTCGGAAGCAATTGAAGAAGATGCACACTCTACCGAAAATTAAAATTTTGGCGTGGAGGCTTTGCCATGCAGCATTGATCACAAGCAATCGCTTAATAAGTGCAGGGCTGGGAGATGGTATTTACAATATGTGTCAATAGCGTGAGGAAACGATCGTTCATATGTTTAGAGACTGCCCTCTATCCCCGTGGCATTCCTGTTTGTGTACGAGATGGCCAAGAACAAATAGCAAAAGAGTGGCTCGTGGCAACAGCTGTGAATTTATCTACAGAGCAGTTCACTGGTTTTATAGTTCTTTTATGGAACATATAAAACCGGCGTAATAAGATGGTTCATGATGAGGTGCTTCAAGATGCTCGAATTGTGGTGGATTACGCTTCTTTATTACAATAAGAATTTTGCCACGCGCATGCTAGAGAGTCGAGAAATCCGATACTAAGATAGCCACCAATATGGAGGAAGCCTCGAGAGGGTTGGATCAAAATAAATGTTGATGGTGCCTTTGTTTCATCCACAGGACAGTTCGCAATTGGCTTAGTTGCAAGAGACCACGATAGATTTGTGCTTGCAGGATCAGCTCGTCGATTAGTAGGGGCTCATTCAACACTTACAACACAAGCACATACGTTTCTTGCAGGCAAAATGGCAATAGATCAAGGCTGGCAGCAAGTGATCATAGAAGGTGATGCAATTGACACAGTCAATAGAATGCCGAACCCCTCCTCAGACATGTTCGTAGTGGGAGCACAGCTCTCCCAAGCTCAACAACTTCAGAATTTTCCAGGATTCTCGTTTCGTTATGTTTCTCGAGATGCAAATAAGATAGCACATACTTTAGCTCATTAGGCACCAGATTATGTTACTTTGGTTAATTTTGAGATGAATCATCCGAATTGTATAAAGACCGATGCAATGTCTGATGCTATTAATGATTAATAAAGTAAATCATATTTTTCAAAAAAAATTATTCTTCTCGCTGAAACAATATAATTTGTTATGTTTATGTAGGTAGTGAAGACGTCTAGAGGGTAAAGTACACAAATGGTCACTAAACTATCCCAAAAAATACACAATGATCACAAAACTTTCAAAAGTTATATAATAGACAGTAAACTCTAATTTTTGTTACAAAATGGTCACTGAGCCGTTAACTGTCGTTAAGTAAATGACATGACGATTACAAAAATTTGAATAATAACACACTTAATCCTCCATATTTACACATTCAATCAATTAAGTCCTAATTTAACCCTCATTATTAATGTCTAAATTAATTGAATGTGTAAATATTGAGGATTAAATGTGATGTTATATAAATTTTTGTAACTGTTATGTCACCCAGTTAAAAACAGCTAACGGCTCAGTTACTATTTTGTAACAAAAATTAAAGTTTAATGCCTATTATGTAACTTTTGAAAGTTTGATGACCATTTTGTATTTTTGAGATAATTTAGTGACTATTTGTGTACTTTACCCTAAATTTAAATTTGAACCTTAAAATTGTAATTCTTTCTTTTTTTTCAACGATATAAACACGTAAATATGAAAAGGCATTATCGCTATTTTTTTATTTGAGAACATTTCATTAAATTGTGAAATCATTACAAATGAAAGGGGTATAAAATCTTAATACACAGACAAAACTCAAAGATATTTAATCCACACTGTTAAATAAAAAGGAAAAAAAATATTTGATGGTGTTAAGTCTTCCCTATCAATTTATATTTTCAATTGCGATAGCTCCGACCTTGTATCGACTATCAGTAGTCAATATCATTAATTTTCTCTCCGACTTCAGTTACTGCGTACTGCATTATCCGTTTTTTTCAATTTTTCTTTTTTCTTTTGGATAAATTACCAATATATCACTTACGTTTAGTAAGTGTATACTTGTGTTAACTAATTTTAAAAAAATTAATATTGTGGTCATTTATATTTTCATTTTTCAAATATTGGTCACTTGGATATTAATTGTCGTTAAACGACTGAGTGTGTCGACTTGACACAATAAAAAGAATAATGAATTATTTAGATAGTCACTAAACCATTATTTCACGCCTATTTTGACCACCGAACTAAAAATACTTTATATAATTACACATTTAATCATCTTCATACCATCGCTTTGATTGAGGGAATTATTTAGAATTATAAATAAAGTAAAATAAATGGGTGAAGGTGGAGATCAAACCTAGGTCTTTCAAGGAAAATTCACACGCCTTAACCACTACACCATCCAATGCCTTTGGAATTGAATTGCAACATTTTTTTATATATGTTAAGGTAAGGTAAAGTTGGATAAAGTGTATATGAAACTATAAACTCTTTCACTTAAATAATCACATGTAATTGTACTCTGACAAAAGCGGAGACTACCCCTTGAATTATTCTCATAAATATGAATTATTTCAAAAATGACATATTCTAAAAATAAATTTATTAAACATTTATCCATATTTATTAAAAGTAATATTAAAATATACTAATGATAAATGATATTATTAAATATATATATTAATTTGTAAAATATGTATATGATAAAGAAACGTTAACTTAAACACATTTAAAAGAAATGCTGACTATATAATTGTAAAAAATAACATATATAAACAAACATGTATTAAAAGATTATATTAAGTTATTAGGTTATATTTTAATGCACAAGCTGTGTAAATTTTTTTTACACAATCCTTTATATTTAAACTATAAAATCTAAAACTTAAATTCTTAACACCCTAAAACCTAAACTCTAAATTCTAATCATAAATCCTAAATTCTACACCCTACAACTTTAAACCCTAACCTAAATCCCTAAACCCTACAATTGAAAGACTTGTGTAAACTTTAGCTTGTGTATCAAAGTATTTTCCTAAGTTATATATATATATATATATATATATATATATATATATATATATATATATATATATATATAAATAGGCTTAAATGAAAAATAAGTACCTAAAGTATGCCTTTTTTGAACTTTAGGTGCCTAAAGTATTTTTTTTATAAAAATAAGTGCTTAAAGTTTTAAAAGTTATAATTTTGGGTGCCTGATAGTTAACTACCATTAAAAAAACCGTTAACCAATACAAAATCGACACATGTTATTTTTAATTTCTTTAAATTGTTTTTTAATAATTTAAAATTTTATGAAAAATCTTAAAATTCTAAAACTTGCTAAAATAGTCCCCAAATCCCTAAATTCTAAATCCCCAAATCCTCACCGCCGCCCCCGTTGGCCACCTTCGTCAACCTCACTTGTTCGGTCGTCAGACCCAATCGACCATTTCCCCCAACTCGCCATCGCCGAAAATCAGCAAACAATGTGCCAATCGAACACCAAAAAATCAGTTCCTTTTTGATTCTTTGCTCTATTCTTGTTTCATCGAAATGAGCAAAGAAGGGCAGTTGTTGTCACTGATTTTTAGCCCAAGTCAGAATCAAATAGGCAAGGAAGATTGGTCAAAAGCAAAAAAGAAGAAGAAAGATAACAGCCAAAAACTCAAGCAATTCAAAAGGGAAAGTTGGTCAAAATCGAATCAAAGAAGGAAGCAGTTAGAGCAAAATCAAGCAAGAATCAATTGAAAAAAAAGAAGTTGAATCAAATCAACAATTTGGGGCAATATTTTTAGGGGATTTAATATTCTGATTTTTTATATTTTAGGTAGTGAAAAATGCTATATAAACCCCATTCCCCATCACTTGTAAGACAACACTTCATACACAATTCACCACTCACTACAACGTTCATTCCTCACCCTTGTAATTCGCCGCTATTACATTGTATCCAAAATCCTTAGAAGATCAAGTTGTATTGAAATTCCGGTTAAAATACAAGAAGCAAATTTCTTCACTTTGGTAATTCGTTCTTATTTTTATTTTAGCTTTATTTTATTTATTTTGAATATATTAAAAATTGTGAGCCATTCTAAGCTTTTTTTAGTTTTAAAGAACCTTATTTGAGTATTTCGATTAAACACAAAAGAAGAGTTTCTGGTGCACCACTGCGGTGGATGGCGGCCGGGATCGGTGGAGGGCGGTCGGGACGGTAGTTCACCACCTTTGTTCTTCATCCCTTATTTTTTTCATGAACACTTATGCTTTTTTATCTAAAAGGATGTTTTAATGTTTGTTTTGAAAAAGTTAAATAATTGTGTTTCTGGCTTTATGCCCATTTTAAATGAAGTGGGACATTTTAATTTTATTGAATCCCTACATTTTTATTATTAAAGTTTTTTTAATATTTTTTAACCCGGGCATATAATTCTAATTTGCTTTTATTTGGTCATTAATTCTTTTCCCCTTTTTATCTTAAATTATTTAAAATTACTAAATCATTTTATCATATTTTTAAGGAAAAAATAAAATCAATATTTTTACTAAATCGATTCAAATATGGCATTGACTCATTTCTAGAGAAGGATACACCTCTTTTTTTTCGAAATCCATAAACACCCTTCCTTTTTAACGTGGTAAGTTAAATTCTTTTTTTATTTTCATATGCGCGATTAATTTGTTTATTTCCTGTTGAATTTAAAGTTATTTGCCTTTAAATAAAAACATTAGTTTAGGTGAAACCCTTAGGTTTAAGTCTTCTAGTGTTAGAGCCTTAGTTGATTTAGAGCCTTCAAAATTAATAAAATTCTCTTCATATCAGCATCATAAAATACACTTAATAATATTTTAAAGATAGGTAAAATACACTTAGACAATTCTTAGGGTTAATAATTACCGACTTAGAAAAATAAAAGGTTTCAACACACTAATTGCTTTTGTGATTGATTGTTTAAAAAGTGAAACCTAATTAATGCGGTGTCCTATCGAAAATGAGGTGACGGGTTAGCGCCAGAAATATTGACGGTGATTAGAGTTTATTCTCCAGATGGTGGAGCCCGTTAAAATAAAATCATACTCATAAATTGACAATAAATTAAATTTCATATGAACTTACAAATTCTGACATTAAAACGTTTTGTAACCGGCTAGGTACTAAATTTTGGGCGTTGTGGGGGTGATAACCATTTCCCAAGCGTAACCGACTCCCGAAGCCGTCTTTGTGTTTTCGCAGACGAAAACTATTGTTTTAATAAAATAAAATTGTTTTATTAAAATGACTCATTTTGAAGTGATCCAATCACACATTTTAAAAGATTAGTGACGACTCTATTATTTTATTTTCAAAAAACACGTCGAGTCCCAAAAATAGTTGCGACAGAGAAGTATTAACTGAGAACTTTTAACCATTTATTGTTAAGTTGTTGACTCACCACAATTGCCAAAACATTAACAAGTTCTCAGCATATTATGGAAAGGTGTAATTAATCCATCGTATCAACTTGGCCATATCAGCAACATAAGCACTATTCTCAAATTTATTATAAACATTTGTTGGCATCATAACCTTTTAACCCCCATTAGCTAATCACAAGGGTATTTTAGTTTATTTCTCACATAAGGGTATTTCAGTCATTTTAGCGAACAAGGGTCTTCTCGTAATCTAACACACAAGGAATTAGGATCATTCACATATATAAGGGTATTCTCGTAATCTAGTACAAAAAGGTTGTACATGAGTATGATGTAAGGTGGTTCATGTGTGAACTAGAAACATTTGTGGAGGGGTCGGATTCAACAGAAACCTCCTATTTCCTCTTAGCCGGTGATCTACCCGAGGTCCCGGACACAAATGTTTCCCTTATAATATTTTGGCTTAAATAAAAAAATAAGTATTTAAAGTATGTATTTTTTAAATTTTAAGTGTCTAAAGTATTTTTTATAAAAATAAGGACCCAAAATTTTAAAAGTTATAATTTTAGGTGCCTGACCGTTAATGAGCGTTAAAATTTGTTTAACCAATCAATGCTTGACACATAGCATATTTGGGTACTTAAAATTATAATTTTTGAAATTGTATGCATATGTTTTTACAAAAAATACTTTAGACACCTAAATATATACTTTAAGCACCTAAAATTCAAAAATAAATACTTTAAACATTTATTTTTCATTTAAGCCTAATATTTTCCTCCGAACAACAATGTAAACACATATATTTGTTACAGCTAAAAATATATATTATGTTAAAGCTTAGCTCAAAATAGCAATAATAGTAAAAAAGGTTCACATGGGTAGGAAATAAGGATAAGACTTTTCCATTTTTGAAATATCAATTAAAATATCAAAATAGTGAAATAATAATAATAAAATTGAATGCAATAATATTATTTAAAATTTTTAGGTCGTTACCGTCTACGATAGTGTAGACATTATTTGTGTTTCGAGACTTTTTGATGTGTTGATTGAACTTCAATTTAATTAAATTATGAGAGATTTTTGACTAAACTCATTTTCCTTAAAAATAAACAATAAGTTGAGAGCGGTTGCCACTTGCCACCTTTTTTTATGGTCAAATAATTGTAAGATTTCTTTGTTTGCTGTAGCCTCTTTGTTACCCACTTTTACAAAATGTCAGCTACATATAAATTATATATATTATATATATATATATATATGCGCTATATATACACCAAAAATAATTTCTTTAGCAAAATAAAAGCAATAAAATAAATTATGGGAAAATCTACTAAAAATAAATTAACTAAAATAAATTGGGCACTCTTTCCCACTTATCCGATATTGAATTTCGTTTCAGTATTGGTTATGAAAGAGGTTTTTAACGAGGCTCTATCTTTTATAAAAAAATTATAACAAAATTGTTCATTTTAAGTCGAGCCGAGCCGACGAACCCGAGCCGAACCTGACGAGCTTTGAGCCCGAGCCGAGCCCAATAGTATTATTTCTGAGCCGAGCTCGAGCCTAAAATTTTGAGTTCGCCGAGCCTCGAGCTCGAGCTGAGCCCAATAACACTATTTTCGAGCCGAGCCGAACCTGACCAGGCTCGGCTCGGCTCGTTATTACCCCTAGTTTCACCACCTTTTGACCCTATGTTGTTACCGGTTTTATTTATTCATTTTGATTTTCCATTAATTTAAGAACATGAAAAATGATAAAATATCTAGGAGTAATTGTACCCAAATATCACATTTCTTTTATTATTTATGTATATGATATTTTAAAAAATAATTATCGATCTAGCATATCTTACAAAACTTTGTCTGATTAAAACGACGAGTTTCATATATATATATATATATATATATTAAGTTTTTTAATAAAATTTGTCATACCAATATAATGAGTTCCATGTGATTTTAATTTTTAAATGGGAGCAATAAAGCCTTTAGGCTTTAAAAGAAACAAAAACACATAAAACTCCGTCAAATTACATTAAAAATTAAAAATATATTGAACTTACCACACCAATCAAACGAATTCCCATAAAAGATATTAGACCAAAAATTAATTTTTTAAGATATTAAATTTGTAAATAATATTAAATATCAACATATTTGAATAAAATGGACATATATGGAATATGTCAATAAATGTGGTTGCCCCTAGCTCAGACCAGCTTGTGCCTTGTAAGATTTAGGGAATTCTATTTATCTATATCTGTATACAAAATTCATCTGAACTTTGTCAAAAAAAATTCATCTTAAACTCTGACAAAATTCCCTTGGAGGTGCATAACAGATTTCACTTCCACTAAAAGGGGGATCTTCTCATCCAGCTTCTCCGCAAAGGTTCTTTTTCCCACTTCTCTTGGTATTTTCTTTTTGCTCCTTTTTTCAATTCAGCTGCTTTGCTTTCTATCTTGTATAAGAACATATATTGAAGCCCGAGGATTTGTTTTGGTGCCAGCTTTTGTGTTCTTTTTTCTAGTAATCTCTACCTGTTTCTGTAAGAACCCTGGATTTCACCTATTTGTGTTTTTTTTTTTTTGTTAATCTTCTAAGATTTTGAAAAAATGGGTTGTAAAATGTTTGGATTGCTTTTCTGGGTTTCTTCAATGTTGTGTTTGGCATGCTTTGCTAGAGGATTTACACCTGCAGACAATTACCTTATTGATTGTGGGTCGCCTACTAATACTACTGTGGGTGATCGAGTTTTCATGGCTGATAACTTAGACTCAAAGCTCCTTTCTGCAACACAAAGTGTTATTGGGAACACTTCAAGAGTTGCAATTACTTCCTCTGATGATTCCCCACTCTATCAAACTGCAAGAATCTTTACAGGTGTCTCTAAGTACACGTTTTCAATCAGCCGTCGAGGAAGGCACTGGATTCGCCTCTATTTCTATCCGTTTGCTTTTGGTAGTTATAATATGAGTTTGGCCAAGTTTGATATTTCCACAGAAAACCATGTTCTTCTCAGCAGTTTCAGTGTGCAAACTCCAGTTATGAAGGAATTCTCTGTTAATGTAACCATCAATAGCTTTGCCATCACATTCAGTCCTTCAAAGGATTCATTTGCTTTTATAAATGCTCTAGAAGTTGTTTCGGTCCCGGATGAGCTCATTCCCTACAGTGCCGGTTCTGTTACATCATCGGTGGGGTTCCAAGGCCTAACGTTGCAGGCATTAGAGACAGTGTTTAGGGTGAACATGGGGGGACCTACAGTCTCCTTTGAGAACGATACCCTTTGGCGAACGTGGGTGCCTGATCAACGTTTTCTCGTAGAAAAAAACCTTGCTGTAAGCGTATCAAATATTAGAGCTGTTAAGTTTGTAGAGGGTGGGGCAACACCAGATATTGCTCCAAATACTGTCTATGGTACCTGCACGAGGATGAACTCTGCAAATGACCCCAGTAGCAACTTTAATGTGACCTGGGAGTTTGATGTGGATCCAGGATTTCGGTACCTTATTAGGTTTCACTTTTGTGATATTGTCAGCAATGCTCTTAACGAGCTGTACTTTAATGTTTTTATCGATTCCTTGATGGTTGTTCGGGACCTTGATCTGAGTACTTATTTGGTTAATGTTTTAGCTGCTGCATATTATATGGACTATGTTACAGAGTTGGCTTCTAGTAATAAGCTTCGAGTAAGCGTTGGCCCTTCTAATTTACAAGGCAGTGACCCGAATGCCATATTAAATGGGCTGGAAATCATGAAAATGAACAACTCTGATGGCAGCCTTACTGGCTCGGCAACTGTCAATACTTCTGGTTCAAGTTCAAAGAATAATGTTGGTGCTGTTGTGGGCGCAAGTGTTGGGGTGGCTTCTGGAGTGCTGTTGGCCGGAGTTATCTTAATAGTTTGTAGGAAAAGAAGTCAACGGTCGCCCCAGGGACAATCAAAGACATGGATGCCGTTTTCAATTAATGGAGGAACTTCTCAAACTATAGGGAGCAAATACTCCAAAGGAACAACTGCCAGTCTCAATTCCAATGCTAGCTATCACATTCCTTTTCTTGCTGTTCAGGAAGCCACAAACAACTTCGATGAAGGTTGGGTTATTGGAATCGGAGGTTTTGGTAAGGTATACAAGGGAGAACTGAATGATGGTACAAAAGTTGCTGTTAAAAGGGGAAATCCACAATCCCAGCAAGGACTTGCTGAGTTTCAGACTGAAATTGAGATGCTGTCCCAGTTTCGACACCGCCATTTGGTTTCTTTGATTGGCTATTGTGAAGAAAAGAATGAGATGATATTGGTTTATGAATATATGGAGAATGGGACACTCAAGAGTCATCTCTACGGCTCAGGTCATCCGAGTTTAAGTTGGAAACAAAGGCTTGAAATATGCATCGGAGCTGCTAGAGGACTCCACTACCTTCACACAGGCTATGCAAAAGCAGTTATTCATCGTGACGTGAAGTCTGCGAATATCCTACTAGATGAGAATTTCATGGCCAAAGTTGCTGATTTCGGGCTGTCAAAGACAGGTCCCGAACTTGATCAGACCCATGTCAGTACGGCAGTGAAAGGAAGTTTCGGATACCTGGATCCGGAATATTTCAGAAGGCAACAACTGACAGAGAAATCGGATGTATATTCATTTGGAGTGGTTTTGTTTGAAGTTCTTTGTGCAAGACCAGTAATAGATCCAACTCTTCCTAGGGAAATGGTAAATCTAGCTGAATGGGCAATGAAATGGCAGAAGAGAGGACAGTTGGAGCAAATAATTGATCCCAATCTCAAAGGAACCATCAGGCCTGATTCTCTTAGGAAGTTTGGAGAAACTGCCGAGAAATGCTTAGCTGATTTTGGTATCGACAGGCCCTCCATGGGAGACGTCTTATGGAATCTGGAGTATGCTCTTCAACTTCACGAGGCAGTTCGAGGCGATCCTGAAGAAAACAGTACAAATATGATTGGCGAGCTTTCTCCTCAAATCAACAATGTCGGTCTGCTTGATCACACTGTTTCTTCTGCACAGTTTGAGGCTTCAAGTGTGAACGACCTCTCGGGTGTTTCAATGAGTAAAGTGTTCTCACAGCTGGTGAAGTCTGAAGGCAGATAACTTGTATGAGACGGAAAATCCTATTAAGCTTCTAGCTTCTCTTTGACAATGCTTGCATGGATTTCTCTGATCCACTAGAGCTTGCCACATCCAAGTAGATAAGCTGCTTTCCTTAATAACACGGGATGGTCAGATTTCCCTTTGTTTTTTCGAAATCATTTGTGTTCTACAGGAGGAGTGAGCTTTAGGAAATTGACTGAGATATTGCAGTTTAAGGTTTTTCATGCATCTTTTGTTTCTATTTGCCATGCTCATGACTTAAAATAATCCCATTTCTAGTAGCTTTTATGAGTCTGCTTTGAATACCCTACTGCAAAACAGCATTGGCGGTTGTCTGATGTTCACATTCTACCAACACGGTTGTTAATGATGAAATTCAGTAGTTGAAGCACTATCTACAAAGGAGGCTGTTGTAGATATTAGAATTTGAAAACTGCAAAAACTTTACTGGCTTAAGTCGGATTTGAAGGATGAGAATTATTAAGCTGAGTTGGAAAATAAATATACTTATGACTCTCGTTCATTATGATATTTGCTGATAAAATACCATACTTGTGCTCCAAGAAACTCAGTTACTCGGGCCTACTCGTGTAAATATGATGAAATTTCTCATAGTAGAGCACCCAAAGACATTATTAGAGCAGAATGAAAAGGAAAATGGGGTATGCTGTCCAACAAATGGCCTAGTTTGTACATTCTCATCCCTTTTATAATGAGATCAGATTTTATTGAAATAAGAAAAGATATAACCAAAAAAATAAAAGTTATCAGCTAAGAAATTTCATATAAAGAGAAAAATAAAATATGAACTTGTATTTATCCAACTAAATAGTGATGTAGAAAAGTGATCAACAAAATTAATTTTACAGACTGCTCCGCTAATAGTTATGAAAACATCTACAAACTATCACAAAAGAATATCTAATTATATAAGACTGTCAACCTTAACTGATTAGGGGCGTGCATTGTGATGATCGCTACACAAATACCAATCCACCATAAAGGTAGAAGATAACTATGTCACAAGACAAACAAAAAGTGTACCGTAAGACAGAGAAAAATTATACTACAAATACAGACAAAACAAAGCACAAACTTGTGAAAAAAGAATTCAAAATAAAAAGAATTTTTGTTGAGAAAAAATAAATAAAAAACAAAAAATTTAACAACTATCGACAACTAATACAATATTAATATTTATTGTCAGCGTAGGGAAAAAAGACAAAAATAAACAATAATAAGAAAAAGAGAAAAGAAGCGACTAACTTTCTTTAAAATAATATTTTTATGAAAAATCTCTTTAAAATAATTAATTTATACTAAATCCTAGGCCTTACACCTTAAAAAATACATTATACCTAAATTCTTTAAACTCTAAACCTATTTTTTAGTGTGAGAACATAAATAAGAACACCAAAAAAGGTAGAAGATTTTTATTCGATAAGTAAACACCACTTACGTTCCTTTAAAACTCGTTGGCTTAAGTATCGAAGCATGCTGAAAGTAACTTCGGCACCATCTAACATTTTGGTGTTCTCAACAGTGACGGAACTTAAGGTAAGAGTTTGAGGCTTAACGTAAAAATTTTAAAAATGTGAAGGTTTAAACTAAAATTTTCAAAAAAAAAAATAAGGGTTTAACTAAAAATTTAATAATTTTGAGAGATTTAATAAGAATTTTTAAAAATTATGAGAGAGAATTTAATTAAAAATATTTGAAAATTTAAAATTTAATATGCATTTTTAAAAATCTAGAGAGGCCAAATTAATTTTTTTTTTAACTTTAAGGGGTCAAGTTATAATTTTCTAAAATTTTGAGGGAAGGATCCGTCCCTAGTTCTCTACTTGAAGACATAAACACTAAAGGTTAATTTAGTATTACTTTTAAAAACTGTCATGAAAAGTATTTTTTAAAAATTGTTTTTGGACATTCTAGTTTAAGATTTAAGTGTTTAAAGTTGTAAAAATGTATTTTTTAAAAAAATAAATGAACAGTTAGGCATGATATTATAAGTTAAAAATATGAGCTTATGGGCTATTTTCGTCCATGCAGTAGTTCAAAATTATTAATTTTGCTACTGTAGTATTTTTACATCAATTTAGTCTCTGGATTAGTCCAATTGAATCATCATTGTCCTTGATCGACAGAAACCAACATTGTTTGTTACGGTGCTGACGTAACGATCAACACTGCTGACGTGACGGTCAACTGTGTTGACGTGACAGTTAGGGGATTTAAAATTATCCGACTTGACTGACCTGACTTGATGACCCGAAAGGAAAAAATTGGGTATTTTCCAAAAAAAGTATTTGACCGGGCCAGGTACCTGACCCGAAAATAGTTGGGCTGGGCCTGGGCCGATTTTTCTTGGTAATCGGGTACTCGACCCGATAAGTTTTAATATATATATATATTAGTTTTAAATTATATTTTTATTTTAGGTTCCTTAATAGTACCTAAAATTAAATTTAAATCTCTAAATTATTTTTATGTTTGAATTATATACTTTTAAGTTTTAAAATTTTCAAACATATTTTTATTAATTTGTCAATACCGAAAGAAAAAAAATAAGATTAATATTTTTAATATCTTTTTGGTGATAAACTTTAATATATATATATATCCAAATATTCTAAAACTAACTTCAAATCACTAATTTTTGTGTTTGAATTATGTATTATAAATTTTTAAATTTTATGTGTTCATTATATTTTTTTAAACATTTAAATTAAAAAATAAAAATAAAAATATGAACCGGGTACTGTTACCCGATTAACCGAGTACCCGATAGCGGGTACCCAAATTAATTGGTCCAGGACACGGGCCAAAAAATAGGTACTTGAAGGAACCGGGTATTTATTTTTTCGGGTACCCGAAAACAGGCACCCGGTAATGAACACCCCTACTGACAGTCCACATGTGAAGATGACGTGCCATAGGAGTAAAAATGATTTTTTTTATTGAGTTTGAGGGCAAAACTGATTTTTTTTTAAAAAAAAACGTTAGAAAATATTATAAATTTGAATTATTCAAAGAACATAAAATATAAAAATTAATAAAATATTTTAAAAATAAAAACACTACTAAAAACATGTTAATAAAAATATCTCTTCTTCATATGCTTAAGATTTAAATAAAAAATATTTTTTTTCAAAACAAGATTTATATAGCAACACATGGACACAATTATGATAGTTAAAGCAGGTAAATAATTATGTATTAGTTTCTCTTTCATTATATATATATATTTATATATTCGCCACAATAGTTAAAGGCAATGGTTAGGTTAATTGAAATGAAAGACGAATAACTTTGAAAGATGTAGTTTTAATGTTGTAAGACCAAATATTTAATTGTGAGTCGCAACAAAGCTTGAATGCGAAATAGGAAATGCATGACTCAAATGAATAGTCTAATTCTGAATGGTAATTACTACTGCATTGCTTTCCAACAGGATGGTTGAGAGAAAGTAGCCAGATTTTGCGAAAGTTTTTAATTTTTTAATATTTTATAAATATTTTTAATTTTTAAATAATTTATAATTTTTGATATTTTTAATTTTTATTTTTATTTATTTTTATATATTTTAATATTATTTTTAAATAGTTAATTGATTTTATATTTTCAATGTTATTTGGATATTTTTGAATTTTATTTTTTTTCTTAAATTCATATTTTTTTTCTAAAAAATTAGTTTTTCTCTCAAACTCTGTAAAAAGAAATCAATTTTGGCCATCTGCCACATCATATTCATATACAGACTATGACATCAATATTGTTGACTATCGCGTCAGCACTATAACGATCAACATTAGTTTCCGTCAGACAAGGGGCAACAATAATGCAATTGGGGTACTTCATAGGCCAAATTGATGCAAAAATATTAAATGGGCAAAATTGATAATTTGGGACTACTACAGGGACAACAATATACCTTAAGCTAAAAATATATATTTAAATAATATTCAAATTATTTAATGTTTAAATATATGAAATATAGCAACTTGAATTACGATAAAATTATGAATAAATATTTTTTTAACGATTGCATGCGTTTTACGAAAATATATAAAATTTTAAAAATATATATATAAAAAATTTGACATAAAAGATATACAATTTTAAACTAATAAATAATTTATTAACCATATAATTATGTATTAGTAAAAATTTATAAATTATAAAATAAATACTTTTCAACACAATCATAAAATAAACAAATCATACATTATACGATAACGAATGGAGGTTAAAATTATAATTTACCGAATATGACAGTTTAATTTGTCCATCGTGCAGCCAATCAGGCTGCCCACTCCTTGACACAATGAGCTTTATCTTGTACTTCTCCTGATGATTGTTCATCTTGTATCGACTCGGTTGTTCTTCACGATACCTTTTACGGCTAATTAATAAAATAAATTTTCTTAAAAAATAAATATCAATTTTATGTTTGTGTTGAAAAACGCTTTTCAAACATATTTTTTCTTCAGAAAATATTTATTTAGCATTGCTTATTAGTCCAAAATTATTAATTACTCTAAAAATGCTTTCGACTCCAACATCATTTTTTAAAAAGCAATAGTAAACGGAGATTAAATTACCTATCAATAATTATTTCCGGAACCATGTTGTGCTGAAGTACTAAATACAGAGAGATGATTAAAAACATATTAAAATTCCACAGTCGTTTAGCCCAAGAAAAACTTGCTTTGTAAGTTACATACTTTCTTTTGGACCTTTTACAATACTAATAATAAGAACAGTTTCCATGATTGTTCTATAGTATGTTTGAGCCGAAAACCTCTTTTCTTTGGGATTACTTCTTCAATATCATGATAATCCGAAACTGGTAGATAGTTTGTTACATATGAAAATTTGTCAAAAAAATGCTGCAACTTTGTTTGAAAAATTGGGTAGATAGTTTTCATATAGAGTTGTTTTCTCCTTTTTATCAAGAGAGAATTGTCATTATTTTCTCTTTGCTAGATTGAGAGGAGTTGTAATTTTATTTTCTCATAGTGAAATTCTTCTACCTTTGTCCATGCTTTTTCCCTATATTATTTAGGGTTTTTTTACGTAAAATCTGTGTCTTCTTTATCTTTATTGTCTTATCTTATCTTTTATTTCACAAAATTGCTCCTCTTTAGATTCTGATTTTCCATTACTTTCGGGACTTTTTTAATTAAAATCTGTTAATTTTATTGAGTACGAATATATCTAAAATTATAATGAAAGTTCACAGGCCAGTAAACAAAAACACTTATTTCATATATATTTTTAGTAAAAAAATTGGTGTTTTGAAATCATAACAAGACCGTACAAAGAAAAGGGTAAAAATCTAATCTAAAGACTTGAAACAAAAGATGGTACAAACATCACCAAAGATCGATGATGAAAGGCAAAATCATCAGCAAACAACATAAAAATGCATATTATAACGAGGCACGTTGACAACACGGTCATTACCACAACTCAATCTCGAACAGAAAAATGATGATTGTGATCGCGTATCTAAATCCAGTTTGAGGGTCTGAAACAGGGAGGTCGGCAGGATAACCAAAGAGCGACATCTTGATCAGTCGTAAAGACGTCAAATCTAACCCTAATAGAAAATCAAATGAAAAAACGACCAAACGACAGATAAAGAAAAGAAAATCGTGTCAAAAGACAGAGAAAAACACACCAAAAGATAAAATAAATCGTACCACAAGAGCAAAATTATTTATTAAAAATTAAAAATAAAAAAATATAAGAGTAAAAAAAATGATAGATCTCCGATAGCCGATGACCAGCACTAAAACTAGTGTTGTACTAAAACAATGATGAAAAAAAAGTTAAAAGACAACACTTGTTGGAGAGGAAAAAAAAAACTAAACTTGATGCTTATGTTACTTAGGCATGTATCGATTATCATTCGTTAAATATGAGTATGTATTCAAAATTATTAAATATTTTAAAATTTTATATATTTTGCAAAATCTATTGAATATCATATTCTCATACACATTAATATAGATTTATACATGCACAACAAAGCATTTTTTTGTTGTTTTTGGGACAAATTAGCAAGCCCGTGAATTTAGAAACTTTTTTTTTTTATAACTTGGCTTGTTCCGCATTAGTCCTTAAACTTGGTTTTTTAGTAATTTTGATGTGGTACTTGAGATTGTGTCAAGTGTCACAATTTTAAAGGGTCAATCATCAAAAAATAACTAAAACATGTCAAATTCTAGAATAAATGTGAAAACAATTAAAAACTTAATTTAAGAAAATTTATCAAATTCGTAGACTAAAAATTACTTTTATTCCATTAGATGTATGAATGATGGTGATATGATTAAAACTTTAAACAGCTAAGAGTATTTTAATGAGTGACTCTAGTGAATATATATTTTATTAGTTTTATGTGTTATTAAAGGATTAATAAAGTATAAATAAATATTATCTTATAATTATTTTAAAACTAATCATTTCAATACGCATATATATTTTTATTATACGTATGTATATGATATCATCACTCCATTTCCATTAATAAAGAAAAATAAAAAAGAGGAGAAAAAAAAACAAATAAATAAAAACTTAATGCTATTAGAAAGTCATTTAGAGACAAAAAAGAAAGAAAGAAAGAGGAGGTTTTGATGGCTGAAGATGGTTTCAATTTCCATGATCAGCCACATTAACCACGGTGGTGCAAGACAACAGCCTGCGAAACACGGTCAACAGGGCAGCACAAGACACCTCTTTGGCCCTTCTTACCTGCACGAAATGCTATCAACAACGGCGGAACGTGCGATGACGCCCCCGCTGCTGCGCCTGTCAGAGCTCAATGATCTGATAAACTCGGCATCCGATTCCGGCCATTTGTAGAGGTTGACGTATGTTGGCCTGACCGGGACCCCAGTGTCATTGATGCAGTTTGAGATACATGTTGAAGCCATTTGGTTTAGGGAGTCTGGGTTCAGATTTGAACTGATAAATATGGGATGCTTTTGAAAGACTATTTCCATGCTTTAAATGAAAGATAGAGATGAAATGACGTGTGTTTTTTATGAAAAAATTGTAATGATTTGTCATCATTTAGTGAGTGCATGCATAAAGAAAACAACTTTTTATTTTGGGTCCATGCTGCTAAGCCAAGTAACTTTTTCGAAATAATAAACCAAGTAATTTAATTGTTCTGTGTCGGTAAACAAGTATTAAATACCAAAAGATGTTACATATTCGATATTTTGTTCTCAAATAATTTTGAAATTTTGGAGCCCTTTTGGTCCTATTAAATAGATTTATAAGCCCTTGCGGTTTGAGACTTTTCTTTTTAATTTCAAAAATACTTAAACAAATATATGTGTGCGTTTATATATGTATATTATATATATATATATACTATAATAAGATAAAATACTTCACAACTTATTTAGTTATAGTTTTATTAATGAACCTAACAAGTTGTGCTGATGGAAAATAAAATGATGTTCATCTTAAAAGATTTATGTTTAAATTGTTTTGTCTATAAGCAGCGGTGAAACTTGGGGTAAGACTTTGAGGGGCCAATTTAATTTTTTTCTAAAAATGGAGGCTTAAACTGAAATTTTCAAAATCTTAAGGGTTTAACTAAAATTTTAAATAATTTTGAGAGATTTAATAAGAAATTTTAAAAATTATGAGAGGGGATTTAATTAAAAATATTTAAAATTTTAAAACTTAATATGAATTTTTAAAATCTTGAGGGGGCAGACTGATTTTTTTAAAATTATAGGGGGTCAAATTCTAATTTCTCAAAATGAGGGCAAGACCCTGTTAGTCCCTTACATGATCCGCCATTGTCTGCAAGGTGTGTGCATTATCAAAGGATTAAGAATATGCATAAAAATATACTATGCAGTAATCACTTTAAGACTATTAAAAAAATTATAGTTTTATTAACAAACATGAGATATATTTTTAAAAGTAATAATTTAATTAAAATTATATTATTTATCGTTAAAACTAAATATGATATTGTATAATAATAATTTTAGTCTATAAAATTTATATATTCCATCAATTTGATCCTAATTCAAAAATAATTCAATAAACTTAACTTTTACGTATTTAAAATTTTTGATATTGTACTATCTTGGCACACCCCCCGACCACTTGTTGCAATCATGCTACAACTACTATTCCTCAGTTCGATAATCGATAGATGTAATAGCTTGACAAATATAATCACTCTACCACAGAAAAAACTAACAGGCTAATGAAACAAACACATTATGACCTTAATGTCGCATGCTAATAATCACAATTATTTAATTTTTTATTATTCTCAAATCAAGTGAGAAAATAATTTTAAGTTATCTTTAATTTAACAATTATCTAACTTAATATTATTTTTAGTGGGATATTATCCAATTCCTATCCCATTTTAGTGGTTAAACATCTAGACCTTCCGGTAAAAGACCTAAGTTTGAATCCTTAAAGAAATTTTTTTATTTTGCGGTGAAACAAAGTATAACTTAAATGTAACACCCTTTATCCGATCTAAAAGATAATTGAGTCGGAGATATTATCGAAAATTAAATCAGAGCATTTGATCATTTTAATCAATCAATCAAATGTATATCTTATACAAACACAAAGCATAACAACTAGTTAATCATAATTTATTATTTCTAATTCTAATTTAATGATTAAGGGTCAATTTGTAAAGTTTCAAGATTTTAGGGACAAAATTACAATTACCAGAAATTATGGTCATTTTAAAAATTTTGAAGTCATACCATTGAAACTTATATCATAATATTTTTACTTAGACAATTTTTTAGCTCAGTTGGAGGTCTAAAACTCCTCTAATTAAAATTTATATTATAACATGATCAAGGGTCAATTCTCCTATTGATATCTAAACTTGACAAAAAATTTCAAATCGATATATGGTTCTAATGTAACATTTTAATAACTAATCAGGCAATGACATATGACATTTAATGACATCATCATCACGAAAGATTAATGTCATGTAAGCAACTTGATTGGTTTTGAGATACCAACTCAACACAAAGTATCAACAATTTGATTCTATAAAAAAGTATCAATTTGAGAAAATTTTCCGTATTAAGGCAGGGGCGGATGCACCTTTGTGCATGGTAGGTCACTTGACCTATCATTAAAAAATAGGATAAACTATATTGGTAACCACCGAATTTGTAGGGCATTTTCACTTTGGTCATAGAAATAAAAAAAACTTTCATTATAGTCACCCAATTTTTTATTTACTTTAATTATATTCATTGTCGTTAACCATGTTAAGAAATACTGATGTGACACGTTAAAGTCTTCTTTATAAAAAAATTTTAAATTTTCAAATTTACAACCATTGTTAAGACAAAAATTCTTATTAACGAAACGATCGTCGATCAATCTCATTTGTAGAAAAGATCTGTTTTGCCAAATGTTTAACATAGTTTAGTTTCAATTTGATCTTACGGTTAACATTGGTGAAACAAATATGAAAATCTTAATTGAAACTAAAAATTAAAACTTTTCAATATGTCGTTGTTAATCGTCAGATCTGCTTGAAACCAAACTATATTAATTTTTGACCAAACGAATCCTTCTCACGTCAACATTTTTTAATGACAGTGGTCGTAATGAAATCGAATTAAAAGTTTATAATTTTTTCGATTTCAGTGACCAAAGTGAAAATGTCCTAAAAGTTCAGTGACTACCAGTGTAGTTTACCTTAACAAAATATTAAATATGAAACAAGTACTTAAATTATTATTTTTTGCTTTGAGGCCCTAAACTATTATTGGTCAAAACAAGTACCTAAACTATGATTCTATAACCATCTTAAGTATATATGTTAGTCTCATTAAAATTTTTTGGTTAAATACACTGATACTCATGTCAAATAATTTAACTAAAATTTTAAAATAATCTTGATTGGTTCTTTATTGTCAATATGTCTATGACTATAAATTATATTTGCTTGCACAGTAATTACTCTTATTAATATATCATTACAACAATGTAAATTGATTATATATTATTACACTGATCAGTGAACTACCAAGTTTATATTTTTAGATCTGCTCCTGTATTAAGGTACCGATTTATTAAGGGGCAGGTTTAGAATTTAAAGGTCTAACTAAACTTCTCAACATTTTTAAAAACAGTAACAATTATTAAAATTTTTGAATAATGAAATTAAACAGTTGGAAGAATTAAATAATAATTTATCAATATTGTTGAAAAGTTGATGTTCATAAGAGTCCGACTTTCTGTCCCTCAGAAATTAACTCGAGTTCTATGTATTATAACAATCCAATGCGTTGTTTTAATGGAAAATATGATATTGTTTATTCTAATAGTTTCGAGTTCGAGCAATTTTGTCTATAAGATGTGTGTGCTTTATCAAAGGATTAAAAAAACATAAACATATACTACTTTGTAATTACCTTAACACCATTAATTTATGGATTATTATCTCATACACAGACGGTAGAAACTTTTTGTTTCCACATGCACCTCAATTTTAGAGTTTAGGCTTTTAGTTTATGAGTTTAGAATGTAGGGTTCATGGTTAGAAATTAGGGTTAGAGTTTACATTTTAGGGTAATATGGTTAGAGATTTAATTTTTAACCCACAAACCCTAAATTTTAACCTTAAAACCAAAATTTTATCAACAACCCCTAAATTCAAAACTACTACACTTAAACCTCTAAACTCTGAACGAAGTCCCTAAACTCTAAAATTTAAGCGCTTGTGCATAGAATAATTACCCTTAATATCTGGATTTATATACAATACACTGACGGTAGAAACTTTTAGTTTCTCCAAGCGCCTTAGTTTTAGGGTTTAAGGACTCAATTTAGGGTGTAGGGGTTTAGAATTTAGGAACAATGATTAAAATTTAGGGTTAGATGTTAGAGTTTAGGTTTTAGGGTAATATGTTGAGGATTTATGTTTTAACCTATAAACTCTAAATTCTTACCCTAAACCTTAAATTTTATTTGGTCACTAAATTCTAAAGTACTAAACCTAAAGCTCTAAACCCTAAACTAGGTCTTTAAACCCTAAAACTAAGTCGCTTATGAAAACTAAAAGTTTTCACCGCTAGTGTGTCAAATAATTATCCTTAATATATATATATTGTTGTTGTTTTTAATAAATATATATTACTGTTCACCTATCAAAATTACACGTCATATGATATTTTACATTTTTACAATAAAATTTAACTTTAGTATATATAATACAAGATTAATCGTTTTAAAAAATAGATTCTTAAGCTTTTTATTTTATTTTTACTTTTTGATTTTTTGCTTTCATTTTGAATTTTATGTATTTTTTTTAAAATGAACTATTATCTTTTTTCTATACACTTCCAAAATAAACTTGAAAACCTTTACGATATCTTCAAAAAAATTAAAGAATTTTTGTATTTTCATTTTTCTTTTAATATTCGAAGAAATTAGTGGGCTACTGTACTTGAGTTTTTTATTATCCAAAATAGTGTACTTGAGTTTTTATTTTTTAATTATAATAAAAGTTATTGTGATTTTGAAGTCGGATTACTTATAATCTGACCATGAACAATGTTTTAATTTTTTTAATAAAAATCCTAGGGAAGGCACCCCAATCCGAGTATGAACTGTTCATACTCGGGTGCTTTACAAGGGTTTTTATTTTTTAATTAAAAAAATTAAAATACTATTCATAAGCAATCCAATTTTAAAATCACTGTAGTTTTGTTATAGATTGAAAAATAAAAACTCAAGTACAATATACCACCGATTTCACTTTTAATATTCTTAATGAATTTTTTTAACAAGAGGAAAACCTCCTGCCCTTTTGTATGTAATCGGTATCACCATGTTTATCCATACGTACATCATTCCTTGTTTGTTTACATCTGTTTCAGGCTCACAGATACATACGTTGGTTCTTCATGTTAATACATCTAATTTGACTTGAATATAAATATAAGATATATTTATATGCATAATTATGTTTGGATTCAGAAAAAAGAATTGTGTGAGTTGAGTTTTCGTTCCTCGAATCCCTACTATTGAGTCAATGATTAATATATTTAGCTAATTTTAACGATTTGTTTTGCCTCTTCTGCTTCTTGAGGCTCGATTAATTACCATATACTCGATTGAATGAGTCTTCTCCAAGAAAACTCCCCCTTAATTTTCGTTTTACATCCTATAAATGTACTCCATTCTTTAAACCCACACTGTCTCATCTCTTTTTCACTTGTCAATCTCTCAACCGAGTGGAATCTCTATCATTTGTTTCTTGTTTGTTCCACTGATCCGACATGGACTCGACCTGCCCATCCCAGAATGGTTCAATTCCAGATGCCACACTTGGGCGCCACGTGGCTCGCCGGCTTGTTGAAATAGGGGTTAAGGATGTTTTTTCTGTTCCTGGTGACTTCAACCTGACCCTTCTTGATCACCTTATTGCTGAGCCAGGGCTGAAAAACATTGGGTGCTGCAATGAGCTCAATGCTGGGTATGCTGCTGATGGATACGCCAGGTCTCGCGGGGTTGGTGCATGTGTTGTTACGTTTACCGTTGGTGGCCTAAGCATTATCAACGCCATTGCCGGTGCTTACAGTGAAAATCTTCCTGTTATTTGCATTGTCGGAGGACCCAACACCAATGATTACGGGACAAATAGGATCCTCCATCATACCATCGGTTTGTCAGACTTTAGCCAAGAGCTAAGGTGCTTCCAAACTGTTACTTGCTATCAGGTATGAGTATCTCCTCGATCAATCCAGAGAGTTTTATTTTTATTTTAAGGATGTATTGCAATCTTGCCCTAAACATAAATACTAATCCCGTCTTGTTGATTTTGGGTCTAATTCTAGGCTGTGGTCAATAACCTGGAAGAAGCGCATGAACAGATTGATACAGCTATTTCTACTGCTCTGAAAGAGAGTAAGCCTGTATACGTCAGCATAAGTTGTAATTTGCCTGGAATAACTCATCCTACTTTCATAAGAGAGCCCATTCCATTTTCTCTAACACCTAGGTACAGTTTTTTCATCTTCTCTTTTTGCTTTCTGAATTGCATGAAATCAGTTCCCATTTCCAGATCTTCTTCATGCATGGTTACAGGTTGAGCAACAAGATGGGCCTAGAAGCTGCCGTAAATGCAACTGCTGCCTTTCTGAATAAGGCAGTAAAGCCAGTGATTATAGGAGGGCCAAAACTTCGAGTAGCAAAGGCCCGTGAAGCCTTTGTCGAACTGGCAGATGCTTGTGGCTATCCGATTGCTGTGATGCCAGCAGCAAAAGGTTTAGTGCCAGAACACCACTCTCGGTTCATTGGCACTTACTGGGGCGCAGTAAGCACTACTTTCTGCGCTGAAATTGTGGAATCTGCTGATGCTTACTTATTTGCTGGACCAATATTTAACGACTATAGCTCGGTTGGGTACTCACTCCTCCTTAAAAGGGAGAAGGCCGTCGTTGTGCAGCCTAATCGTGTAGTTATTGCTAATGGACCGGCTTTTGGGTGTATCCTAATGAAGGACTTTCTCCAAGAACTTGCGAAAAAGCTAAATCACAACGCAACTGCTTATGAAAACTACCAGCGTATATTCGTTCCAGATGGTGTTCCTCCTAAATCCAACCCCAAAGATCCTTTGAGGGTCAATATCCTCTTTCAACATATACAGAAGATGCTTTCAAGTAACACAGCTGTGATTGCTGAGACTGGGGATTCCTGGTTTAACTGCCAGAAGCTTAGACTACCAGAAAGCTGTGGGTATGTAACAAATAATTTAGCACCGTCTCTAGTATTTAAGGCTTGTTTGACATTTGACAAACAAAAGGGAAAAAAGTTGGTGTTGCAGGTATGAATTTCAGATGCAATATGGTTCAATTGGGTGGTCTGTTGGAGCAACTCTTGGATACGCTCAGTCAGTTCCAGAAAAGCGTGTGATCGCTTGCATTGGCGACGGAAGCTTCCAAGTAAGCCTGGATATTTTGGACTGAAATGTTGATTCAGGGTGTCATATTTTTCTTATTATCCATGCCAGGTGACAGCGCAAGATATATCCACCATGATGCGATGCGAACAAAAGAGTATCATATTCTTAATTAACAATGGGGGCTACACCATTGAAGTTGAGATCCACGACGGGCCTTATAATGTTATCAAGAATTGGAACTACACTGGATTAGTTGAGGCAATTCACAACGGTGAAGGAAAGTGCTGGACTAAAAAGGTTAGATGGTTCATGCTTGCTTGTTTGCTGTAGCAGGAAACTCATCTATCTTCACTTTTTCAGGTCAAGTGTGAGGAGGAGCTTCTTGAAGCGATTGAAATAGCCACAGGGGAGAAGAAAGATTGCTTGTGCTTTATTGAAGTCCTTGTTCACAAGGATGACACCAGCAAAGAGCTGCTGGAGTGGGGATCAAGAGTCTGTGCAGCAAATAGTCGCCCACCAAATCCTCAATAGACAAGCTGATGAGGATTTTGATTAAGTTTTCACCTTTTATAAGAAACTATTACTGGCATAATAATCGGATCGCAAGAATGTTCCAAGGGGACTTTTGGATATTATGCAATAATTTAAAGATTTTATTTATTTATTGGCAAAATAACAAAAGACGCTCCCAACGTTTGCATGTTTTGTCATTTGACCTTCTATTCTTTTTTTTGGAGCAAACAACTCCTAACGTTTAAATTTAATCCAAATATGCTCCCCGTTGAATAGAAACCTTCAGTCAACTGCCGGTCAACGGCCGATGCTAACTGGACTTGCCACGTATTTTGTTTTTGTCAATTTTTTTTAAATTATTTTATTATACTCTTCCTAATGGTGATACGTGGCTGACTATCATGTTGACACGTAGCGCATCTAATGCGGTTAAGATTGAAGGAATAAAACATTGTTGTTTGGGCCGCTCAAACCATGCACAACACAAGGGATTAGAGCACACAAACCACCCGACCAACCCATTAGGATAAATTTGGGGAATAATCCAAATGAAAGTTAATATTTAGAATATAGGAATGTTGGAGGATATAAGCTATTTTTTATAGTACAAAAAGAAGACGTCACCTGCAAGTGGTGTTCTCTCTTTTTTTAATATTAAAAACAAAAAGAACATCACATGAGAAAAAATATTAAAAAAATAAAACACGATAAAAAATAACCTATATTCTCAAATATCCTTAAACATCTTTTATATTCTAAATATTAACTATCATTTGTCTTTGTTTACCTTTTTCCACATATTAAATACAGGAGTAATTGTTTTTTTTTTTAATGTTCAATTAATAAAAATTTAAATAAATGCAATAAAAGCACGTGTTGAGAATGGAAGTGTTACACTCTTAATCGACAGAACTGTTAGCCCTAAACCCCCAAAAGCATCTGATTTTCGGTCGCAAAAAAAGAAAGCACTTTTGAAATAAAAAATCTTTTGAAATTACCTATCTAGAAGAGGAGCATTCGATATTAAAGAAGGAAAACCCAAGATCTTTACTGATTATTGGAGGGTCTCGTCATTCGAAGGTTAGTGTCTTATTTTTGAAATTTTTATATTTGAAGGTTTGGGTCATTTTAAAGATTGAATGAATGGGTTTTCGGAAGGAAGGATATATGCAGATTATGATTTTTGAATCCCTAATTTATAAATAAACTGGCGGGGGCTAACAAGTGCTGGACGAGTGTATGGTATTTGTCTGTAGCTATTTTTTTTTATTATAAGTGGTCCTCCATGTTTTTTTAGTGGTAGTAGTCCCTCTATGTTGAAACTGTATCTAAGAACAAACTGGACATGTATGACTGCAAATTTCTATTTTTAATTTCACAAGCAAACTCATTGAGTTGTTGAACTGTTTGTATTGTAATGTGGAATAAGAATTTTTATTGTATTTTATTTTATTGAATTGCAGATGCCTCAAGATAAAGCTGGTGAGGGTGTTGTTGAGGAGGGTACTGGTGAGAAGGGTATTTACTGGTGCTGTAAAGGGTGTTGCTGAAGGTGTTGGTGTGGGTGCTTGTCAACACATTCATGAGGGTGCTGAAGATGTTCATGTTGCCGGTGAGGGTCAAGAATTTGAAGAT
Organism: Hibiscus mutabilis; assembly: GCA_019671005.1. Lineage (NCBI taxonomy): Eukaryota > Viridiplantae > Streptophyta > Magnoliopsida > Malvales > Malvaceae > Hibiscus > Hibiscus mutabilis. The sequence goes on from CM033713.1 coordinate 73,328,585, forward strand.
AAAGCTGAATTTCAGAATGAAAGTGAAGATGAAATTGAATTTCAGAATGGAAGTGAAGATGAAGTTTTGCGGTCGTGTTGGAATTTTCGTAATTAATTATATGAACACATAAAATTTCATTCAAATTAGTTTTGTCGTTTTTGTAGAGGTTTTAGACAAGCACGTCTAAATGGGCCTTATAATGGACGGGTTGAAATTTTAACCGAGTAAGAAGTATATAAATTGAGGCTTGAATTATAATCGTGTTGAAAAGCTCGAAATCAATTATATGAACTCATAAAATTTGATTTAATCTTGGTTTGTGGTCGCTTTTGTAGAGGTTTCATATGAGAAGGACTAAATAGGTCTTACAAATGACTCATTAGAATTGTATCCGAGTAAAAATTACAAAAATTGAGGTTTTGTATTATAGTAGTGTTGAAAAGCTCGTAATCAATTATATGAACTCGTAAAATTTGATTCAAACTTGTTTTTAAGTCCTTTTTGCAGAGATTTAAGACGAGCAAGCCTAAATGGACCTTACAATGGACCCGTTAAAATTTTAACCGAATAAAAATAGAAATTGAGGTTTTGATTTAATCGTGTTGAAAAGCTCGTAATCAATTATACGAAATCATAAAATTTCATTTAAACTTGTTTTGTGGTAGTTTTTGTAGAGATTTCAGACGAACATGTCTAAATGGGTCTTACAATGAACTCGTTGAAATTTTAACCGAATAAGAAGTACAGAAGTTACATAATTTATTATAATTAAAATAAATTACATAATTTAATTTATTTAATTTTATTATTTTTAGATTATTTGATATGAATCATATTGTGTGACGATTAATAAATACAAGTACCAAATAGGCAATGTTTATAGTTATCAAATTGATTTAAGATACATGTACCATATTTAAAATAAATTTATTTTTGAAATTTTTATTGACTTTTATACAAACGAAAGACCTCTTTAAAATCCTTCAAACATACCATTTTACGTTTATTACATAAAATATAAGTCATTAAACTATTATACAAATAAATCATTAATTTTTTATTTACATGTACTAATAAGTTTAGTCCTTGAATTTTTAAAGTTGTTCAATTTTAATTGATACCTATATACAGCCTTAATATTTTATTTGTATTCAATTAATAATTATTGTGTCTCCTTTTCTCCGTAGCATTTGTATTTTTTTTTATTTTTACGTGACCAGCAACGACATTAGTTTTAATGCTGGTTGTCGACCGATAATAATATTTTTTTTTTATTTTGTTGCAATTTTTATTTTTTATTTTAAATTCAATAACTTTGTCCTTGTGACATAATTTTTTCTACCTTTTAACATGTATCCTCTACCTTTTGTCGCGCTTTTCTTCTCTTAATCGGTCGATTGGTCACTTCTTTCATTTGGTTTTCTATCAGGGATAGATTTGACGTCGATACGTAGGCCTGTAAACGAACCGAACGAACACGAACGAGGGTGTGTTCATGTTCGTTCGTTTAACTTTAACCGAACAAGAGAACGAACACGGACATAAACGAATAAAAAATTTCTTGTTCGTGTTCGTTCATTAAGGAATGGAGCTTGTTCGTGTTCGTTAACATGATAAACGAACATAAACGGACACAAATAAACATAAACGAACACAAACGAACATATATAATGTGTTAAATATTTAATATTTTGAGTTAGTTCGATTAATTCATTTAATTAACCGATTCTAAACCGAATTAATCGATAATTGAAATTTGAAAAAGACTCTTAATCATTAGCCGAAACCTAAAATTATCTAATAGATTAACCAATTTTGTTTTAGTTCGGTTGGTTAGTTCGGTTTAATCGAACAATGAACACCCCTACACATATGTGGATAAACTTAAATGAACATAAACGAACGAACATTAACGAACGAACATAAACGAACGGATTACCGAACGTTCACGAACATAAATGAACGAACAAGCCCTTTGTTCATGTTCATTCATTTAATTAAACGAACAAAAAATATTGTTCATGTTCGTTCGTTTAATAAATAAACGAACATAAACGAATTTTCCGCCGAACGGTTCACTGAACGTTCGATTCATTTACAGCCCTATCAATACGACTGATCAAGATGATGCTCTTTTGATTATCCTATTGATCTCCCTGTTTTAGACCCTCGATCTGGACTTGGATACGAGCTTATAGTTACCGCTCTTGTTCGCAATTGAGTTGTGGTAATGATGGTTGCAACGTGCCTTATTATTGTAACATGCATTTTTTAATGTTGTTTGTTGTTGGTTTTTACCTTTCATCATCAAGCTTTGGTGTTATTTGTATCTATTTTGTTTTAAGCCTTGGAGTTAGGGTTTTTCCTTTTTCTTTGTATGATATTGTTTATGATCTAGAGATATTAGTTTTCAAGTTCTTAAAAATATGTTCAAATCAAATTTATTTGTTTGAGATTTAAACTCTCATTGAATTTTGAATTTTTATCTTTTAATAAAATTATCATACTCATATTAAAAAAAATAAGAATTATTATGTACAGTAACAATGAATTTACCGCAAAGACACTTGTCACTATTGTACCTTTTTTATAAAAATAATTTTCGTAGATGGTGTACCGAATAATTATACTTTAGTTAAGCCATTTTGGGTATATTATCATCACTTATATTGTGTTCATAAAATATTCATATTATTATAAATATTAAGTCATTAATTATTTATATAATTCTTAGTTCTATATTTATTTTATTTTTGAATTAATATAATTCTAAAGGTATATACGTTGTTTTATTTACTTGAAAAAAATAAGAAGAACAGGAATAAGAGAAAGATAAAAGACAAAAAGATAAACTCTGTATTTGGTATAACATTTTGGGTATATTATTATCACTTATAGCGTATTATGTTCTCAATATAAAGTTGTGTATAATGTTTTTTTTAAACTTTATATTTATAGATATAAGATAAAATTTCTAATTTTAATGAATATTAAACTCTAATAATAAAATAAATAAAAATTTCTATATTTACACTTTATTTTAATTTCGTCTTAATTTTAAAACAATTAAACCCACGTTTACAAAAAAAAAAGCAAAAACAAAAGCAATAAATACAAATAAAAAAAAGAAATTGCTCCTTTATCCCTACGTTTCTCTCGACATTTCCATTTCCTTAGACCCGTTTCTTTCTCTCTACTTTTTCTACTTCCTAGAATCCAGAGCCACTCTGAGCCACCACAAGCCTACATCAACTTAGGTCGTAAAAAACATTGATCGGAGCATTCTTCTCATCTCTCTTTTAAATCACCAAACAACCTTAGGTCCCAAAAGACATTGATTGGCGCATTCTTCTCATCTATCTTTTCAATCACTAAAATGGTTTTCCTCAAAATCGACCCCAACTGTGTAGATCTATGCTTTAGTTTCGAAACCCAAAATCTTTGATCTAGTCAAAATAACTATTCGATAGACATAAGAACGAAATCATAACTTTCTTGTTCCTCGTGCCAACCCTAAACCATTCGAATTCATAAGACAATGGTCCCAAAGACCATAACTGACCCTGAGTTGTATTTTTGGTTTTTGGAAATTGGGTTCCTTTAATGTCATTTCTGCAAACAATAGGCTCACCCAAATCAAAACAGAAGAAAATATCGAAAGGATTTGAGTTGAAGTGTGTATGTGCCTTTTGTGTAACGACTCAAAATTTTTGAGTTAATATCTAAATGTTGACTTGATCTTAGGTTAGATAGTTCGTTGGGAATTTGGGTTAAATATGAACTTTTTATGTGAGATTTGGGCTTGAGTTGACTATTTGAGGTATCTTTGAGAAAAGAAATAAGTTGATGGGCTTATAGGGTAATTTTCATTTTTAAAATAGATGTTGACCCCCCCCCCCCTATTTTCCCATATGTTTTCATTTGAGGAAGAAGAGAGGAAGCCACTCTTCCTTCCCTCTTCAAATTCTATGAGAAAATTTATTTTTTTTTCATTTTAATTATTTAACCGAGATTATTGAAGGTAAGATTCATTATCTGCAATTTTAGAGCATCAAGAAAAGTTTAATATCATTAAAAATGGCAGTGTTAAGCCTTTGAATGGATTTATCAAGGGTTTAGGAGCTTGGAGCTTCATAGCTCATTTGATTTTGTTTGTGTTAATAATCCATTGTTCTTGTTCAATTGATCCTCTGTTTCTATTAGTAATTCGTTTGTAGCTTTGTTTGATAGTGAGAGAGGTTGGAGAGCTATATCAAGTTAGGGGAAAGGATAAGATTAGTGGTACTTGATGCATAAGATTCTACGATTTAAACTCCACAATGTTTCATGTTTTACATAAATGTAATACCTTGCTTGATGGTATTGTGAATGTTGGGCCTAAAGCATGTGTGTGATGATCAAATACTTGTTTGACGTTAGAAGATGATAACAATGGTGTTAAATTACCCCATATGATTTTCATAAACTTTAGAAATCAAATAGGGCTATAATAAAAGTGTTAATGTTGGATTGATGTGATTTATGAACCTAAAATGTGTTTTTTTGAGTTTCAATATCGATATGCATTCATACGGTATCAATATCGGATGGACATTTTTTAAATACACATGTTTTGATGGACTAGTTTCTATACCACATTCCTTGTGTATCAATACTGATCATTTAATATCAGTACTCATAGGTCGACATTGATATTGTATGAATTTATGAAAACATCAAATGCTATTTTAGTATTGATACTCATTGGTTTAGTATTGATACTTATAAGCTGATATTGTTAATGATTAGAATTTTAGAACCTTGAACGCTAGTTTAGTATCAATACTCGGACGTATGTATCAATACTCATAGGTTGGTATCGATGTCCATAGTCGAAAGACTCAACAAAAAACCGCTCTATAGTCGGAGACAATGGCGGAACATGTAAGGGACTAGAGGGGTCATCCCCCACCATTTTGAGAAACTAGAATTTGAACCTTGTAATTAAAAAAAAAATTATATTAAGCTTAACAATTTTAAATATTTTTAATTAAATATCATCTCATAATATTTTAAAAATTTTAGTTTAAGTCTCTAAATTTTTTAAAAGTTTAAATTGGCCTCCAAACTCTTACCCAAGTTTCGTCACTTAGCTGACTGTTTCTATAGTTTAGCCTTAATCATTTAATTAGTTAAAATATAGAAAGTTCCAACGAATAAAACAATGGGAGTCTGTGACTCACATGAGACTCGATTTCACTCATTTTCGTATCATTGAAAACCGATAGGAACACCCCAACCAACAGCAATAATAAAGGGGGGAATGGAAGTAAAGTCTCCCCAGCAAAAGCTAGTGATTATAAATCAAGGAGGGAAGGGCTCCCCGAACTGATGGCTTAAGTCCCCACAAAGGACAATCAATCACGTGCAACCCCCTGCGGGATCCATATCGTGCCAAATCGGTTGAGGTCCCCCCGGCGACCTTTTACATACATGATTGACTGGTAATAAAATTAAAACCTGCAGGTTGTATGCTAAAGTAGTATTTGATCGGCTTCCTCCAAAATTTTTTGGCAGTGCATGGGAGTTGGGTGGTGTAGCTCTAATTAGAGCTGCCTGCACTGCAGCTGCAACTGGGTTCGTAGTTGCATTCGAAGACGAGGAGTCCCGTTTTTAGTCTCTCTTTCCCCCTCTACAAAGCATATGATCAGCTCTGAGGTAATTAATGACGGAAAAAGGATGTGTTTTGGGGACCCTACAAAGCTGGAGGATGGGGAGCCAAGGGATTTGCTGCACTCCTATGTACCCAATATGCGAGTGAGTGCAACGTTGCTTTCACCTCTGATCCAAACACAAGGAACGGAAAGACTTTCCTTATAAATAGGATCATAAGGAAAAGAGAAAAAAAATTCTTTAAGCAATCACAAAATCTTAAAAAATCCTTTATAATCGCCGCTTATTCTATGGGTAGTTAAACCCCTCTTTTCTAGTCAAGTTTAGATTAAGGTTTTAATTCAAGTTTTAGCGAGACTTCTTGTTCTTCAAACATCTTTATCAATTCAAGTATTTTTATATCGTCCGAGCGTATTCTTTATAATTATGTTCGATATATGTATGCAACCATATCATGAATTATTGATGTAAGTGGTAAGAAAACCTAGATTATGATTTTTGAATATATAATTTCATATTCTTGATAAGTTGTGGATTAAAACTTTGATATTTTATGTACTTTGGGTCTCTTAAGTTCATTAATGTTATTTGATAGGTTAATTCTTATGTGGACTATTTAAAGAATTTTAATCTTGATGATAAGAGTTAGTGATTTATAGATTATTAAGTGACTATCTATTAAATAAGAGATTAGGTTATTTGTGTATTATTATCTAACCTAAACCCAAATTATTTGAAAATTATGCAGGTTTATCTTTTGAAGATTGATGATCTAATTCTTGAATTAGTATACTGAGAATTATCTTAGCTAGACCTCATATCATTATCAAACTCTTTTGCTTTTAAATTGTTTTCTTAGTCTTTTCCTTAAACACAAACTCAAAATCCCTTTTACTTTTATTGCACTCTTGTCTAAATTTGATCTTTTACCGCTCTCTATGAGATCGATCAAGAGATTAAGCATGTATTTATTTTTGATGGATTTGACACCCATCAATACTCAAAGTTTCAAAGGTTGACATGGATAAAAAAAATGACCGATCTGCTATTGTCTCAACTTAAAAATTGATCGACTCGACCCAAAAATAACCGACCCATATTGACTCAACTCAGAAATCAACCGATTCGATATTGACCCGGCCTGAAAAACAATCGATCCAATATTGACTCGACCCGAAACTCAACCGGAATTACCACAGACCCAAACTAAAATCGAACAAGATCTGAACCGAACCAAATCAAACTAAAATCAAATGTTTTTCAAACTCAAAATTATACGAATAGAAATCACCTGACTTGAACGACACGTTTGCCGCCTCTAATTATATACCATAAATCTACAAAATACTAACCCTAAACCATTAACCTAAAATCTACTAACCTAAAAATAAACCAGAAATGAATTTCTTCAACCAAGGCACGGTTTGGCAAAAACACTTTACTTATTTGGTGTTATGTACGGAAAAAGGTGTGTCATGTCAAATGTGTCTTTCATAAAGCGTTGTTGATAAGACACATTTTCTATTTACAGTACAATAATTATTATTTCGGAAATTAATCTTTGAAAATTGTTGTTTTAGTAAATAATTAATATGTATGGGTAAATATACTTTAGCTACATATTTCAATTAAAAATAAAATTTTATATATTTATTTTAATTAAAAAATATTTTAAATACTTATTAGGTAAATATAATTTGAACATTTATTTTTGTAGTTAAGCCTATTATAGATACAAACGTTGAATAATTGGAGGGTTGAGGTTAAAACCGTGACATGTTGAAAGAGGGTTCCAAATGATTTAAACAACCAGACCTTTCCCCGGTTGATAACCCACAGATATATCCCCATGAATGAAAGAGGAACGAAAACAGAACACCTCATCACTTTTGTAATCATCATTTGGCCACAAACTGCCAACTTGCATCTCTGGAATGTCGCGTCACTTTCAACCCACTTATATGACCCGGTAAACTACATATACATGGTGATTGAAGTTTCAATGACTCTTGATTTTAGCCACAAAAATTTTTAAAGTTACATTTTAGTCACTAAAATTATCAATAACTACATTAACAAAACATGCTAATATTCAATTTGTCCCCCAATTTATGACTAAAACTTTAATATAATCCCTTTAACATATTTTTAATTATGTTTTTTAGAAAATAAAAAATCTAAAAAAACTTCTAAAATACATTGATCCTAATTCTAAAACATCCAAACAAATCATACAAAAATTGTAAAATATAATATGGATAAAAATACATTAAAAAGGTAAAAAAATTTAGGATAAAAATAAATATTTTGAACAATTTAAACAGAAAACAAAACCCACAAAGAACTTCTCATCAAATCCTACCAATTATAGACCTATAATGCCCTGCTGCACCAGTAAACTTTGATACACAAGAGTTTTAGTTAATTTAAAAAATAATGGTTGAGATTTTCTTATGGATTTGTGCTTAAACAAAAATTGGGTCTTCGATTCTCGAAAGAGAGAGAAGATGAGAAATAGAAAAAAAAAATATGACTAAAAAGTATAGTAACCTATCACCTCTCATCCTTAATTCTTCAGCTTTCACAGGTTCCATATGTTGCGAACAAGATTGAAACAAAAGTGGAAGAGAGCCTCTTGCAAATAACTTCGATTTCTCTTACGTTTTATCTGTTCCATGGACAAATGGATGGACTAAGGGGCTGGGAGCAGTCTCCCTCTGAAAATTTTGAACTTCATATATGATTTAAATTTTTTTTAATTTTTTTATGTATTTACTATTAAAAATCTATCACTCTTTCAAAATTTTATAGATTTAACATAAAATCTTACGACCGTCCCTGCATAGACATTCTTAGGATATACGGAGTGGGAGTTTCCATCATTTTCAAAGAGAGTTTGGAGTTTTGTTTTTTAGATTTGAATATAGGGTTGTTTGATTTATATATATATAAATCTGACCTCTAGTCTTTCCGAATCAAGACTAAAATGAAATAATGTGTAAATGTTAAAGGGCTAAGTCTATTATTATACAATTTATGGAAGAATTTTTATTTTTTAATGTTTTTCATGAAAGTATACACAAATTGAAATAATCTTTATTATTAGGGTTTAATACCCATTGGAATTAGGGTTTTCATCTTATACCTATAAATATAGAGTTTGGAGAAAGCATTGTACACAACCTTACATTAGAATATAGCACAAATCTCTCTCTTTGTCTCTCATCTTTGTTCTTGTTCATCTCTCTTGTTCTTCTTTATTTTATTCACAACACGTTATCAGCACGATCTCGCTCAACAACAATGGTTCTTGTCCGCAATTCCCGAAGAAGATTTCAACAAGATATTGGTGACTACATCTACCGTATATTCAACTTAACTTAGAAATCCTGGTATGTTTTCTTATTTATATATCGATATAGTGGTTGATTAATCACTCTTATATTAAGGTCAGTGTATTTTGATCTATTATTTGATTATTATTTCGTTCTACTATTCAATAACGTTTTGTTGCACTGAGTTCATAAATGTAACTTCAGAAAAATATCGAGACTTCAGCGAAACATACTAGATCAACTTACTTTGAAAATTATGGTGATAGAATGATCAATCGCTACTTTAAGGAACGTGAAGAAAGCGGTGGATTTGATATACCATTTAATAGTGATGTTTTTTCGAGTTTCATAGGCTATATGCATCTCAACAATTTTTTTCCACTTACTCTTGCTTTATATGTATATGTATATGTATATGTATATGTATATGTATATGTATATGTATATGTATATGTATATGTATATGAGATTAGTTTTTATTATTATTTTTTGAATTTGACATTTTGATTTTTAAGGTTCATATAACATCATGATGAAAATGTGTGATTGTTTCATAGTTCGCCGAGGATGAACCAAATTCCAGTGCGGTTCTTTATTGGATTGAAACCTCAATCAAAAGAAAAAGACTGAAGGCAAATTTGACACATATAAGTTCTTTACTTGACTCATTGGTTTTTAAGTATGGTAAGTATTATATATATTGGTTGATTAATTATTCTTTGATAGTATATCTGTTATAAAGTCTATATTTGCTTGAAAGTAATAATTCTTCTGCGTAAAAAAAATCGACTATAGACTTCTCTCAATTTCAAGTTACGAAAATTCGTCTTGATCCAAAAATTTTAAGGGAGACGTTCCCTGAAGTGGATGCAAGCATGATGTTTATTCCATGTGATTATAGGATTTATTTCATTCCCTAAAGTGAATGCAAACATGATAATTTACTATATGGTCAGTGAATAGAACTCAGTTATGTGAATGTTTCAAATTAAATTAAAATTTTGTGGTTAAACTATCACTGGTGAGAATATGTTAGAAAAATATACTCCACTTTTCACGCAAACAATGTTGTCTTGCAGACACAATATCGTGAAAAAGTTTTAAAGACCTATTGGCTCCGCTCCATTCCTTGAAGTGAATACGACATTTTATAGTGGAAAGAATAAATGTCACATTAGCAACTGTGGTCGCAATTGTGGTCGCAATTGAGGCCATGAACATAGGCATGGACAAGATGATCATTTTAAGAATACTTATACCCACCAGAAGTGGGATTATAAAGATGACAAGAGTATATTAAGAAAGTGAAATCTTTATGTTATCTATGCGATGGTACAAACCATTGATCTCATACTTGTCATACGCCGAAGCATTATGAACCTTTTATCTACTACATGAATGATAGAAAATATAAACATATTTTGTTTACGAAAATAACAAAAATAATTATGGCGTTGTTGGTCCAACTCAACTGAATATTGTTGATTTCCTCGTAACCCTTGAAAAGAATAATTTGCAATTTATTTTATTTCATTATAATTTCTAAAAGAAATAGTTGATCTTTTAATTTATTTTGCTTTATGTTAATTTACTTTACATACTATTTATTTACGTTTTATATTATATATAATTAAATATTTTAAAACATTTATTTATTATCCTTTGAAGAATATGATTACTTTCGAAATAAAATATGCAATAAATTGTGACGATTTATGCTTAGCAGACAGTACAAATACTCATACTATACTTAAGCATAAGAAATATTTTTTCCATTTAAATGCAAGGGGGAAATATGAGTACTATATCTCAAAGTACTAAATTATCAATGGTCCGGAAGAGTAATAAGTTCTTAAGACATTATCTTTGATAGATAATCGATTTGATGTGCTATATTCAATATTTTTCATTCCTTGAAGTGAATGAAACAAAGCACACACTGAAAGGTGCATAATTATGCATATTTTCCCATTTAAAAATGCAAGGGAATAATGCGAGTACTATATCTGGAAGTACTAATATCACATAAGGCTCTAAAAGAGTAGATATGTTATTGCAAAATGGAACTCAATTCCATATTCACAATGTGTTATACTCGCCAAAGTCGCAAATAGACTTATTGAATTTTAAAGATATTCGCAGAAATATATATTGAGACTATTAGTCAAAGGGATACTGACTATCTCCATAATACGAGTATAACTCAATGCAATAAGAAAATATTGACAAAATTACATGCATTGTCATCCAGATTGTATTACACAAGAATTAGTACAAATTGAAGCTCGAGCTTGTAAACCAGAAGTTTACTGATAACTTTATTATTTGGCATGACCGGTTAGGCCATCCCGGTTCAATTATGATGTGAAAATTTATTGAAACTTCATGTAATCATTTATTGAAGAACTGGTAGATTCTTCAAAGTAACATTTTTCATGTGATGCTTGCTCTCAAAACAAAATGATTATTCAACCATCACTAGCTAAGATAGATTGTGAATCTATTAATTTTTTGGAACGAATAAAGAGTGATATATGTGGGCCCATACACCCTTCTTACAGACCATCTAGATATTTTACGATTTTAATCAATGCATCGACTAGACGGTCATATGTATCCTTGTTATCAACCTGCAACTTGGCTTTTGAGAAGTTAGTTGCTCAGTTGATAAAATTACAAGCACATTTTCCAGATTTCCTTATAAAGACAATTCGTCTTGATAATGCTGGTGACATGTCATTTTATATGCAACATCACTAATTCGCATCAAGCCAAAAAATTATCACAAGTTCTCCCCATTACAAATGGTTTTTAGTCAGAAACCAAATATTTCTCATCTTAGAATTTTTGGGTGTGCGGTATATGTTCTAATTTCTCCACCACAACGCAAAAAGATAGGTTCTCAAAGGAGGTTTGGAATATATGTCAGATTCAAATTTCCCTTGATAATTAAATATCTTGAGCTTCTGATGAGGAATTTATTTACAGCTCGATTTGCTAACTATCATTTTAATGAGTCAATTTTCTTAATATCAGGGGGAGAAAATAAATAGCTAGAAAAAGAAATAAGTTAGAATGAATTATCATTATCTCATTTTGATCCACGTACTCAACAATGTGAACTATAAGTTCAAAGGATAATTCATTTATAAAACTTAGCAAATCAATTTCCAGATGATTTTGTTGACCCTAAAAAGTGACTAAGTCATATATATCAGCTATGAATGCTATGATTAAAATTGATGTCCCGGAAGGACAAACTCTAGTTACTAATGAGTCTAACTCATGCCTGAAGCGTGGTAGACAAGTAGGTTTCAAAGATAAAAATCCTCAAAAAAGAAAATGAGTTATATCTTATAATAGTTTGATCAAGGAATCAATGAAAATCTCAAGAAGAGATTAAAAGGTATCCAACAGAGACATTAGACATGACTCAGGTACCTGATAATAAAGAGATCTCAATAAATTATGTCATGTTTGGTAATAAGTGAACTGAAATCAAATCGGCGTCGATAATACATTTGCATGCAACACAACACTAGAGATTTTGGATGATGATGTGATTCATTAACCGTTGTCAATTGGACAATGTAAACAAAGAAATGATTGGCCAAAGTGGAAAGAGGCAATTGAGGCGAAACTAAAACCTCTTTCGAAAAGAGAAGTATTTGAGCCTATAGTCCGTACACCGAAATATGTCCGTGGATATAAATGAGTTCTTGTGAGAAAGAGAAATGATAAAGGAAAAATCACGAGATATAAAGTTTGTTTAATTACACAAGAATTCTCACAAAGACCTAGAATCAATTATGAGGAAACATACTCATCGATGGTGGATGCAACTACTTTTAGATTTTTTTATTAGTGTGGCAATAAAAGACTTAGTTTTTGCCTAATGGATATTGTTACATCTTATTTGTATGAGCCTCTTGATAATAACATTTACATGAAACTTCTGGAAGGATTTAGACTGCCAGAAGAAGTTAATTTAAGTTCTCGAGAACATTATTCAATCAAATTAAATATATCTATTTATAGATTAAAACAATTTGGGCGCATGTTGTATAATCACCTCAGTGAATACTTATTAGCGGAGGGCTATAAGAATGATTCAATTTTCCTGAAAAGAGGCAATTGAGGCGAAACTAAAATCTCTTTCGAAAAGAGAAGTATTTGGGCCTATAGTCCGTACATCGGAATGTGTAAAACCCGTGGATATAAATGAGTTCTTGTGAGAAAGAGAAATGATAAAGGAAAAATCGCGAGATATAAAGTTTGTTTAATTGCACAAGGATTCTCACAAAAACCTAGAATCAATTATGAGGAAACATACTCCTCGATGGTGGATGCAACTATTTTTAGATTTTTTTATTAGTATGACAATAAAATACTTAGTTTTCGCCTAATGGATGTTGTTACATCCTATTTGTATGAGCTTATTGATAATAACATTTATATAAAACTTCTTGAAGGATTTAGACTGTCAGAAGCAGTTAATTTAAATTCTCGAGAATATTATTCAATCAAATTGAACATATCTATTTATAGATTAAAACAATTTGGGCGCATGTTGTATAATCGCCTCAGTGAATACTTATTAGCGGAGGGCTATAAGAATGATTCAATTTCCCCGAGCGTTTTTATTAAGAAGTTTAGCTCCGAATTTGTTGTTATTGTGTATGTTAATGATTTGAATATCATTGGGACTCATGAAAAGATCTCCCTGACAATGAAATTCTTGTGCATCAATAGACATACATTGAAAAATGCCTCTAGATATTTTAGAAGTACTATCTAAATGTTACGAGACCATTACTTTTATGCTTAGTTGGTCCAAAAGTGCTATCTAAATGCTACGAGACCATTACCTTTAGATATTTCAGAACTCAATGCCTCTTCAAATCATGTAAATAATTGTTATGCACGAGGCAAAGTCCAAAAATGTGTTTGGCTAAACATATCCAGACGATGTGTGAATTACTTTCACAAGATAAGATGCAAGCTATCTTGTGCGGAGATAATGTAAAACTTATATCTCAATGCGAAAGGTGAATACATCAAATGTGACAAAACGAAACATATTTCTTCAAAAATTCTTCTCTCATGATCTTCAAAAGAATAGTATTCGATGAATCTTTTCAAGCAATAATTTGAAAGATTTATTCATTAGTGCATACTTTACTTCAACATTTGAAGATTGTATTTAAGATTGAATTGTGAAGATTTAAAGATCTTATATGATGTTTTCATGAGGGGAAAAATACGCGTTGCACTCTTTTCCCCTTAACCGAGGTTTTGTCCCAAGAAATTTTCCTAGTAAGATTTTGAATGATGCAACATGTTATGAGTATCAAAGACGCGTGCTCTTTTTTTCACTATTTTTTTTCTCATAGGGTTTTTATCTTAGTAAAGTTTTAATAAGGCACATTATCTTCATGGATATTCAACGGGAAGTGTTATGAATATCTTTATTTATGGTGCATATCCAGATATTAAATGAGACTTTAATGTACTTTATTATTTTATTATTAGAGTTTAATACCCATTGAAATTAAGATTTCCATCTTATGCCTACAAATATAAAAAAGTATTGTACACAACCCTATATTAAGAATATAATACGTCTCTCTTTGTCTCTCATTTTTGTTCTTGTTTATCTCTTTTATTCACAATATTGACATTTTTTATAAATATAATATATATAATTAAAAAAAAACATAAAGTCCAGTTAGAAAATTTTCACCTTAAACTCAATTCCGCTCCGACCTCGGCTCAATTTTTCTTAAAACTCGCTCTGCTCGCCCCAAACCAAAATTAAAAAAAATCACAAGTATCGAATCAAGCCAGATCATGACCCATCAAGTACGAATCAAAATGTCATCCCTAAATTAAACAATCAAAAATTTTAAAAAATCAATTAAACTCTCAAACTTTCCAAAAAAAAAATCAATGTTTTCCTCTCCCACCTCATTCACTGACGATAGCAATGATTAATCCCCTCGTTACAGGTACTTTCACTAAAAGATAAACAGTTAACCATAAAATGTGCTCCATTCCCATGAATAGGAACCAAATCCTTGATCTAATGGTTAAGCTATGAAATAAGTAACCACCACACCAAAGTATTGTACTTTTGAGTAAACTTAGGAAGAACCGATTAGATATTAAACCTCTAAATTCTTTAATAACCCAACCACGAGAGACTGTCGCCATAATGTGCTAAATACACAACCCAACCCGTAAAAGTATTAGAGACTACCAATTGCCTGATGCAAATAGGACTAACTGATAGTAGTAAACTGCATATTATTGTTTTAATATAAATCATATGATACACTATCCAAATATTAGAACTAATTCAAACATCAAGTCCCTATATCAGATGCTTGGCAAGAAATTGACGGTTTATTCTGCTTCTTCCAAAAAATGTTACTGCGTAATCAAACATATAGCCTAAATAAATATAAAAAATGGATCTCACAACATATTATAGACTTGAAAAGATTACCAAGGGCTTATGGCAGCTAGTTCTTAAGCCATCCCTCCCAACCGTTTATTCTGCTTCTTTATTGGCCTTGTAATTGTTTACTAACTGCATTTGCACGTCCTGAGAAACTGGTAAATGCTCCTTGTATTCCATTGTGAATTCACCTTTACCCTGTGAACACACGCAACCATACATGCATGGAAAATAAATTTTACACATCCATAAGAGGATAAGATGAATGGGGGAAAACCCAAATGACATCTGTGAATTGATTTAAGTCTTACTTGTGTCATCGAACGAAGTGCTGTTGAGTAACCAAACATGTTGTTCAATGGTACCTGGAAAGATGATAAAATGATTTTTCAGTTATCTGGAGAAAAGAGAAAGGAGCATAGCGCTATGACAGCACTGGCATGTATGGCAAGTCGAGTTTATACATGTACAGCATAACATAGCATAAGAATGAAATACATGGTGTACACATGACATACCCACATCAAAGAATAATTAAATGTAATTTTATTTAAGCAAGGGATAAAGCAACATTTATACCCTGAATTTGACAACTTTTCCCAAGTTAGTCCCGGAACTCTTTTTGACCAAATAATAACCGATCTTAGAAAATTTTCCCAACTTGATCCCTAAACAGTTTGTCTCTAAACTCGGATTTCGTTAACGTCTAAAACGTGCAAGACAAAAACCAAGTTTAGGACCAAGCTGGAAAAGTTGTCAAGTTTCAGGGCTAATGCGAACCAAAAGGACCAAGTTAGGAAAAATTGTTAAGTTCCGACTACTGTGTATCAAAAAAAGTTTAGTGACCAAGTCGAGGAAAGTCGTCAAGTTCAGGGACAAAATGAAGCTTTATCCCTTTAAACAACCACGACACTGATGCTCAAATGTCAAACAACCTGAAGCTGAAGGTCTACAAATATCATGTACTTTACATGATTAATCGTGCACAATGATTAAGGGATTGATTCAATCCAAGCCACAGAAAATCAACAAGAAAGATGAACCCGAGATTAACTTAAGGGTAACAATGCAATTCATATTTTTTTTTTCAGTAAAACTTAAAGCAACTTCAAAATTTATCCACAATGATTGCAGGATTGTTTCAATCCAATACAAAGAAGATCAACAAGAGCCAGGCACTGCAGTAAAAAATTCAGCTAAGCCAAAGCTTTCAAAAGAAGTAATTTTTTTACTTACATTGGAAGTAATTATAGAATCATCTCCATCTTGATCATTTCCAACTATAACACCTTTCCTCCTACACATAGACATGCAGAAATTCAGATGAGAAAGGTTGAAGATCAAAGAATTGCCAAGTCCAAAAAACATTAAAGGAAAAAGGAAGTGACTAACTTGTTAATATCACCAACTACTGTACCCTGAAACTCTGTCGGAACTTTTAACTCAACCAACATTATAGGTTCCAATATCACAGGCCTTGCAGCACTGTAACACTGTTTCACAAGTCAAAATAAGAAAATCCAGCAATAGTGTGCCAGAAAGAATAATAGGAAGGAAAACCAAAAGAAACAATCAATTCGCCGTGGATCATAATAAGCTCGTTAGACATACCTGTCTGAAAGCATATATAGCAGCCAACTTAAATGCAAGCTCGCTAGAATCTACTGCATGAGAAGCACCATCAGTTATAACAATCCGGATATTTTCAACCGGATGTCCTATTAATGAACCCCTGTACATAAAAGTAAAAGGGCAAAACCTCAAATCATACAGTGAAACTATGTAAAAAGTAGTCATTCCATATTTGTGAGTTTCAGAAACATGGAGACCAAAGATATACACTCACGAATTTGCAGCTTCTCTGAAACCCTTCTCAATAGCAGGAATAAAGTTTGATGGAATAGCTTGCCCAACAATCATTGTTTTCAAATTCAAACTTAATTGGAGACCCTGGTGTAAGTGGTTCGGCATACCTATCAATACAAGAAATCAACAGATCATGTCATTGAACAAGGTAGAAAAGACTAGACAACCTTGCCAAGTAATAGTTTACAAAGAAAATTAAAACAACTTTTTGTAACATAAAACAGTTAACCCAGTACAGAAAAGAGCAGTATCAGGCATGAAATTCAGGCATCAAGGAACCGCACCTAAAATAGATATATCAAGATATATCACTAAGATATCAACATAAAGATAAGCACCGGCCTGGGGGAGAGGGGAATTGCTGCTTACCCACATACTCATCCATATTGACCTTGTCCACCAGACTGCTACTTATGTAGATAATCAAATTCAGCACGTTGAGTTATAGTCTCCCTAAAATTCACACGAGGCTTTCCAACAGTTGCATCAACCTGCTTTCAGGAAGTATATGCTATTTAAAAAGTGAAAATTCCAATGCTAATAATCTTAAAATCGTTGTCTTATATGCTCATCAAAAGAACGGGTGAAAACCTTGTATTCTCGTCGTATCCTTTCCACATATATGTCCAAATGGAGTTCTCCTATTCCAGAGATAATTGTCTATGTAACAAATAAATAAAATGACATTGTACGTTTGTAAATTTGAAATCTAGCATATAATATAAGAATCATTGAAAATAATTTTCCATATCACACCTGCCCGCTTTCAGCATCCAAACCCACACGGAATGTAGGATCCTCTCTCTGGAAACGATTCAATGCCTTTGAAAACTAATTCAAGGAAGCAAGATTCACCATTAGCTAGCACCAAATGAGATCAATGACTGCATGCAGACGAGCATTTATATGGGACAAGAAAGCACTCACTTGCCCTCCAGCATCTTTTGAAACCGGCTGAACGGCTAATGACATCACTGGCTCAGGAACATTCATAGAAGTCATGGTGTATTTAACAGACCCATTAGTAAATGTGTCACCTGGAAACACAGCCATACATTATTACAAAATCCTGAAAGCTTTCCGCGCTTTTTTTTTTTGTTTAAGGGAAAACAAGCTTCATATACTTAACCAACAATCAGTTTCGTAATGTTTATTGCTCTGGTGTAGTCAAGCTCCATGAAAAAATTTAAACATTGGAAAATAAAAGGCTTGCACTTATGCAGGAATATGAAAAGTGAGGAGTAAGACCTGAAGCACAGTCTACACCAAAAACTGCAACTATTTGTCCTGCATGTGCCTCTTGAATGTCCTGCATGCAAAAAAACCCCAAAGGGAAAATATTAAATAAACCACTATTCAAAGATCTAACCATTCACATAATTACGAAGACTGATGTCTGGAAAAGCCTAACCTCCATTTCATTAGAATGCATCCGAACCAAGCGAGGTACCTGGGACAAAATGATAAATATTTAGCTTGCACACTGAGCCCCAAAGATCAGGTTAGCAGTTAATACAGCAAGGGAAAAGGGAGAACAAACAGATTGCATTAGAAAGAAAAAACATGGTATTTCAGCTTCATGGAAGTGTATCACATAAACCAGAACACCAATAACAACACATGTCCTAACCTAACAGAACCATAAAATATACGAAACAATAAAATTAATAAAAAATGCCCAATTTCTATGGACAGTCACCTTGCCAATCAGGCTGAAATTAACTAGCATGTGAGGAAATAATTGAGCATACATCAAAAGTAACAGCTTTTCAAAATTTTAACTGATATTCTTTTCTATCAAAAATCACAAAATACTAACCAAAATCATATTTTAGTTTGATATCCGAGGAAGTCCAACTCGGTCCAACTGTTCTTAGCTCAAGACTAATACCATTACAAAAAGACGCAACAAATAAAACCTCCACACTATGAAATGGGATGTGTAGTTTCACACAGATGAAAATGGAACCATGTGTTGCCCAAAAAGATCACACAACACGGAAGCTCAAGAAAGGGATGAAAAAAGAACATGAAACAAAAAAAAATTAACTTACCTTAATCTTCTTTCCTGTATTTACGTTGACGATAAAATCACCCTTTCGAACCACGCCCTCATAAACTCTTCACAAATATAAATTACTGTTATCATAAGTGCCAAATACCCATACACTACAACGATGGAAAATGATGCAGTAGCATTACCTTAGATATGTTAGCTGACCAAGCCTCCCTTCCTCCAACTTAAAAGCTAATGCCACAAGTGGTCCATCTGGAGTTCCAGGCAACATAACCTACACGGAAGAGGAGAGTATTCCTGATCAGATTTAGCAGCACTTTTTCAGGGAGGGCATGTATCAATTGTATACCTTCTCTTCATTCTTTGTTTGATCAAGGGCATAGTTACTGACTTCAATTGGGCATGGCAAGAAACTAAGGACACCATCCAAAAGCGGTTGCACACCCTGTGCAGAAGAGAAACCATCAAATAAATGCCATCTAATAATCCGACATATAAACATATTAAACAATGTTGTTTCCTCTCCAACAATAAGAGAAGGGAAATTCCGACGACGGTCTTATTGTCTCAAGTTGGTTGACTGAATTTAACAGAAACCAACGAACAGAATCAGTAAAAAAATACCTTGTTTTTGAATGCACTACCCATGAATACAGGAACAAACTTCCGTGCTATGGTTGCCCGACGAACTGCTTCCTGCACGGGGCAAGATCCAAATTTTAGGACTCTTATCAAGTTCATAATAAGAGTCAAGTAAAAAGAAGCAGCAGCATATAGAATTGTATGGTTCAGGGCCTTCAGGCAATAGAAAATTAAATGTTCAGTGGTTTACACTTGGGTAATCGTTAAACTAAGTTCACATCTCAACATTTGAGGCAAAAAAAACCCTCCATAATCCACCCATACAGCACATATAGATAATGACAAAAAAACCATTCAACATGATGGATCATTGTAAATTCAGTGGAAGGTCATCACATTCGTATTCAGTTTTCAGAAATAAGTATAAACTCAAAATGTTTGAAGGTAGTCAAGTAACAGCAAAGGCATGCAAGCTATTTCTGCCATTTTATAAATTCAAAAGAGACACGAGATAAGCAGTATCATGTACATTTCATGTTAATAGAAAATAAGTAAATAAAGCATCAGTCTCCAAACATACCTCAAGATCAGCAGGGGAAATAAGCTCATCATTTAGAAATGCTTCAGCAAGTTTATCATCCACTTCAGAAACCATTTCTATTAGTTCAGTCTCTTTTCAGCAACTATAGCCTCCATATCTGCTGGTACTTCTCCGGTAACAACTTTTTCTCTGCAATAATTATTATAGGACCAATAAAAAAGGCAAGGAAATGAAGAATGCTCTCCACTCTGAAGAAATTTAAGCAAACCAGTGAGATTGAAACAAACCCGCTGGAACCATGAAAATAGTAAGCTTTTTGCTGAACAAGGTCAATAAGACCCTTAAAGTTTTCTTCCAAGCCAATTGGAACTTGTACAGCTGCAGCATGATGCCGAAGCTTAGACCTAGCCTGACAATAGACAAAAAATGACCAGCATACCACTGTTAAATGTGTGGACTGTAAAGTTCAGTAGGAACTATTCGGTTACATGAATATAGCCAAAAGTACCTGGTTGAGAACTTTCCATGGATCAGCTCCCATTCGATCGAGTTTGTTAATAAAGGCAAGTCTCGGAACCTCATACCTTCTCATTAGTCGATCAACAGTAATTGACTGACTTTGTACACCACCAACACTACACAGAACTAAAATGGCACCGTCAAGAACACGCAGCGCCCTCTCCACTTCAATCGTAAAATCAACGTGACCAGGCGTATCGATTATATTAATCTAAAACAGCAGATGAAAATTTTGCACAGCTTAATAAATGATTAAAAGACACTGCAGTAAAATTGGGTCAAATTACTATATCTTACGAACCTGGTAATCTTTCCAGGTGCAATACGTGGCAGCAGATTGGATAGTAATTCCTTTCTCTCTTTCTAAATCCATGGAATCCATCTTTGCTCCAACGCCGTCTTTCCCCCGAACCTCGTGGATCCGGCCGGTATAATAGAGAACCCGCTCTGTCAGCGTGGTCTTGCCCGAGTCGATGTGAGCGGAGATTCCGATGTTTCGGAGTCGTTCCATGGACTCTTTCCACCATGGTTCTTTGTCATCCTTTGCTCGCGCGGCGCTGCCAGATGAGAAGTGACGGACCTCGAAGTTCGCGAGGAGGAGGGAGGCGGTCGGGGAGGGGGAAGAGGACGGTGCCGCTTTGGTGGAGTAGAAGGTGTAAAGAAGGCGCGGAACAGAGGATCTTTGGAATCGCGCCATGGTGGAACACTGCCACTGGTAGTGGGTTGTGCTTGGTGCGGGTAAAACCCTAAACCCAAGATGGGTGGTTGTTTAAGTTATTATTTGATACTTAGTGAGTTTTTTTTTTTTTTTTGAATAATAGTGAGTTAATTGAATATCTATTTCTGATTATATTTTCCTGGTGGTCGGGTACTTTGATCTGTCTCTGGGTTTATTTGGTGTCTATTTGCTTTTCACGAGCCGCTAATTTTACGAAAATATTTTTTAAATTTATTTATAAGAAAATATTTAAAAAATTTATTTATTAAAATAGTATTCATTTCTGACATATATCAAAGGCGCAATTGGTGGGTTTTACTTGTTTGGATGGAGTTAATATGAAGTATTATGAGGAAAAGAGTCTATTAAATTTTTAATTTTAAAAATTAGGAGTAAAATTTTTATTTAACTATTATTTAAACTAGAAAAACTTAAAATATAATTATATAAAAAATTTTGAAAGGAGCAAAAGCTCTTCTTAAACTTTTAATATCTCTCGTAGTAAAAAAATGTCAACACACAATACGTGCAGGGCGGACGGTAACGGGGACATGGATTCTGAGCTTGGGTTAATGGTGTTGGGTCAAATATTGGATTCACCAGCAGATTTGGGTCCTAGCCCAATTAATTTGGGCCAAAAAACTCGATCAACTGGTTTGGACCAAGCCTAAGTGGGTTACAATTTTGACCTTTCTCTTTGGGTCCAACTAAAAGGTTAAAGGATTTTGGCTAGTTTTTGTTCTTTTGGTTAAAGGGAGTTGGGGTTAACGGATGACCCATGGTAGAAAGATAGAGGGGAAGAAAACTGGGTGACACATGAATCGCGTGAGGACGCTCCCACAACTTAAACTGAAGAAAATGAACAAAAAAGACATCCACGCCCTTACCTAGTGTAGACACGGTGGAGAGAGCGGCAGTTATGAAAAAAAAAAGGAAAGGTTTCCTCCTTGATTTCAAGAACGAACCACGAAGGAATGAGACAAATCGTAAGGTTTGATTAGTGACGACTTATAGAGACTCTTATTAGTCTTGAAATATGAAAAGGTAGGCCATAAAGTGTTTATCGGAGCTCAGACGAAGGAGATGGTGGAGAGAAGATTATGGTGTGACTTAGGGGGACTCTGAAAATGGTACATAAGTAGTCTTAAAGGTTGATATTTGACTTATATACGCAGGGTTAAATTCCAAATAAAAAAATTCAAAAAGAACTTATTTGTACAATATGATACTAGTAGTGTCTAGCATAAACGGCCGGGGTATGGGTTATGGTCGCGGGTTTGAAAGTTTGCGGCAAGCTATGAGCACGTACTAGCTCAACCTAAATAGAAAAAATATCACACCTTTGGACAAGCTATGTTATCATACTCATGTACGAGTGTTAGATACATGTATGTGTCTAATACAAATATGTTCAAATTTAAAAGTTTTTCTATGTATTTAAAAGGTCCTTAGAATGACATATTCCTATATACCAATGTCCAAAAATGCATGTTTGAACACGAAATGAAAATTTTAATCAACATGAAGTGAAAGTGTAGTGTTGCCAAAATGAAACATACTTGTATGAAAAGTGACTTACAAACACTTTAGTAGAGTGCTTAATAAAAATAAATGCAAAACTATATAATAAACTCTAAAGAAATTTAATGACTTTCATTACTGAGGTCAATACTGTATATTGCATTAAAAAACACCTCTAATGTTGCATTGTTTACAAACACTCTCCCTAAAGATTGGATTGTAATCTTGATTAAGCATTTATGTCATCAGAAAAAAACATGTTTAATTTAAGGCAATAGTCGCTCAATATAGAAATGTTACTACAATTCCAATTTATGTACATTTGCAGTGTGCAAACAGAATCTGTTGCGGCAAAGATTGCACCAATTGTTAAAAATTGCAAAGAATAGTAAGATATATACATAAACATGAATAAGCCGGTTTGAAAAAGAAAAATACTTACAAAATCATTCATATCAAATATGAAATAACCCAAGGTCTGTTCCTTTAAAGAAAATAACATTTGTTTAAAGAATAAGATATTCTATTAGAACCACCAAATTAATTTTGATAATATTAAGATAAAAATCATATATTTTTATTTTCAAAAACTTCACAAAATTATATATTTAAAAATAAACGGTGAATTTTAACATTTTTTTAATTTTTTCCTGGTTTTTGTTTTTTTAAATTTTTTTAAATTATTGCTTTAAAATATTAAAAAATTAGTTAGAATGAAGGGGACAAAAAAATCTTTTTCATTAATTTTAGCCTGCCACGTTACCTCTTATGGACAAATAACTATGTGATATCGATTCTGAAATAAAATACAGAGTTTAATCTTATTATGTAACATTGAAAAGTTGGGTAACCAAAATAAATTTTCGAGATAGTTGATAGATTTTTTTTAACTTTACTCGTTATTTTTACAAGACATAACATACATCTTATTGAAGTTTTTGGTAAGGTCACATATTCTTATAAATCTGTAAGAATATTATTAGAACCAAAAGTCGCTACATTAGTTATAGGTAATACAAATTTTCCATTTCATGTTTTACTTTATTCTTTGTTGATGTTGATTTTGGGCGACACCAAATAAGGAGGAGGAGATGATGGTTTGAGGTCGACGATGAGTGGTTCACTCATCAAAAGACGAGCCAAGAGTCACAGAGGCCATGGTTGGTCGTTGAGTTGGGTGATCCACCCTTTGTTTAGTTCGGGGTCGAGAGCCGCTAGTAGTACCGCGGTGGTGGTCGGCTACAGTTGGTGGTGATTCACCCATTCTGATGTGAACGGAGAGCCACTGATGGTAGTCGGCATGATGACACTACGGCTGCGCCAGGGCTGATAGATGAGAGCTCCTGACCACCCGATAGAGAAAGTCCCCCTTTCGGGCGCCACTGCCCCTTTTTAAAGGGGAAAACTTCTTTAGGGAGCTTCTTCCTTATGAAGTTGTTTCATTGGGAAGATTCATAGGGTAATTATGATTTGTGGGGCCCAATTTGAGGTGGGTACAACACTTGTCCCTCTTTAGTTGAAAAATTTTCATAAAGTGGCACGAATTGAGACTTAATCGATCTATCTTTTTTCGTGAGATAGATTGTTCTCCCTTTCCTGCGTATAGCTCCGAGGTTGATGCGAAAGACCCATCTAGAAGCTTCTCTTTTCATTTTGCTTCCCCGTTTTTGGGTGTATGCGAGATGGTGGCATTTTTGTTATTCTGATCGTGTTGTGTTGTTATGCATATCAACATCTCTTCTATAGAGACAAATGTATTTTTAGCCATCCCGTGTTGAGTCCGCTTATTTCAGGAGGCATTGGCTCTTGATTTGGCGGAGGTTATCTTTGCGTGTTTCGTCGAAATAAATAAACATCAAGCAGAGTTAATTCGACACCTTTGTAGAAATAAATGAAATTAGGTAGAGTTATCTCGACGCCTTTGTAGAAATAGATGAAATCATATAGAATCATCTTGACGTCTTTGTATAAATAAATAAAATCAGACAAGTTCATCTCGGTGTCTTTGTAGAAATAAATGAAATCAGGCGAATTCATCTCGATGCCTTTGTAGAAACATATATCATATGGGCGGAGCCTTGCTTGATGCCCTCGGAGAATCAAATATCGTATGGATAGAGCCTTGTTCGATGCCCTTGGGGAAACAAATATCATATGAGCGGAGCCTTTCTCGATTCCCTCAAAGAATCAAATACCGTATGAGTGGAGCATTGCTCAACGCTCTTAGAGAAATTAATTGTAGAGTCAATTGTCTCATTGCCCTTTGTAGAATCAAGTGTATATAGGGGCGGAGGTATCTCTACGCCGAGGTATCTCATACCCTTGGAGAGTCTATCATGTATGAGGTTGAGGCATCTCACACCCTTGTATAATCGAGCATTATTAAGTGAAGTTCTTCTCAACACTCTTGTAGCATCGAGCGCTATGAGTGGAAGCATATCATTTTATGCTTTTGGAGGGTTTCTCCAGAGAAGCATGGAGGCATCCATTTTTTCCTTGTAGCATGGCGATGCCTCGAGCATCAAATGGACAGAGGCATCTTAGCATTCTTGTAGAAACGTAGTACCAGTTGTAACACCCTAAACTCGGTGCCACATTTGGGCCTTAAGCCCAACCCGCAACCATAAAAATATTGACCTAGTTTAGCCCAATCTATAACCGATTTCCACAAATTCATTGAGTTCAAAACATAATAGGTATAGATAAACATTTAAAAAATGTTTACTTGAGAGCTCTATTTAAATTACAATTATAAAGCATTCGACTTGAGTTATAAATCCAAAATACGAGTTACAATACAAAACTATAGGGTCTTACGAATACATAGCCCAAATAAATCTAAGTATTGTACTCTCAATGAGGCGATGTTGAAATCCTACTCCGATGGTGTTCCTCCTAAGCAACGTGCCAACCTACTAACCTGTAAATGGAAACAACGATTCCGAACGCTGAGCTAACAAGCTTAGTGGATACATTCCACTCTGCCATGCTTCATGCAAATCATAAATATGAGCATGTAGCTAAAGATGATGACATGGCATACACATCAACATACTACGCTACCTCTAGTCGCCTAAACACATAGCAATCAACACTAGATGCATCAATCTCACAAAGCAAACATATGCATCAAACAACAAACCTAGAGTGAGGTCCGGTGTCACACAGCTTTGGGAACGTACACTCTGAGTGAGGCCCGGTGTCACACAACTTCGGGAACGTACACTCTCTTTGGGTAAGGAGGCTCAGTGTCATACAGCCTTAGGAACATACACCTGTACTCTGTATCTCTCATCGAGTATCTTCGAATGAGGTTGGGTCACACAGCATCGGTAACCTTCATTCGGTATCTCTAACCATGGTGTTGCAACATGCTATCTAGGTATCCGAATTCTACCACACAAAGCGACCCAACCATACAAGGTGTCTTTACAGCACACATAATCGACACGACTACTATATAGTACACAGAATCACTCGATCCACCAAGGATCTCCTATGGTTGCTATTACAACAAGTCACCAAAGGTTTTACCAACACATTATGCTCGTATAAGATAGTGACATCTCAATTTTTTAGTTTTATAATTTATTTTACCACATTAGAAGCCTATTGGACTACTATCATCAAATTATCAGCCCTTCGAACTCAAAATCATATTTTTGGACAAATTGCCAAATGGGTATCGATATTGACCTTCGCGTACTGGTACTCACAGTGTACCGATACCAATTTAGCTCTCTAGAATTTTAATTGTTCTCGCGTACAGGAACAGGTAGACCCATACCCCATTGCATGGCGTACTGGTACAAGTTGAACACTGTACTGGTACCCCTATAATAGCCCATATTTAATAGAACAATGTTCTTCAACCTAGAACACTAGGGTACCGGTATGGGCCCCTTGTGTACCGATATCGAATCCCAAAAATAGCTTTCTAGGCTCGGGAAATCACTCATAAAACCCCAAAATCGCAACCATAACCTCATATTTTGATCCTACATCTTATGGGAGCTATTTAGGGCGGTTTACTACCATTTTTACATGTCATTTACATATAATCCAAGTTTTACCATTAATGAGGGTCTCAAGCTCTAAACACCAAACAACAACAAAAACGTCAAATCTAGCAAATAAAGCATCATCCTTAGGATGTGCATGAAACAAAGGAGTTAGTAGTGTACTCAATGACGGAGCAAGGATTCAATGTTGGGGGAACAAGAGTCTATTAACCCTTTAAATTTAAAAATTTGGAGGGGGCAAAAATCTTATTTGATTAATATTTAAACTAAAATGGACAAAAATGCAATTATATCAAAAAATGCAATTATACCGTTTAGATTAACAGTAGAATATGTGAAGATTATCAATTGGAAAAAAAGTAAGAAATCAATCTTAGTCATCCATTTCCCCAATCTAACAATCCAAAAAACGTGTAAAACTTAAAAAATTACATTGTGTAAGTAGATTCTAACCCATATATATTGCTCGCAAGATTGACTACATCAATCTCAATGACCTCTTATAATATAATCTAATATTAGTGTAATATTTATTAGAAAGATAATTTTACTATTCTAAAAAATAATGAACATGTGAAAAAAATTATAATAATTACAAGTTAATATATAATCGAATTGTTAATAATGATTAATTGTTAATGGTTAATTATTTTTGAGATTTATTAATTGGTCGAGTGTCCAAAAACGCTTATATTGTCATATATTGTATGAATTTAAATTCCAGTACTAAAAATATAATACCTCTCTAATTAATAAAAAAATAGTTAATTATTTTTTAACAGGCCGTTTGAATTAAATATTAAAGTTAATCTAGAACACCCCTAATTATCACTATTATCTAGGCTATAAACTAGCCTACGCTAACTCTTGCATTTTTATTGCAAATGGATATTGTTCGTTCAAAAAAGAAAAGGATTTCAAGACTAGAGCCTACACCGCAAGTATTAATCACCTTAATTCAGGATTGATCAGCTACCTTTTTTTATTAGCTTACTCTTACATGAGAAAAACTTCAATACACGTGTAAAGATTAATTAGCTACCTTTTTTATTAGCTTATTTTTATGAGAAAAAATTTAATACACATGTTGTGTAAATTTTAGTTTATACAAGCCTTTTAAGTTTTTAAGGGTTTAGTCTAGGGTTTAGAGTTTAAGGGTTTGGGTTGTAGGATTTAGAATTTAAGGTTAGTGTTTAGAATTTAAGGTTTAGGGTTTAAGAGTTCAATTTTTAGGGTTTAGGTTTAATTTTGATTTATAGTATAAATAAGCAGATTTATGTAAAATTTATTTTACATATCATGTGTATCAAATTTAAACCCTACTTTTATTACCGTTAAAAGTCCCATTTAAATTTCACTGTAATTTACAAGTAGAATATAAATAGAATTTGCATGTTTTTTATATGTCCTATCAATAAAACAGTAAAAAATATTAATACACATGATATAAAATTATTAATGAAACATATAAAGGGCACAGAAAAGGGACACATAAATTTTATTTGTACAATATGTGTATAGAATGAAAACAATATCTAATTAGAATGTGATATTTGAACCCAACAAGTGGTCTCAATAAAAAAACGGATGATGTTCATCATAAGAAACATGGTTCAATTACTTTATCTATAAAGCGTATACATTATTAAAAGATTAATAATATGTATAATCATATACTACTTTATAATTACTTTAATCTATTAAAAATTAGAATTCAAGATTTTTTTTTCTAATTTTTAATGTGCTTCGTGAGAGATTGTCGTTTGTGCTTTCTGTAAAAAAAAAAAAAACAATACAAATACAAAGGTGAGCTTATAACTAACGCAACTCATAATGCATAAAGCGAGAGAGAAAGAGAGAGAAGCAACTTGTCCCTCGAAATTATGGATCTTTCCTTCCTTCAGGGCCTAAATTCGGACATCTTACTAGAATCTCCACAAGGTTTGCTTGAATGTTTCTCATTAAATAACGAGCTTTCTCTCGACCAAGATTCCCTTTCATTTAACATCCTAAACCCCAAAAAAATGCCTCCCCAGCACAGCCTTTCTCTTTCTCATAATGATGGCTCAAGAGAATCATCAGAATCTGCTTCCTATGGATCATTCGATGAACAAGTACGTGCAGTTTCGAGTTCCGGAAACAAGAAACGAGAAGGAAAAGAACACCCAAAGCAGGAAACATCATACAGAGGTGTCAGGAAGCGACCGTGGGGGAAATACGCTGCGGAGATAAGGGATTCAACGAGGCATGGCATTCGGGTTTGGCTCGGAACGTTCGACAGTGCAGAGGCGGCTGCTTTAGCTTATGATCAGGCAGCCTTATCGACACAGGGTCCGAAAGCAGTGCTCAATTTTCCCATCGAAAGTGTTCGGGAATCGCTTCGAAACATGAATTACTATTGCCGGGAAGGTGCCTCACCGGCCGTAGAACTAAAGCAGATGCATTATTTACAAAGGAAATCGACGGGCAAGAGAAATAAAAAGAAGCAGCCGATGCAGGCGAAGAATGATGTGGTGGTGTTGGAAGATTTAGGATCTGAATACTTGGAGGAACTTTTGAGCACATCTGAAAGTAGTAGCTGTCGGTAAAAATACTACTATATTAGCTTGTTAATTAAATCTGTCGGATTAATTATACAGCCATCCTATATAGGAGTATATTATTTTCATTTTCTCCATTATCATATAATTGCCAAGGTAGGTGTAATATCAAGCGGCCTTTCTCCGGCAGGGGCCGCTCTGTTTTTTTTTTCCCTTTTTTTTTCTTCTTTTTTCTGGTTCAAAAATACTGCCTGAAGAAATTGTTTGAAGCTTAGACGCAATGTAGGGAATGTTAAGTTGAATGTGGACAAATTAGGGGAATATTACCGATTGGATTTAAATTTAGGAAAATAGGATCTTTAAGATTTATTTTGAAAATTACTGTAAATTGAACAGTAAAGGTGACGGGTGACGTTTTGAGTTTGTTTAATATTTTTTAACGTAAAGTATTCGGTGCATGACAGCTTTGGAAAAAAAATAATTAAAAAATATTAAATTACTGTCTGCAAGTGGGTCTTAGACCGGCAATGTAAAATTTGTCATAAATTCTTAAATATATTTCAATGTCCCACGTTCCTTTACATTTAATCACTAAACACCTAACGAAGCCGTTGAATGTATTGGATATTCTGCTGCATTTCGTTAGCCAACTTTGATTTCAAATATTTTAAAGGTATAAAGTCAAAGAATTTCTAATATTTGATTAAATAGTTACTTTAGTTCATATATTTTTTAAACAATTCAACTCTTAATATTTTATTTTGGGTCAAAATAACTTCTATACGGATGAAAACTATTAGTCAACTAACAATAAATAACTGAAATGACGTGATAAACATATATAAAAGTCTCATATGAGTAAGTTTTTACTTGAAAAAATATTATGTCAGTCAAAAAATATCATATAAATAAAAGTATTGACTTGAAAAAAATATCACGTAAGTCAATATACTCGGCATATCCAAGCCTTAATTAATTTATCTAAGGATTTATTAGTGCTGGAGGGATTTGGATTTACGGTTCTTAGGATAAGGAATTATTAGTGCTGGTGTGGTATAAAAAATTCCATTTACATATCCAAGCCTTAATTAATTTAATTCCAGAACCACAATTATTAAGCAACCAAAACTATAATTTTTCTTTTTTTTGTGAAAAATGTATGATTACGTGGAAAGATCATACACTGAGAATGCTACCGTATGCACCATTAAAAACTTCTCTAATCCTAAATAGAGAAAAAAGAGTACATACGATAGCATTAAAGAATCCAAAAGAACCTAAAAGAACCAATCAACCATTAGAGCCAAAACAAAACTAAACAAGCTTAACCAAAATCATCCACCACCCCATCGGCCATAAGCAGCTCCTTCAATTTGTACGTAGGGTGTTCAAGAATATGCACATTAAAATCCAAGGAACAAGCATAGCAGCATAGACAAGCCGCCACTTGATTACTCTCTCGTCGAACATGCTTAAAACATACCTCATCCAGTTTCCTTGCCAAATCCCAAATGTGTACCAAAATTGGCATAAAACCACGACGACCCCTATTCATCGATATAAGCCTAGGCACATCAATACAATCTGTAACACCATTGGCCCAGATGTCACATTTGGGCCTCAAGCCCAAGCCCAAAACCATAAAATTTTCTTTTCAAACCGGATTAGCCCAACAAATAAATCGCAAACCTTTAAAACCAACGATTAAAATATACATATATAATTAAATAAATTACAAAGGAGCTCCAATTTAAATTTAAATAACTAAAGGTACATTTTAAATAATATAGTTTCAAATATTGAATACAGACTCTAACGTGTAAGGTCCTATGAATACATAGCCCACTATACTCAAATATCGTACTCTAAGGATCACCGAGTGCTAGAACCTCGATCTGGTAGTGCTCCACGACCCCACGATCCAACGGTCAACCTACGCACGGAAACAACGATTCTGAGCGCTGAGCTTACAAAGCTCAATGGTACACATCTACTCTACTATAATTCATGCTAATCATAATCGTAAGTATGCAAGCTAGTACGAGCAATAAGAAGAGATAAATAAACATGTGGCGCTACCATAATCGCCTAAACACATGCTATAGAACAAACAACATCTCAACAACATAAACATATAGATAAACAAACCAGGAGTGAGGCCCAATGTCACCCTACACTAGGAAACCCACCCATGCTCGGAATCTCACATCGAGTTGTATACTCGAAATCTCACATTGAGTCTTTGCTAGGAATCTCGCATCGAACGGGGCTCGGAATCTTGCATCGAGCAAATATCATCACCTGGAATCTCGCATCAGATTACCTTCATTTCATCACTCAGAATCTCGCATCGGATGGCCTTCATGTGTTGCAACACTCACTCACTGGGTATTCGAATCTCACCAAAAAAAGACTCATAACCAAGCAAATGCCCACACATGGCATGACCATACTTGATCCACCAAGGATCCAAACAAGTATCCTACCTGACACACAATATTATACGACCTACCACGGGTCCCTATTGTTGCTATTACAACCAATCAAGCATTACCGAGTTGTTACATTTTATAGAAGAGTATACAATTCGTTCTCATCAATTACTCCTATCAATTCACATTATCCCATTTATTATAGTAATAACCGCTTGTTAATCATATTCATCAATTCTCATTTCGAATTGGCCTTTAAAATAATTAGTGTTGATTATCAATTTCATAAACAAAATATCGAGTATTTTTTGGTATTAGCCCATTATTATAACTCTCGTCTCCAACTAACAGTTTAGGCTATTAAGCCCGTCAGCATCAATATTAATTACGGGGCCCTATTCTACCCATAAAACTTATAGAAGTCTTTATAGTTTATTGCTAGCACATTTAAATCATTTAATATTTGTTGCATGTTTTAACTGCTACGCAAATGGTGCAAGTGTACACGTCGCAAGTAATAAATGATAAGTATCGAGTATCATCTCCATTGGGATTGGTTTGGGCCACTTTGCTTAAGTCACTACAAATGTTTCAAGAATTAAATAATAATGATGAGATGTTAGGCTGAATTATTGTGAGTTGTGGAGTGATGATCTAATAGACCGTCGTGGTGATTGAGTAGCAGCCAGATTGCCAGGGCAATTATGTTGCGATTGCCTGGTCGATTGCCAGGGTAATTCTGTTGGATTTCATGGTCGATTTCCAGGGCAATTCCCCCGCGATTGCCTGATCGGTTTGCTTGGCCAATGCTCCTGTGATTGCCTGGGCAATTAAGAATGGGTCGATTGCCTGAGCAATTGGGCATCAACTTCCAAAGTTCGACGAAGCGTTCTTCAATGATTCCTCATTATCCCTAACATGAAATATTGTTAATTGTGCACGTCTTGATAATACATCCCTGCGTGAACCAAGGGTGAACAACAACCAATCTTGCTCTCATCTTAGCCGTTGAAATTCGTAACTTATCCCTAAGCCGAATTAGTCTTCACAAACTTCAGTTTGTATGAAAACCATGCTCATTCATTTCTTGAATCTAACTCTCTCGATATTAGATAAATAAATGATTGAATTCTGAGATCCTCTTCCAATTCACTCGCAGCCAATGTTAAGAACCAAGAATAAACTTTGAAAATTGAATTGCAACTCAAAAACCTAAACAATTCGCAACCACAAAAACACAATAACCCAAGCCAAACAAGTTTAGTTCATGGCTGGGTGTGAAAAAAATATACAATAAAATCTACCCAACATGACTAGAATAAAGAACAAGAAAAAGAGCAGCCCTCAATCTCTCAATTCGACTTCCTCTCCTCCCCTTTCTTGTGACGGCTTTCTTCCTTTATATAGGGGATGGCTAGGTCAAATTATTCTTATTTTTGGAAAGTATGAGTATAGGTTGGCATTGAATGTAAAAGAATTACATCTCTTTTATTTATTTACTTTCTAAATATTCCTCTTGAACTTTTGGGAATTAATCTCCTTTCGATTTCTTCATGGAATTTCAATTCTTCTAGGATTTATTCCCATAAATCGGCAGCCATATCTTATTGTCCTTAATTACCGCGGCAATTGCTTCGGCAATTTCCTACTCACTTGGGCAATTTGATCCTGCACACATAAAACACACACTAGCAGCACCTTTTTCTACACAAATTAACCAATTTATGTGATCAAGCATGTTGGTGAAAGAAACTATGATATTATGCATGAATGCCTAATTATGAAACTAAGATGAGCTTAAATCTAACAATAATATGAGTAAAAAGGGTAATAAAATAGTACTTTTGAACACTTAACACACCCCCAAACTCAAACTATTACTTGTCCTCAAGCAATGTAAAACTAATAATTACCCGCCAAGACTTCTACCATCAAGAATTTGCTTCGTACCTGACTTCAATCCTCATAACCATGGCACAAAGTATGATCACCCTTCAATTTTTTGGATAACACAGGAATTACTCAGAACCAAACTATAATGCTCGTGACAATGTGTGTGTGGAGTTGTGTACAAGTTGATTATCAGGATTCCATATGAACAATAGGTTTTTATCAAATTAATTACCGGGGCATTTAAATTTTGATTTTTACTAGAGCCAGTTTCGGGCACTGATAAGTGTTCAAAAGTACTATTTTTCTTACCATTTTTACTCATATTATTGTTAGACTTAGGCTCATATTAGTTGCATAGTTAGCCATTCATGCATTAATCCATGTTTCCTTCAATCGTTGAGCTTGATTACATAACTTGGTAATTTTTGTGGAAATAGATGCTGCTTTGGTGTGTTTTTGTGTGTGTATGTGCAGGATCACTTGCCAAAGCAATGCCGAGCTAGTTGCCAGGGCAATGCATGAAGGATATGCCGAGCTAGTTGCCATGGCATTTGTCGACAAAGACCAAAAGCAATATGGATGTCGAAATTCATGATTTTACAAGCCCAAGATGACATGGAGCAAGGTCCAAGCCCAAAGGAATTTGATTGCCATGCAGAGATTAAAGAAGAATTAAATTCCAAGAGGATAGGAGAAGTTCTAATAGGAATAAAATTATAATAAAGAATTATATTCTTTAAAGATAATTTAATTCCAACTCAAACTCCTCCTCAAAGAAGGACTTTGGCCTAGCCCTATAAATATCAAGGAGATTTCGACAATTCAAGGGGGAGAGCAGAGGGAAATTTCGGCAAGTCCAAGTAGGGCAAGAGGAGAGAATTTTCGACAAGCATCAAGGGCAAGGAGGATTTCGACAAGCCTCTTCCTTCATCTTTGTTCGATTGGGTTCATGCTAGGGATTAATTATCTTGTGTTTCTTTGGAACCTAGCCATGAACTAAATTTACTTGGCTATGGTTATTGTGTTTTGTGGTTGTGAGAAACTATTGGTTTTTGTTTAGGTAATAAGAGTTTGCACTTTTCTATTTCAAGGTTTATTCATTCTTGATTCTTATTATTGTTTTGCGAGTGAATTGGGAGAGGATCTCGTGATTTCATCCATTTATCTAATATCGGGAGAGTTAGATTCAAGAAACGAATGAATATGATCTTTATTCAATCCAATGATGGTGAAGATTAATCCGGCTTAGGAATAAGTTAAGGATTTCAACGGCTAAGAGGAGCGCAAGATTGGTTGTTGTTCACCCTTGATTCACGCAGGATGTATTATCAAGGCATGCACAAATAGCTAGAGTTTCGACTTAGGGATAAGAAGAAACCATTGAAGAACGCTCCGCCGAACCTTGAAGTTGCTGCCCAGTCGCCCAAGTAGTTGCCCAACTAGTCGCCCAAGCAACCATCAATTAGTTGCTACGGCAACCCCGTCGTGCAAGTTGCCACGGCAACTGAGTTGCCCGTGCACTCTTTTACCAAGACAATCCAATCGGCTATCACACCTCAACTCACGATAACCTAGCCTACCTCTCTCAATTGAATTCATCTTTTCTTTTACTTAATTGCTTTCCAGATTAGTTATTAGTTAAAACTTCTATAATCCTTCACTTGTGTTTTTACTTTTTACAGTGCAAGAGACTAGATTCTTGAAGTGGCACCAATCCCTGTGGAGACGATATCTTTTATACTATAACTTGCGACGTGTATACTTGCACAATTGCGTAGCACTTATTACGCGCAACAAGTTTTTGGCGCCGTGTCGGGATTGGCAATAGCGACTTTGTTTTTACTTTCTTGCACTTTCTTTTTATTTTTCTTGTTTAAAATTCAAAGGGCTAACAAACTTTGGTTTTGCATTGGTATAAGACCAGGGCGAGACCGACTTCACGAGAATATCCCTTTGATCCGTAAATCGAACGAACCTTACAAAGACTTAGACGAAGGATAAGAGAAGCAATGGCAAATCAAGACGGCAATATTAATCAAGATGTTCGCGCGAGGAGGAGGAGTGATTCTTGCGAAAACAGAACTATTCGAGACTATCTTGAAGAAGATCTTGATGGACTTAACCCGGAGTTGTCGCACCGAAATTGAAGCCGACCACTTTGAGTTGAAACCGTAATGTTTAATATGATCAACACAATAGGTCAATTTGGCGGCTCAAAGAATCGAAGATGCACGACAACATCTCGAAATCTTTCCTCGAGATTTGCAACTCGTTCAAGATACACGGAGTCACCCACGATGTCTTACGATTAAGATTATTCCCTATTCACCGAGGATAGGCGAAAGCATGGCTAAATAGCATTCTGCCGGATCCATAGCATCTTGGACTGATCTTTGTCGTGATTTCCTTGCTAGATTTAATCCTACAAATTTAATCGATTAGCTTCAGAACGACATTACTTCTTTTTCGCAGCGGATGATGAATCCATGTACGAGGCTTGGGAGCGATATAGAGAACTTCTACACAAATGCCTCTACACGGATTCGGTGTGGACTCAAGTGACAATGTTTTACAATGCCGTGAATACACCAACAAGGATGATGCTAGACGCCTCGGCAAACGGCATACTCCTAGATAAGTCACCGGAAGAAGCAATGCAAATTTTAAACAGCTGGCCAAGAATGATTATCAATTCCCATCTACCGGAAGAGGAGGAGTTAGGCGCTAAGCCACAATACATGAACTAGGATCATCGATTCAATTTCGCACAATTGGCCGCTTTAACCAAGATGGTCCGAACATGCAAAAACCAAACAACACACATGAAGTCAAGGTAATGGATTCTTTTTGTGAGTTATGTGGCGATAACCATAATTCTTCCGAATGTATGCGAGAATCCGGAATCTAGCTTCTATGTGGGGAATTACAATCGGGCAACAACATGATGTCAAATACATACAATCCAGCTTGGAAGAAGCAACCAAATTTTTCATGGAGTAATCCCAACAATGCTCTAAACCGAACAATCAGAATGCACAAGCATCGGGATTCCGACCAAAATATGCCACGGCAATGATGCCGCAAAGCAACAACCGACAACATCTAGTTCTTTGGAAAATTCTCTAAATGCTTTTATGATGAAAACTGAATCTTATATGGCTGAGAATAGTAATTTCAAAAAGAATCGATGCTTTTATTAACAGGACCGAGATGAGATTGCAAAACCAAGAGGCGGCAATCAAATCATTGGAAAATCAAGTCGGACAATTTGCTCAAAATCAACACTAGACCACAAGGAGGTTTACCTAGCGATATCAAGTCGCAAGAGGAACGGCCATGAGCAATGTAAGGCAATCACCACCGAAGTGGCCAACAACTTAGAGAGGTTCAAACCCGCTCGTCAAACAAAACTCCACAAAAAGAGCAAGGCGAACCTAGCGGCAAAGTCTCGGATGCTGAACTAAGAATTGCCGCGGCAACCGGCAATAAGCATGCCTCGGCAACCGATGACGCCTCGGCAACTTGCGATAAGCACGCCGCGGCAACCCAGGTTGGTAACACATCGGCAACTCCGGATGTCCCCGTAATGCCGTCAATCGGGTTTCAAACCAATGAAAAGATCGAAGATATCCGACTTCCACCACCATTCCCACAAAGGTTGAAGCGACAAAAGCAAGAATACCAATTCAAGAAGTTTCTTGATATCCTAAAGCAAGTCCACATCAACTTGCCATTGGTGGAAGCAATTGAACAAATGCCAAACTATGCCAAGTTTCTTAAAGACATTGTGTCCAAGAGAACAAGGCTAGGAGAGTTTGAAACAATTGCCGCAATGAGAGGGATGCATGGCAATGTTGCACAATCGTATGCCGCCCAAGTTGAAGGATCCCGGAAGTTTCACAATACCTGTTCTATTGGAAATCACTATGTCGGGAAAGCACTATGCGACCTAGGGGCTAGCATAAACTTGATGCCTAAATCGGTTTTCGAAACTAGGAATCGGGAAGGCAAGACCTACAAATGATTATGCTACAGCTAGCCAAGCCGACAGATCCTATGTGCATTCGAGAGGGAAAAATCGAGGACATCTTGGTAAAAGTTGATAAATTTATTTTTCCCGCTGACTTTATTGTTTTAGATTGTGAAGCGAGATGAGCATGCGCCTATCATTCTCGGAAGACCATTCCTAGCGGCGGGAGAACTTTGATTGATGTTGAAAAGGAGAACTCACAATGAGGGTGAATGACCAGCCAGTAAAACTAAATGTGTTCCAAACACTAAGGCATGCCGATGATCCGAAGAATGCCAACTACTTCATGCCACGGCAGAGTTTAACCGATGAGGAATTTAGTTGCCTCGGCAACTACATTGCCGATCAAGAGGAACCCGAGGAGTATGAAGAACCGGTCGATGAGGAACAACCAGAAGAGGTAAATTGGCTAGTCAATCGACCGGTACATACTTTGAACCACTGGACTACTCGGGTAAGGAAGGTAAGATCGAAAAACCCTCATCGAAAATCCACCAATTCTTGAGTTGAAACAATTGCGAGCAAATGAAATATGTATACTTAGGGATCGATAATACATTACCGTAATTATTTCCTCTAAGTTACAGCCTGAAGGGAAAAGAAGCTGATCAACATGTTGAAGCTACATAAAAAGGCAATAGGGTGGACAATTGCCGACTTGAAGGGAATTAGCGGCGGTGTGCATGCACAAGATCTTGTTGGAAGATAACCATAAACCTTCAATTGAGGCCCCAGAGAAGACTGAATCATGCCATGAAAGGGGTTGTAATGAAAGAAATCATCAAGTGGCTTGACGCCGGCATTATATACCCTATCTCCGATAGTACGTGGGTAAGTCCGGTACAATGTGTGCCGAAAAAAGGGAGGTATAACAGTGGTAAGCAATGAAAATAATGAACTTATCCCAACCAGATCTGTGACCGGTTGGAGGGTTTGTATGGACTATCGAAAGCTAAACAAAGCCACTAGGAAAGATCACTTCCCATTACCCTTTATTGATCAAATGCTTGACCGTCTTGCGGGTAAACCCTTTTATTGTTTTCTTGATGGTTATTCAGGTTACAATCAGATTGCCATAGCACCAGAAGATCAAGAAAAGACAACCTTCACATGCCCCTACGGTACTTATGCCTTCCGAAGGATGCCGTTCGGATTATGTAACGCCCCGGCAACCTTCCAAAGATGCATGATGGCGCTCTTTTCAGACATGGTCGAAGACTTCCTTGAGATCTTCATGGATGATTTTTCGGTTTTTGGTAATGACTTCGACGGCTGTCTCGGCGGCAATTTAGAGAGGGTGTTGGCAAGATGTGAAGAAACGGATTTAGTCCTCAATTGGGAGAAATGCCACTTTATGGTAGATGAAGGAATAGTGCTCAGCCATAAGATTTCATCCAAGGGAATTGAAGTAGACAAAGCCAAGGTGGACGTGATCGAGAGATTACCCCCACCAAATTCGGTTAAAGGAATTCGAAGTTTTCTCGGACATGCAGGTTTTTACAGGAGGTTCATTCATAACTTTTCTAAAATCACTAAACCTTTGTGTGTCTGCTTGAACAGGATAAAGTCTTCGATTTTGATGATTCTTGCACTCAAGCATTTGAAACCCTAAAGAAAAAAGCTTGCCTCGGCACCCATTGTTGTTCCACCAGATTGACGCTACCTTTTGAGCTCATGTGTGATGCAAGTGATTTCGCGGTAGGAGCGATCCCTAGGCCAACGCACGAGTAAGACCTTCCATGTGATATACTACGCTAGTAAAACTCTTAACGATGCTCAAGTGAATTACACAACAACGGAGAAAGAGTTACTAGCTGTAGTTTTTGCATTTGACAAGTTCCGATCCTATTTAATTGGTACAAAGGTAATTGTTCATACGGACCATTCGGCAATCAAATACTTATTTGCTAAAAAGGATGCTAAACCTCGTTTGATTCGTTGGATATTACTTTTACAAGAATTTGATATTGAAATTAAGGACAGAAAAGGAACAGAAAATCAAGTGGCCGATCACTTATCACGTTTGGAACGCAATAGGGAAGAGGACGCGGATCTAGAGATATGCGATGCATTCCCGGATGAACAAATTCTAATCGCCTCGGCAACCCTTGACGCCGCAGCAGTCTTTGACGAGCACGCCTCGGCAATTTTGGGAGCAGACACTACGGCAGCACATGCCTCGGCAATACCCTGGTACGCAGATTTAGTTAACTTCCTTGTTTGTGGTATTTTTCCGTATGGCATTACTCACCAAGGGAAGAAGCGGTTCCGCCATAATGCTAAGCATTACTTTTGGGACGAGCCTCTTTTGTTTAAACAATGTGCAGATCAGGTTATACGCCGATGTGTCCCTGAAGAAGAGCAACAGAATGTACTCCGGCAATGCCATTCTTCACCCTATGGAGGACATTTTGGAGGAACTCGTACCGCGGCCAAAGTCTTGCAATCCGATTTGTATTGGCCAACATTGTACAAAGATGTCCAAGACTTTTACAAGCAATGTGATCGTTGCCAGAGGACGGGCAATATCTCTAGGCGACATGAGATGCCACTCCAGAACATCATCGAGGTGGAACTGTTCGATGTATGGGGGATCGATTTTATGGGACCTTTTCCATCTTCATTCGGCAACCTCTACATCTTACTCGCCGTCGACTATGTGTCTAAATGGGTAGAGGCAGCTGCAGTTCCCAACGACGATTCCAAGACCGTGCAACGATTCCTGCAGAAAAACATATTTACACGGTTTGGGATGCCGAGAGCAATTATCAGCGACGGGGGCAAGCATTTTGACAACAGACTAATTGCCAAGATGTTGCAACGCTTCGGCATATCACACAAGATCGCCACGGCATATCACCCACAAACCAATGGGCAAGCAGAAATCTCCAACCGAGAGTTGAAGGGAATACTCGAGAAAGTTGTAAATCCCTCAAGGAAGGATTGGTCATTAAGACTAGATGACGCACTTTGGGCATATCGCACTGCATTCAAAACACCCTTAGGTATGTCCCCCTTCCGACTTGTCTATGGTAAAACATGTCATCTACCGGTGGAAATCGAGCACAAGGCGTACTGGGCAATCAAGACCGTGAATATGGATTGGGAAAGTGCCGGACAAAAGTGCTTGATGGATCTCAATGAGATAGAAGAATTTCGTGCACTCGCCTATAACAATGCACGAATCTACAAGGAGAAAACAAAGCGATGGCATGACAAGAAACTATTGCCACGGCAATTCACGCCAGGGCAACTAGTTCTCCTATTCAATTCTCGGCTAAAACTTTTCCCGGGAAAGCTGAAATCAAGATGGTCGGGACCATTTGAAGTCGTCAACCATTCTCCCATGGCGCCGTGATAATCAAGTCCATCTCTGACAACCATGAATTCAAAGTTAATGGACAAAGATTGAAGCACTACAATGGTGCCCATGTGGAACGTAACAAGGAAGTGGTCAATTTAGGAGATGCATGAGCATGCTCTCCCCTTTGTTATTTTTATTTTTATTTTTATTTATTTTTATTTTTGTTTTTGTCGATTATTTAATTATTTATTTTTCATTTTTTTCCGATTATTATTTTTTATTATTTTATTATTTTGCCGATTATTAGTAGTTTTAGGATAGATTTTTTTATTCAAGTCTAAGAATCCTATTACACATCTTTATTTATTTTCTTTATTAGTTTATCTTTAATTTTAATCCTTATTTGATTGGTTTTTGAATTGTAGGAAAGGAAGTTCAAGAGAAAGAAGGAATTCTAAACCAAGTAGGAAAACATCTTCAACAAGGAAACTAATGGGCTGAATCTAAGGCTTATATAAAGCCTCCAATTCATCCTAACCAAAACCCCTTTTGTCGAAAATTCCTACCAAACCCTAACCCAATTGTCGATTTCCCCTAATCCCACCCACCTATCTTTTCTATAAAACCCATCACCCTTAACCTATTCCTACTTTCTATCTTGCAACTTTTTAGTTTCTTTTCTTTTCTTTGTTTTTACTCACAACCAAGATCATACATGGCATCCAAGATTAAACTTTTAGTTCATCCAAGTTCCTCCAAAGAACCAAGATACAAGAAGTTTGCTACACCGGCGGTTCAAGAAAGATTTCAATCAAAGTTTGAAAGCCTGAAGATTCATGAAGAACAAGGCTTTGAATACTCCAGATCTCAAGATTTCGGCCTTGAACCATTCATCTTCAAAAGGATTGCACATCAAAAGTGGCAAATCTTTTGCCATCAACCGGAACCGGGTAACATCTCATGGGTAAGAGAATTATATGCTCACTCACCTAACCCGGATAATCCTTATGTTTTTGTTCGTGACAAGGCCATACTTATAAGTCCCGAAAGCATCAACACCTTTTACGGACTTTACATTGAGAAGGACGAACATCAAGCCTTCGTTGACCAAATCAATCCCAAGCAACTCGACAAGGTGCTTCAAGAACTCACTCAACCGGGAACTCATTGGAACGACGATAAATACAAGGGCACGGTAAATCGCCTTCGGCTTAAACCCGAGGCAAAACTATGGAATAAGTTTGTTAAAACTTCTTTAATGCCCTCCACACACAATACTACCGTTGACATACCACGTCTTTTGCTCATACATTCTATTTTGCATAATCGCATCATTAACATTGGAAAAATTATTTGCGATGAGATTTTTGTATGCAGCTCAAAAGATAAGGGTTATCTTTTATTCCCTTGCTTAATTTCCAATCTTTGCAAGGAGATGCATGTCCCGAGTGAGTCCACCGATGAAAAGGCCCTACCCAAGTCTGGTTGGAATCAAACACTAATCCGGAAGCTAATGGGAGAGGCACCGGGAGATTCTTCAAGGCCTCCAATTGCCACGGCAACTCCTGCCGCCGCGAAAATCCCTAATGCCCAAGCACCTAACGCCAGGCAACTCGGCCATTAATCCGGGACACTTTGAAGCACTTTTGCACCCATTGGAAAGCCGCCTAAGGCAAATTGAAGATCGGCAACTAATGTTCATGCGGTACATGAAGGAGCACAACAATGCCATCACCCAAGTCATCCTAGAAAAGTACCCGGACAACCGTGTGTCGTTCCCAATATTTCCGCCGATATCCTTGCCACGGCAACCAAGGAAGCCGACGCCACGGCAACCAACTCGACAATGCCCGGCAACCACTGAAAAAGCCAAAGGTAAAGCACCTATGTCTGAATCAACTCCTACGGAATCATTTTTACGATTTTTCAGATTCGGACGAGTCCTCCATTGAACCAATAAAGACCGCACCAATTGAATCCTCCAAACGAAAAGCCATTGACATTGATGAAGAGGATGATGAGGACAACCCCGCACGAGGATCGATTCCACCACCGCAACAAGAAAACAACCATCGCGTTCAAGCAAGAAAGTCAAGACGCCAACTAGAAGGAAACTAATCATCTACGATGACGAACTCTCGGAGTAAGTCCTCGTATGCATTTTTATTTTTATTGTTATTTTTCGTTATTATTATGCATGCATTGAGGACAATGCCTCACTCGAGTTTGGGGGGGATTGTTATTAGTAATTACCATGTTTAGTTACATTAATCTTAAGCATTACATTTAGGATACATAAATTGCTTGCCATGCCTTTAATTGGAACAAGAATTGCTTAGATTTGATGAATATTCGATGATGACTTTGCCAATGCACTTAATTGATAGAATTTTTATTCTAGGATAACCATGGAAAAACTTAGAATTTTACTATGATGCTAAATTTGATGAAACACTGTTGTGGTTTGATTGATTTAAGGAATTCTAGTAAACTTAGGTCGATAATTAATAAATTGGGGGATTAGAATAAAAATTGGATGAATGCTAGAGGTGCCCGAAATTGGCTCTAGCATATGCTAAAAAAAAAAATTGATCACTAGAGGTGCCCGAAACTGGCTCTAGGAGGCGTAAAAAAAATTAACTAGAGGTGCCCGAAACCGGCTCTAGTCGATTAAATTAACTTAAGAAAACTAAAAATAAAACACTAGAGGTGCCCGAAATTGGCTCTAGTTAAAACATGTTAAAAAGAACCCAATGAAGTAATTTGAAAACCTATTGTTTGCATAGAATCCGAAAAATCAACTTGCACACAACTCCGCACACACTCACAAGCATTATAGTTTGATTCCGAGTAATTCCTCAGTTTTCTGAAAAATAAAAAGCCAATCATACTTTGTGCCCGGTTCAGAGAATTGAAATCAAGTTCAAAGCTAAGTTTGTGAAAATTTGAAGTCTTGGCGGTAATTATGAGTTTGCATTGCTTGAGGACAAGCAATAGTTCGAG
This sequence comes from Hibiscus mutabilis, assembly GCA_019671005.1. NCBI lineage: Eukaryota > Viridiplantae > Streptophyta > Magnoliopsida > Malvales > Malvaceae > Hibiscus > Hibiscus mutabilis. Next base: position 73,373,002 of record CM033713.1, read on the forward strand.
TTTGGGGGTGTGATAAGTGTTCAAAAGTACTATTTTTCTTACCCTTTTTACTCATATTATTGTTAGACTTAGGCTCATATTAGTTGCATAGTTAGCCATTCATGCATTAATCCATGTTTCCTTCAATCGTTGAGCTTGATTACATAACTTGGTAATTTTTGTGGAAATAGATCTTTGCTTTGGTGTGTTTTTGTGTGTGTATGTGCAGGATCACTTGCCAAAGCAATGCCGAGCTAGTTGCCAGGGCAATGCATGAAGGATATGCCGAGCTAGTTGCCATGGCATTTGTCGACAAAGACCAAAAGCAATATGGATGTCGAAATTCATGATTTTACAAGCCCAATATGACATGGAGCAAGGTCCAAGCCCAAAGGAATTTGATTGCCATGCAGAGATTAAATAAGAATTAAATTCCAAGAGGATAGGAGAAGTTCTAATAGGAATAAAATTATAATAAAGAATTATATTCTTTAAAGATAATTTAATTCCAACTCAAACTCCTCCTCAAAGAAGGACTTTGGCCTAGCCCTATAAATATCAAGGAGATTTCGACAATTCAAGGGGAGAGCAAGAGGGAAATTTCGGCAAGTCCAAGTAGGGCAAGAGGAGAGAATTTTCGACAAGCATCAAGGGCAAGGAGGATTTCGACAAGCCTCTTCCTTCATCTTTGTTCGATTGGGTTCATGCTAGGGATTAATTATCTTGTGTTTCTTTGGAACCTAGCCATGAACTAAATTTACTTGGCTATGGTTATTGTGTTTTGTGGTTGTGAGAAACTATTGGTTTTTGTTTAGGTAATAAGAGTTTGCACTTTTCTATTTCAAGGTTTATTCATTCTTGATTCTTATTATTGTTTCATGAGTGAATTGGGAGAGGATCTCGTGATTTCATCCATTTATCTAATATCGGGAGAGTTAGATTCAAGAAACGAATGAATATGATCTTTATTCAATCCAATGATGGTGAAGATTAATCCGCTTAGGAATAAGTTAAGGATTTCAACGGCTAAGAGGAGAGCGCAAGATTGGTTGTTGTTCACCCTTGATTCACGCAGGATGTATTATCAAGGCATGCACAAATAGCTAGAGTTTCGACTTAGGGATAAGAAGAAACCATTGAAGAACGCTCCGCCGAACCTTGAAGTTGCTGCCCAGTCGCCCAAGTAGTTGCCCAACTAGTCGCCCAAGCAACCATCAATTAGTTGCTACGGCAACCCCGTCGTGCAAGTTGCCACGGCAACTGAGTTGCCCGTGCACTCTTTTACCAAGACAATCCAATCGGCTATCACACCTCAACTCACGATAACCTAGCCTACCTCTCTCAATTGAATTCATCTTTTCTTTTACTTAATTGCTTTCCAGATTAGTTATTAGTTAAAACTTCTATAATCCTTCACTTGTGTTTTTACTTTTTACAGTGCAAGAGACTAGATTCTTGAAGTGGCACCAATCCCTGTGGAGACGATATCTTTTATACTATAACTTGCGACGTGTATACTTGCACAATTGCGTAGCACTTATTACGCGCAACAGGCACCTCTAGCAAATCATGCAATTTATTGTTTTAATTTTTGTCGACTAGAGCCAATTTCGGGCACTTCTAGTGATTATTTAATGTGTAACAACTAGAGCCGGTTTCAGGCACCTCTAGTGATTCTTAACTAGAGCCAGTTTCGGGCACCTCTAGCAAAAAAAAATTAATTTCAATTACCCAATTTTTAAGCAACCTAAGTTCACTAAGTCTCCTTTAATCAACAAGACACAACTGTGTCAATTTATATTCAGCATCATAGTGAAATTCTAAGTTCTTTCCATGCAAATCCTAAAATTAAAGGTTCTTTCAATTAAGTGCAGTGGCAAAAATTTTATCATTAGATATCCAACAAGTTTAGGAAAATTTAATCAAATCAAAGGCTTGGCACGTAATATATGCAACCTATATGCTATTACTAAAATTGAATGTAACTAAACATGAAACTAACTAGAAGCAACACCCCCAAACTCAAGAGAAGCATTGTCCTCAATGTGTGCATGTAAAAAAATTAAAATGCAAATGAGTTAGTCAGAAAGGTCGTCACCTTGAATGACGAGTTTCTTTCGAGCCGTTTGCTTGGTTCTTTTTTTGGTTCGCGGTGGTTGAGTGCGTGTGGCTGGTGGTGTGGCTTGAACCCTTACTTCCGCAACCTTATCTCTTGCTGTATTCTCTTGACCGGCCTCTTCAATGATCGAAGCTTTACGCTTCGTCTTTGGTGGTACAGCCAGTGGCGATGTCACTTTATCATGTGCAGCAGTTGCCACGGCATCCTTAGTTACCAGGACAAGTAGTTCGGAAGAAACACTGGGAAAGGCACTCTGCTATCAGGGTACTTCTCTAAAATCACTTGAGTGATGGTTGTGTTGTGGTCCTTCATGTACCGCATGAATAGCAATTGACGAGCCTCTATTTGCTCCGATGGGATAGTGAACGGAGCATCTCTTCGATTTGATTCATGTTTACCGAGGTAGGTTCGCTTGCCTGGGCACCAGGACTTGCAGAGGCATCAGGAATTGTAGAGGCATTTTTGGTTGCTTGGGCAATTGTTGGAGCATGGGATTTCTTTAATAGCGTTGGTTCTCTCGTCGGTTCCTCGCCCATAATTTGTAAAGTATGTGTTGATGGCAGCGACATCAACAAGAACCGCTCTACATTGCACATAAACACAAGGGTTATCTGGATTAGAAATATGAGAATAAAATTCCCTTACCCATGAGATGTCTCCCGGTTAGAAATCGCCTTTCAATGAGTGGAGACACAAATAGTCGGCAAAAAGACTCAAGTGATTGGGATGAACTTACTCCGGGCATGGTTTTTGAGATTCTTGTGGGTTCTTGATTGAAAAAACTAAGTAAACAAGAAAGGAAAAACTTAAGAGTTCAAGAGGGGAAGAAAGTAAAGAAAGATGAAATAGATGGGTAAGAAATTAGCTTAAGCTCAACTTCTTTTCCCTTGAAACTCTTATCCTAAAAAAATAAAAACAAAAGGATAAATATCAAAATAAAAGAAAAACAACAATATCAAATAAAAATATAGAGAAAGCTTGATGAGGGTCATTTTCGATATTTCTTATAGTCCATCCGTACCCTCCATCGGGTGACAATATTGCTCAAAAAGAGTTGGGCCAATGTGCTCATAGCTACTCCCTTTTTTGTTACCATGGTGGATGTGTCTTTATTTCGTGTTCCTTTGTAGTCCATGTATATCATCCACCTTGCTATATTTCCTAAAGGCATGAATATATTATTAGAAAAAATTACATCAATATCCAACCATTTAATTACCTCATTCTCGTTGACCTCCATCATGGTTGGTTGTAGCCTTCATTGTTGCGGTAATTGCTGCTCAAGCCAATTGCCATGGCAATCATCTGCCAAAATTCTATGAATGTCAAGGGAAAAACCAATCTTATAAAAAGCTTCATGAATCCAACCACCGTTTTCTTTAGGCTTCTTAATCATCTCCATCAATAGAGATTTGGATGGCTTCAGATCTACCAACTTTGATTTCTCAAGACATACCTGCAATGGATGGGGTGAGTTTTTAAAGAATTTAAAAGGTTCAACAATCACCTGTTCATAGTCCATTAGCAAAGTATTGTCAATCCGTTGATCTTGCATGTGGTCGTGCAATTGCTGTGGTAAAGATAGATGATAGCAATTTACTGTAGCATTACTCTTCTCAGCCTCTCGAAATATTGTCGCGGCATTGCTCTGTTCAGGATCCTCAATCATTTCTGTGGCAATTCGTTGCATAGGCTCCTCAAGTGTCGGGCAGTCTTTCTCATTGGCAGGTTCTCGACTTGAAGGTTTTAATTGATCCTCACACATCGGGGATCTCTCTTTATATTGCACCTTCTCATCTTGCCTTAGGATTTCAGTATCCCTAGAAATTGATTGTTGGGGCATGTTATCTCTGACATATGTGGATCTCCTCAATTGATCTTCTGAATCCCTCAAGGGTGCATCCAACTTAGCTATCCTCGCATCCATAGACTTTGATAGCTCTTGAATCTCTTCAATTGATCTGTCAAGTCTAGCCAAAGAAGCTAGAAACGTTTTCTCCAAGGAATTGGAATGCTCTTGAAAATGACTATATTGCCTTGGCATATCTGTTGCATCAGCAAAACTGTTATGGTAAAAACAATTGAGCATTTTGATCATACCATGAAGGATTTTGCTGATGGTTCCATCTAAGAACCTCCTAGTAGCCATATGCACTGGAATTGTGAGGGCAATCTTCAAACACATGATGTTCTCCACAACAAGCAGATGAGTTTTCCACAGTATAGGCTTTTCTCGGTTGGTATAAGTAATCATCGGTGAGTGTGAAAAACTCTTTATTTGATTGATTCCTATCTTCCATCATCAACTCTCGAATAGATCGACTTTTATTTCTCCACATGTTGATGTCCCTTAACTTTGTAGCGTACCTGAAATTTTTTTTGATAAAACAAACAAAAAAGAAAAGTTAGTAAAAATAAAAAAAACGCAATAACAAAAACAACTAACACCAATTGCCAATCCCCAGCAACGGCGCCAAAAACTTGTTGCGGGTTTTAAGTGCTACGCAAATGGTGCAAGTGTACACGTCGCAAGTAATAAATGATAAGTATCGAGTATCGTCTCCACAGGGATTGGTTTGGGCCACTTTGCTTAAGTCACTACAAATGTTTCAAGAATTAAATAATAATGATGAATTAACAATTAAAATAAAATAACAAGTAAATAAAATAGATAAAGATAGGATGAGAGGTTAGGCTGAATTATCGTAAGTTGTGGAGTGATGATCGAATGGACTGTCGTGGTGATTGAGTAGTAGCCGGATTGCCAGGGCAATTCTGTTGCGATTGCCTGGTCGATTGCCAGGGCAATTCCCCCGCGATTGCCTGATCGGATTGCTTGGGCAATGCTCCCACGATTGCCAGGGCAATTAAGAATGGGTCGATTGCCTGAGCAATTGGGCATCAACTTCCAAAGTTCGGTGAAGCGTTCTTCAATAATTCCTCGTTATCCATAACGCAAAATACTGTTAATTGTACACGTTTTGATAATACATCCCTGCGTGAACCAAGGGTGAACAACAACCAATCTTGCTCTCCTCTTAGCCGTTGAAATTCATAACTTATCCCTAAGCCGAATTAGTCTTCACCAACTTTCATTTGTATGAAAACTATGCTCATTCGTCTCTTGAATCTAACTTTCCCGATATTTGATAAATAGATGATTGAATTTCGAGATCCTCTCCCAATTCACTCGCAACCAATGTTAAGAACCAAGAATGAACTTTGAAAATTGAATTGCAACTCAAAAACCTAAACAAAATCCAAACAATTCACAACCACAAAAACACAATAACCCAATCCAAACAAGTTTAGTTCATGGCTAGGTGTGAAAAGAATATACAATAAAATCTACCCAACATAACTATAATAAAGAACAAGAAAAAGAGTAGCCCTCAATCTCTCAATTCGACTTCCTCTCCTCCCTTTGCTTGTGACGGCTTGCTTCTTTTATATAGGGGATGGCTAGGTCAAATTCTTCTTATTTTTGGAAAGTATGAGTATAGGTTGGCATTGAATGTAAAAGAGATATATCTCTTTTATATATTTACTTTCCAAATATTCCTCTTGAACTTTTGGGAATTAATCTTCTTTTGATTTCTTCATGGAATTTCAATTCTTCTAGGATTTATTCCCATAAATCGGCATCCATATCTTCTTGTCCTTAATTGTCGCGGCAATTGCTTCGGCAATTTCCTACTCACTTGGGCAATTTGATCCTGCACACATAAAACACACACTAACAGCACCTTTTTCTACAAAAATTAACCAATTTATGTGATCAAGCATGTCGGTGAAAGAAACTGTGAAATTATGCATGAGTGCCTAATTATGAAACTAAGATGAGCTTAAATCTAACAATAATATGAGTAAAAAAGGCAATAAAAATAGTACTTATGACCACTTAACAATATTAATTACCGATTTTTAATCATTTAATTAAATATATTCATTTATTCAGCTAATACATGAGGCATCGTCATATATCAATCAGTCAAACAATCATACAATCAAATAATCATACGAATATTTAGGCGATCCTACACAGTCTCAAAAGCTCATACTATATATATATTCGAACATTCTTACTTATCAAGTATTTCAATAAATATCAAGCCTTACAATACCAGAACCACACATGCTTATTACTCATCTCATATTTTGCAACCACTAACATGCAAGGCAATTACTCTTATGATGCTCATGAAGTATTTCGGAGTTCAAGGTGTATTAACCTTATGCTGCCATCACTAAAATCCTCATTTTAGCTTCCCGAATATTCCACGCGATTTGATATCCAAACCCAAGCAACCCTCGTATATCAACAAATACGAACATACATTATTTCTATACAATTCCTATACTATTCAAAAGGTCAAATACTTAAAAACAGCTTATCGGGTTCAAAATTTGGCAAAACGGACTACGCCATTGGATCCAAAACATTAAGATACCCCCGGGTAGAGTTTCCCAAAAAAGTCACCAGCCCGGTCAGGTAAAACTGGCCGATCATGTGCGACGCGGTGCACCATAACTACCGTACACCTGCGTGCCCTGATATGGTGTGGCCGAGCCCACGTGAAACCGGGTGCGGGATCTAGTGTAGCGCGGTGCACTGGATTCTGGTGCACCCGCATGCAACTGCGCACGCCCACGCGCACCAATTGTTAACTGATAAAATGAACAACGTTATTAGATGATGGCTCTGATGGTGTTGGAGAAGGTTCTAAAGCTCTTTGATATAATTTTGTGTAAAAAAGATGATTGTTTCATCTTTCTCTGTGTTTAATAGCTATATATAAGGGTCTCAATAGGTGACAACAGGTGTCAATAGAAAATCGTCGTGGCATTGTGATTTGACGCTCTACGAAATGAAGGCCTAAGCTAGATTGTCGTTAGTTGAAACCACGTGTGTCAATACGTGGTTGTTGGTGAACGTTTGCAGATTTTAGGCGCGGCTACTGATGATTGTCCGCGGGTTGGCCTGGTGTAATTCGTAAGTGTTCGCTTGACGAATGATTCATAAAAGGTAACAAAATTATTTCTTTTTTAATTAAAAATATTTTATCTTAATAAAAATGATATATTTCATTTAGGGTAAAACTTTGATACACAGACTGTGTAAAATTAATTTTACACAAACCTGTGTATTTACACTATAAAAACCCAAATCTTAAATTCCTAACCCTAACCCTAAAAAACTAAACCTCTCACTCTAAACTCTAAACCTTAAACACTAACCTTAAATTCTAAATCCTACAACCTAAACCCATAAACATTAAACCATAACCCCTAAAACTAAAAGGCACGTGTAAACAAAAGTTTATTTGGTCTGTGTATCAGTTTTTTTCCTTTCATTTATCATAATATGTATAGTTTTAGCATACAATGATATGGATAGAATGATCATTTATAAAATATTTTAACAATAATGTTAAACTAACCCGAGTTATTGCGTATTTAGAGGAACTGAAATCCTTATTTTTGTTTTCTTTGACGATCTTAGTTTTCTGCCATCGTTTTCATTTCAATGAAATTTTCTGGCTTTGTTGATCGTCAAAGCTCGTGGGGATGGCGTGACAGGGAGTAGTTTCAACGTGTCGGAACAAAACCGGAGTTGGAGAGCGAAATCAGAAAGCATGAGCAGATATGATGCACGTAAATCCAAATCCCATCCTCCAATTTTCTGATTCTGTTGTCATCCCTACAGATTCATAATCAGGTCTATTGATGGTGACCACTCAATTTATCTATACCAATCAAGCTTTCAACCGGTAGAGTTAAAACCACGACAAATCTAAATAACGACAACTTAATTTAAGAATAAAAACTAATAAATTTTAAAATTTGTTTAAGTAATTTAAAATTTTATATTTTATAATATTTTAGGTTAATTTTTTTATGATTTTTCTTAAATTTCAAAAAATTTAAAAAAAATTCGGAACTTGTAGAAAAATTACAAATCTAAAAAATTAAAAAAAATGTTTTGAAACTTATTAAAAAAATTAACCTAAAATATTTTTTATAACATTTTAGGTTGTTTGGATAAGTTTTAAATTTTTTTTAGCTTAAATTAGGATGTATTACAACATAATCACTCATTAAAAGAGAACAAAAATCTTGTCCTTTTTTGTGTCACTCTTATGTCCAACACTAAAAAATTAAAATTTAAGTTTTAACCCTAAATTTTAAATTCTAAACTTTAAACTCTAATAAGTATACTCTACTCTATTTCTTTAAACCCTAATAAAAAACATTAACCTTAAATTTTAATATTAAACTTTAAATTTAACTCTTTTTTTAGTACGGAAACATAAAAATAAACACAGAAAATGACACAAAATTTCTATTTGCTAAAGGATCCACATTTCTAAACGACAAAGTCTCTACTGACTGATCTCTTTAACGTATAGAAAAAAAGGAAGAAGAGTGAAGAAATGTTGCAGAAAGATAAATAAAAATATCATTCAAAGTGCTGTATATATCTCTTTATCGGTTACTATCAAATGAATCATTCATTTCTTTTTCCCTTGTTGGTTACGGAGCAGCAGTTTCTATGGCATTGCCAGGTGGGGTGCTTTGTTAGTTAAATTACGACATCCGAATAGACAGCAAAGCGATTTGAGACTGTATACAAAACTAGAAGCTGGCCTGGAATTCGACACCTCCGCCTCAATACTGTGGATTTTGATAAGAATCAACTTTAAAAGTTAAATTGGCCAACTTTGAAATAAATAAATAAATAATTTTGAGACGTTAAACTTTTAGTAGGCTTTCCCGTTCAATGTTGAAAATGGTTCTATAGAACGGATTGAATTGCCAAGGAAAATGGATTCTCGATGTTGAATTTTGACCTAAATTAGGAAAATTATACATTCCATATAAAGATATTTAGAATGCGGTAAATATTAAAAAATTTCCGCTTTTTTCGGTATCTCTTCCTATATTTCAACATTAAAAACTTAAAATTTAAACTTTAATCCTAAATTTTAAATTATAAATATTAAGTTTAAAACCCTAAAAAATATATCATACCCCAATTCCCTAAACAGTAATACTAACCTTAACTCTAAATATTAAATCTAATATTTTTGTGCGGAACATAAATAGAGGTATTAAAAAAAGGCTTAAACCAAAAAACAGCCTTTAAACTATGTTTTTTTCTGCTTTTGGCCCTTAAACTATTATTTTTAGGCAAAATAGGCCCTTAAACTATCATTTTGGCCACTTTAAGTCCCTAAACTATTTTTTGGTCAAAATAAGTACCTAAACTATATCATTTTTCTTCTTTTAGTCCCCAAAACTAGGGGTGTTAAAATCCGGGTACCCGAGTATTCGGGTACCTAAAGTACCGAGTACCCGGACCTTCGGGTAGTAGAAAATGTGGCCCGAGTCCCGACCCGGTTTTTGTGGGTCCCCGAAAATTCGGGTATTTAGGTACCCGGATATAAAAATATATTTTTTAAAATATAAAATATTTTATTAGTTTAATATAAAATATAAAAATATGTATTTATTAGTTTAATATAAAAATATGTATTTATTAAATATAAAAATATAAAAAAATCTTAGATTTTTATTAGTTTAATATAAAAATATGTATATTGAATATAAAAAATATTAATTTTAAATATATCCGGGTAACCGGGTACCTGAAAGTTCTTAATTTTGTGACCCGGGCCCGACCCGAGAAGTGACGGGCCGGGTACCCTTCCCGGGTAAAAAAATTCTGGGTAAATACCCTGTTATTTATATTCGGGTAATCGAGTAATCGGGTCGGGTATTTTTGAACACCCCTTCCTAAAACTATTAATTGGTCAAAAAATCTTTGTGATGTATCAACATCTTATTAGTTAAAATAATTTTCTTTTGACTTAAATAACTATCGGACTTAAAATGACCAGAAATGATAGTTTAGTGGCTTATTTTGATATATGATATTTTAAAATGAAAAAAACATAAATATTTATATATATATGTTAGAAAAGCCTATAAAATGATATTTATGTAATCATGGACTTAAAGTGACCAAAAATGATAGTTTAAAGGCTTATTTTGCTCAAATCATAGTTTAGGGGCTTAAAAGTGGCAAAAATAATAGTTTAAGGGCCTATTTTGCTCAAATCATAGTTTAAGAGCCAAAAGCAGAAAAAATACATAATTTGAGAGCTTTTTTTTGCTTAATCCTTGAAAAAAGCAGATGATTTTTATTTTTTTCATAAAGCTCAAATTAATCGAGAAATCATCTTTATACATTAAGAAGACATGTGATTGAGGAGATTGGGGAAATTAGGGTTCGATTTAGTGAGAGGTAATGTAAGTCGTTTTTATTTTTATGGTTTTGAAAAAAATATAAAACATTAAAGAAAATATGTTTGGTTGTAAAATTAAAAAATAGTTTATAGAAAATGAAAACAAAATAAGCGAAAATTTAAAAATATAAAAAAGATTATTTTCATTAAAAATATTTTTGAAAAGTAAAAAATATGAAATCAATGGTTTTTTAACTTTAATTTATTTAATTTGGATTCAAATCCTTTTAATTACAATTTTAAAAGTTTATTTTATTTAATCATGTTTTATTTTTATTACAATAACATTTTCTACTAATTATATTTAATTTAATTATTTAATGATTATTTGTTCATTGATATTTTGAAAAACTATATACCAAACACATTTTTATTTTGAAAAGAAGTTTTAATTTCTATTAACTAAATGTATTTTTAAATTTCAAAAAAGCAAAAATAAAAATTATTTTATAAGAATAAGAATAAAAAATATTTTTTAAAACAAAACGAACTCTTTTCATTGTTACACCATTTGTGAAATATAGTTACGAGAAAAGTCGATGCGATTATTGAAAAAGTTGAAAATTTTCAACACTTGTCATGGTTAAGGAAAATTTTTATCAAATTTACCACATATGAAATAGCTCGAACTTACAATTTATTTTTTTTGAAAAATAATGGCCTCATTAAAACTCCCCTCTACATCCTATTAGGGAAAAAAGTGCCCAAATTTATTCAGTAGAAAATCCTTACAACAAGTTCATTCGAAAACCATAGGGCTATCAAAACCCAGAAGATTACTTCCCTACGCAGCCCTTACAAATACGCAAACACACCACAATTCCATATTGTTTGTCTTACATTGCAACAGATAGCAGGCTACTTTTTCTGTCGATATCATCCCTAGCTAACACATGTGCAGAGCAGTTGAATTCCCTAAATGCAAATTGAACGACTCTTCTATTTTCAGCACATAAGGCATTACATTGGCCAACCAGACTTAAAAAAGTCGAAGGTGAAGAGGACGGTTGGTTAATCCACTGAACGGCTAAGAGGCTATCTGACTCGATACAAACAGGGTGAGAATCCATCCATCTTGACGAGCGAAACATAGAGCAGGCCTCCAAGATTGCACATAGCTCTGTGTAAGTTGGATTAGAGAGACCAACGGATTTAGAAAAATGAATTAGAACTTTATCCTCGTGATCTCGAAGGACACCACCTATACCAGCACGCCGAAGCTGCCCTTTACCGCGGCATCCACAGTGAATTTTAACCATCCTGGAGAAGGGGGAATTCACGACCCTAACCTTGGTCTCTTAGTGCTTGGAGGAATGATTCCCGAAGCATTAGGCATGCGTATGAAATCAAGAACAGAGTTGATAGAATTAGGCCATTTACTCTTCACCCAATGACCAATTCGAATAAGTGCGAGATCATACACCTGAGCCGCTGATAAAAGCTTATTATTAAAAACTCGATCATTCTTGCAAAGCCAAATCGTCCAAATAAGACCTAACAGTGCCATGTTCCAAATGGGTTTGAGAGACGCTTTAATAGGTTGGCACTCCCATGTTAATAAAAAGGATGAGAAATCTGCTGGGATAATTAAACACAGGTTCCAACTCTGCCACCACAATTGCCACACCACCCAAGTAAAGCTGCAATGACAGAAAAGGTGGTTTGTAGTCTCCATCTCCGCATTGCAAAAAGCACACAAGCACGAGTCTGAGTTAAGAATCCCTCTTTTAGCTGATTCCACGCGACTGGGTATTGTCCCCCGAAGTACCCTCCATACAAAAACTTTCACTTTCGGTGGAGCCAGTTTAGCCCACACAAGATTCCAATAGCTACAACGAATATTGACATTTTACAACATTTGTTAGACGATAAATGTCGGTGAGGTCACTGAAAACATTTGTCATATCCAAATATATTTTTTCGTTGTAACATTTCGGAAATCGGGTTAAAAGTTTTGAGTGCTGGATGTAGTTCGGTTAAGATTAATTGAGAAATTTGACTAATATATTTATTTCAGGATTAAACTCATTAAATTGATATTAGATTATTAACAACCATTAAGATTACATTGAGACTCAATATGAACTTTTAAGTTTAATCAAAGAAATCACGATTCACCATTAAATCATTCAAAATTCTCATTTTACCTAATTAATTCTCGTTTTAATTCTAAAAAGCCAAAAGAAACATTAATTTAGAGACAAAACATGTTGAATTTCAATAAGAAATTTTAGCTCAACTTTATTGATGAAGAAATCAACTTGAGATGAACTCCCCTCTTGATTTTCAACGCGAAAACAAATGAAGAAGATGTAGAAATCAAAATCCATGTTTAATGATTGTTTAGAAATTATTACAGATAGATTTAGAGATGATTATATTAGGAAATCAATAAATTTATAAATTGTGTTTGAAAGAAAATGAGAGAAGGTTGAGAGAAAATGAGAAAAAGTTAAGAAATTTTTAAAAAAAATTGTCTTACGATAGAAAATGATTAACTGTAATTAGTTTAGAAAATAAGAGGGAAAATAGATATTAAAACATAAGAGGAGTGAATAGCTTCTTAAGGATTCTTAGTTTGTGTCTCCTTTTAATTTAGTTACCCAAAAATTATTTATCTATTATTTATAAAATAATTATTTTCCAGTTAAAACCAAATTAACTTTATCAAAAGCTTTCCAAGCAAAATCTCATTATTTAACATTCCGTTAAACAACCTTTAGTATAACTGAATTTATCCAAAGATCAATTTATTAAGAACAAATTAATTTTCTGAAATTAATTAATTAATTAATTAATCAAATCCTTCAATTAATCTTAACCGAACCACATCCAGCACCAAAAATTTTTGATCTAATTTTCAGATGTGACAACTCTCTCACACTTAAAAGAATTTCGTCCTCAAAATTTCCTGAAATAGATATGGATGTTGCAAAATCATGTCGCTTACGAATTCTCAAATAGGTTCTTCAGTATCACGATTATGCCACAACATTATCATCAATTCCACGGTCTTACCACTCCACACTTTTGTACTCAAATCGATAATCGCACCTATTGTCTCATCATACGCGAGATCCGAACGAATCCCAATGTCCTCCAACGCAATCATATGCGAAGGGTCAGAATAACACTTCCGCAGCACCACTACACGAACAATATCATGAAGTCGCTCAAACTTTGACGGCAATTTCAATCGACAAACTTCCAACCCAATTCTTTCAATCACTTCATACAGTCCAACAACTACATGGTTCTATTCAACGGAGTGGCGTTCTGCACCACTGCCCACAAGGAGCTTCAAAATTCACATGAATGAAACAATTACGAACAAATCTAAACAACATTCTCATATCACAACACATGTGCTATTTCAAGAATGCGCTCATCATAACCGTTACAATAAGACGATACATGAACGAAACAATTCACGAGAGACCAAACACTTCGCACAAAACTTACCTCTACGGCGAAAACTAGAAAGTTTCCTCTCCTGAACAAATTAGAAACAAAATTCCTTACCACCATAGCACAACAATTGCATTTCATTTCCACCATCGGTATTTTATAACAAAACTAGATATTTATACTCCTAATTATATGAAACCAAAACAATACTACTCGGCCACCAAACGAATGGTTATACATACCAATTCTTCAAGAACTACAAATTACTCTACATATTCACTACTCATCAACTAAAGGACGATACACCGCACCAAATCACACCTCAACGTAACACACAAACCTGTATCGAACATTTCCAGCTTAAGGACCAAGCAAAAACATCATAATCCCATACAATTCAGTCTACTTTTACCAAGTGTATCACCTCTCATCGAAAGGATTACATGCTCTCAACATTTAACACACATTTGTATAACAGAAACCAACGTGAACCACATTAAGAAACGTATCTCCTCACCGCTCCACAAGCATTTAAACACTGCTTCCGCAATCAGAACTTTCAACACCACCAAAACCATCATTGGTCGTCATTTTTTAAACACTACCAGAATAAGATACCCCAAATCATCACACCATTGCCTCCCTGGATTACACGGGCCAACCACCATTATCAAAAATCGGCCAAAACACTCCATCATTAGCTATGCTAAGCTGAGCATACAACGCTCAAAGTTCAACCATAGCAGCAACGCCAAACCATCACTAGACAAAATAAAACCTTCAACCTCCACCTCTAGCTGCTCCCCAACCTCATACTCATGACAACAACCATTTAGCGAATAACTCAACTTAAGATACCACCTACAACACCATACTTACATCTATCTTAGCCTCCACTCCATACTGACTCTCCTCTTGTCCTCAATGGTTAGGTGCTTGTGGTGCCTTAGCCTTGCCAAGGTTCGAGAGCCGGTAAAACTACATCCAAATGAGAAAGTCATTTGTAGGTGTGAACATATGTATGTACGTTAGCTTACATGCCCTTACAAATTTATATCCATGTATATGTTGATATGTCTAAATATATACACGAGTGCATGTATGGATGGATATATGTGCACATATACGTATTTATGCATGAATACATGATAAGTCAGTTCACACCCGAAATGACATTTCTACAATCAAAACTAACGTCCTTGAACCACCTTCCATTCCATAAACCTTGAATCAAGGCTCCTCATACAAAGCCCATTGAACTAGACACTTATATCGATTATGACTCATTTTCGGCACTAAATGCACGAAAATGTCAACTAACAACACCTGCACATGAATTCAAATATTCGTGTACTCCTTATCTTAACATATTCTCGAATACAGCAAGCGCATTCCCCAATTCACATTATAACTGTGTACTTAACACAATAAAACTTCCAAATCACATCTTCGAACATCTTATCTCCACAAAAGAGGCTAAAATAAAACACAACTTTTGCAAACACAATTAGACCACAAAAGCATCCAACAAGATCATCCTTTCACAGTAGAAAATATTCAGCTTCTGACACCCACTTCCAAAAATTATCAACACTAACACTCCTACTCAAGAACTATATTTCCACCTACAACCAATTCTGGCGCTTCACGACATGAATCATTTAACTAATAAATTTTAACCACAACATTCCTAAAGCCAGCCCTCAGTTTATACTTCTCTTACTGAGAGTACGTGACTTAACACAGTCAGCGCCAAAGCTACATCGTAACTTATCCCAATACCAACCTCTCTATCTCTTTTAGCCTTAAAAGATAAAAATCATACAGACCGCATAAATTAATTCTTTTCCCAACAACCTCCACCAAGCCAATAATACCAAAATAGGGATGTTCATTCCAACATGACCACGACCCATCGTTCCAGCAACTAGACCGTTGCGAAAACATGTTTACCTGCGCTGAGCAAGGTAACTTACTAGATCTACTTAAATTAAGGGACCACAAACTCCAGCGTCTTAGATCCGCCGATTAATCATAATTGGTTCTACCCAAAATCGTGGCACCTACCACCAGCGATACAAACACAATAGAAATAGCCAATACATATCCCTGCTTATGAATATGCGAGACCGTAATCAACCAATTAATAACAGATGCTTAACTTGAAAATTGCACATTCTTCTCAAATCTTAGATACAATCCCCACGATTCCATTGTGCTCTCTGATCTCCCCAACAATGAGATATTTGACCACATATCCAGACCAATTAACATGTTTACTCAGTGGAAATGACATAATAGAGGAAATGAAATTACTCCATAACTATCAACATCACTAGTTCATACTACTATCTTGGACTCCGATTCACCGCTTTAAGCGCTTGACACGACCTTCTGAACTCCCAAAATTCTTCTCAATTCATATCCACAATTCCCTGAATACAACTCAAATGAAACACAAATCTCGATATCACTACCAAGATCGTGCCAACATACAATGTACCCCATAAAGGTACACTCATCGAAATCATATAGTTTATATGACAGAAAACTCCCTTTTCATAAACAAGGAAACAATTTAAGGTTTTTGTCTTAGTTTTGAAGACTAACTTATGCGGTCAATAGACAAATTTTTGAGCAAATTGAAATAGAGGCTGATATTATCTTATTTTGTATTGGTTTAAATCCCGATATTTATGTGAGAATCTAAAATTTCCCTACTAAATTGAAAAAAAAGGACAGATTTTTGAGCAAATTGGAATGGATTGAAACAGAGAAACACAATTATAAGGCTACGGCAAGCAGAGGAGACCAGTCAGATATGAAATCAAACTGCCCTAATTACAAATTAATAATCATATAATTAATCTTTTTTCAGGCAAATATTTTTATGTTTTAAGTTGTGACCTTTTTCCATAAAAAAACTGTTGAGATCTTTTCTTCAAAATTAAGAAATAATTATTCAATTAATCCGAGTTTTAGAATATATTTGTAGAGTTTTTGTTAATGGGATGTTGAGATCGTGAATTAATTCAAAAAATTCATGCTGGAAATTTTATGTACAATGTATTATTTTAGGGGTAAACTACGTATTTGTTTTTTTGTTGCGGTGGGAAACCAAGCAAATCAAAGTTTTGCAAAAGCTAGAAAAACTAGCTTTTGGCAAACCAAGGTTTGAGAAGTTAGTTTGGGGTAAACCAAGGTTTTGACACTCAAAAGTTGAGTGTTTTTTTGTTGCTTTTAGATTTTTTTAGGCGAAAAAACTAGTTTGAGAAGCCAAACACAACAAAAAAACAAGCTCGTACGTTATTAGTAATTAAATTGTAAGTGTTGTTCCGTTTTAATCACTAAATTACAATTTTTAATTAAAGTTTTAAACTTTTTTTTAATTATATATTTTATTTCTTTTCAAAATACTCTAATCTCTTTCGATTAATATTGTCGTTCAATCACCGTCCAATGTCCGTCAGCAATTATTATTTAAAATAAAAAAATAGTACAAAAAATAGGGTTATGAAGTCCAGGCTTAACCCAACATTTCAAAATATTAATGGAGAATGAGCTAAATGGCGTTACCTTTTAGGTGTAAATTTTCGGCGTGAACCGTCCTTTTAGAACACTCTTTTGTTTCTTCTCCATCTTCTTCAAAGTCTTATGCCTTTTAAAATTTTATTAGGTAAACAAAACGAATGGTCAAATTTGGCCTTTTGATGTCAATAATATTTGGGCTACAGAACTGGGGTCGCACAGCTGCTTGTAGGGTATTACTTAATTAGTTTTTCTTTTTGCCTCTTTAATTTTCACCCAAATAATCTGTTTTAATAAAATTTGTTGTATACTTTATTCCAAAAGAGCATTTTGCTTAGTGGTAGAAGCTTTTTTATTCTTTTTAAATGATCTGAGTTCAAGTCTCTTTTAGATTATTTAGTTTTTAAAATTTTTATTATCTCTGTTTTGATAAAAAAAATATTAAATAAAATAAATAAAAATTAAGAGTAAAATCTTTCAATCATATGATGACACGTATTATCATAGGATTGGAGTATTGATTTTTAAATTAAAAATAAGATCAATACCGGATCGGTCGATTTTCGATCTGAGTCAATATATGGAGATAATCTTTTATTGGAGAAAAGATGATTTTAAACTATTAAACTATTACTAAAGGTGGTTGTTTAGTTAGTAATATAATACAACAGGATAATAAAACATACATATTTGAGCAAATTAAATTCGGATTGCTTTCGGTTTGAGTTGCTTTCAGTTCAGGTTGTTTTTCGTTTCAGGTTGATTTTCGATTTGGTTTGATTTTCGGATCGGGTTTCTTTAGATTCGGGTCAGATTGCATATGGCTGCTTTCGTTCAACTAAAATTCGGTTCGGTTTTGATTCAGGTTCAAATCAAGTTTGTACCATCATATTAGGGTCCATATCGGGTAGAGTAAATCGGTTCAGGTAAAGTTTGTCATGTCTTCGTATTATTAAGGGTCTACTCTTAATTTTTTTTTCAATATTTGTTTAGGGCTTCAATTTTTTTCAACACTTGTTATTAAGGGACTCAATTTTTTCAACACTCGTTATTAGGGGCTCATTTTTCCCCAATATTTGTTACTAGGAGTCTACTCTTAAAATTCAAAATTCTTCAATATTTATTAGTAGTGGTCTAATTTTTTCCTAGTACTTGTTATTAGGACCATAATTTTCTTTCAATGTTTGTTATGAGAGACATACTCTTAAAATTTATTTTTTATAACACTTGTTATTATAGACCCGTTTTTTTCTAATACTTGTCATTATGGGCCAATTTTCTCTCAATATTTGTTATTATGTTCTACTCTTAAATTTTATTTATTTTTAAATATTTATTATTAGGGTTCCAATTTTTTTTACAATACTTATTATTAGGGGCCTAATTTTCTTCTCAGCATTTCTTATTATGGACATACTCTTAAAATTATTTTTCGAGTAATTGTTACTAGAGAGTCATTTTCCCATAATATTTGTTATTAAGGGTGTACTTTTAAAATTTAATTTTTTAATACATTTTATTAAAGGTAAGTTCGTCCTAATTTTTAAGTTCGCCCAGACAAAAGTAATATTTCATATAAACAATACCTTAGTTTTTATTTATTCAACATTTTTATCTATCAAAACAATAAACCATTTTAGTACTGCTATTATTAGAGTTATTTTAATATTAATAGACTAAATTACATTTTCATCGTGTTATCACACGAGTCAATAGATGAGTTGACCAACCAATAGATGAAACTATATATTGGCCAAAAAGAAAATTAGATGAAGCTGGTGACACATACTTTTCCGTCATGTAAAAAACCCCAAACATGTTTTCTTTTACTAACTTAAAACGTGAAAACTGAGTTCAAAGCAGCCAACACCCCACTAAAAAGAAAGATTTGGTATTAATCTCTAACACATCTATCATATCCACACATAGTTAAAAATTAGTATAATTTGAGATTCATTAATTGACTAAGTAATTAATGATATTTATATTGTCTTGTCTCGTATAAATTTAAATTTTAATATTAATCTTATAAATATAATTATCTCTTTATTTAATAAAAAAACTAGTCCACATCTTGTTGCGTTCCTATAAGCTCTTAAAGTAAACCGATTGTTACCAAAATTCTAAGCCTTGAGTTGCCGGTTGAAAGCTTGGTTGAGCTGCTGAACTGCTACATGAAAAGTGCATGCACTTGTGCACATAAATCATTACATCCAAATCAATTGTATATAGATATATTTGCCCACGTTTAATTTGAGCACTGGATCAATCCCAGTCCCGTCACCACACTTATGAAAGAGAGGAGATTTCCTGGAAATTATGGATCTAGTGGAGATACCTTTTTGAGAAGTATGAAATACTATTAATATAATCAAAATGGTACTCTTTTGACTTTATTGTACATCCCGACGACTCTCATCATGCCTATTCCCCTATAAATACTGTTGTTTTGAGCTTATAGTCACTTCTTTCCATCTCCATTAGACTTTGAGAGAGAAAAGAATGGGGAGAGCTCCGTGCTGTGAGAAAATGGGAGTGAAGAAAGGTCCTTGGACCCCCGAAGAAGATCAGATTCTCATCAATTACATTAATCTCTACGGCCATGGCAACTGGCGAGCACTCCCAAAACAAGCTGGTCCTTATTTACTTCTACTCTGGTTTAATTAAGTGATAAAGTCTACATCTTATGCTGATGCTTTCCTCTTTTGTTTTCTTTCAGGTTTATTGAGGTGTGGGAAGAGTTGCAGGCTGCGTTGGGTAAACTAT
This sequence comes from Hibiscus mutabilis, assembly GCA_019671005.1. NCBI lineage: Eukaryota > Viridiplantae > Streptophyta > Magnoliopsida > Malvales > Malvaceae > Hibiscus > Hibiscus mutabilis. The sequence goes on from CM033713.1 coordinate 73,393,111, forward strand.
TTGAGACCAGACATTAAACGAGGGAATTTCACCAGGGAAGAAGAGGATACCATTATCAACTTACATGAAATGCTTGGTAATAGGTGCGTTTTTATATATCCATTTCTACGCATTCAGATGCACGGTTACTAGTTTGAAGATACCGATTCCAAATAGGTTGCTTATTCATACATCTGCCTTGGTTTGGGAAAACCATTTTTTAATGAATTAGGTGACAGATATAATCATAAAAGCCTATTCTGATTTTATTTATATATATTTTTCTCTTACAGATGGTCAGCAATTGCGGCGAGATTACCGGGACGAACAGATAACGAAATAAAAAATGTATGGAACACCCACTTGAAGAAGAGGCTGAAACCGAACCATGGTTCCGATGACAACAAGCGACAAGCCAAACCCAACTTTGATTCGTCCAAAGATGTCAAAAAAGAACAAGCACCCATGAATTTTCTAAGCCCCGGTGTAACTGCTGCAGATACACCAAGTTCCCCACCAGAATCGAGCAGCGAGGTTTCCACAGTAACGACAAGCGAAAACAACAGCAACATGTGCACGACCAAGATCGAAACACGTGCAGATCACGTGTCTGAAATCGATGAGAACTTCTGGTCGGAAGTACTACCGGCTGACAACTCAAGCATGGCCGACGATTTTGAAGTCGTCGGCTCAGACCCGAAACTTTGTCACCACTACTTTCCAAGCTCCCCATTACCAAAGTTGGAAGCAGCCAATGACTACGGTTCAAATCTATATGATACCGATACGAACATGGATTTCTGGTATAATCTTTTTGCTAGAGTTGGGGATTTACCAGAAATTTGAGTAGCTAGTTTAGTTATTGTAATTAACTTATTATGGATCTCCTTAATTCGTTGTAACCCTTTTGTTTCTTTATTTGTTTTCATTTTTAACCTCGTGGTTATTCGGACTGGAGATTGAGATTTAAAAAAAAAATCAAAAAAAATTAAATCATCATTGATCTTGTGGACCGGCATGTGTTCTATGCAACACAATGTTCAACGATTATGAAATTTTGAAAATGTTCAACTGTGAGCCCCCCCAAATTAGAATAATTTTTGGCAGCATTCAGCGATTACGTGCGGTTGTGCTTGTCAGTCAAAATTAAAATCCTTGGGTGTATTTGTCAAGACTGGCATACTTTGATTCCACACCAAAAATCCGGGTTGCTTAATCAGCTTTAAGTCAAATACTTTGAGATAACAATAGTAACACATTGATTTTATTTTTATAATTTATGTCCGTTAAAAAAATTAATGTGATGTTAATTTAAAAAATAAATATTTTCTCGCCTTATTTTCTCATTTTCTTTCATTTAATTATGTCTCTTTTTTCCTTTTCTCAATTTTCTATCTGCAAAATTCGATTCGTATTAATTAAAATAATCAAAATCCACAAGCTAAAGAGAAAGGGATTAAAAGTGAAAAAAGGTAAAAAGAAAGAAGAGTGCCTCGATATTTCATGCTATTAAGGAAAGAATAAACGACGGTGGAGATTGATTTCATTTCCACTTTCGATTCGCCTCTCTTCTCCTCCTTCATTATTGATCTGAACGCATCGTTTCGTATCCTCCTTCCCATCTCTCTCTACCCAGAGTCTCACCAAATTTAGAGATGAATGACTTAAACCCCCAATACAATAATGCATGCCAAAACATTCGCTACAGAGTCGTTTCGATCATTGATATGGCGTTTTAGAAATTTTATTATGTTTAAAATACGTTCTAATTGTACTTTGTGCATTTGCGGTTTTAGTATTTTATTATTTGGATTTAAAAATTCAACTCATTGTTAATAGTATTCAAATTTTACAACTAAATTTAAGCTCATCAAAAACATTTTTTTTACATTTTTTTTATTTGGATGGAAAGGGAAATGGAAGAAAATGGGAGGGGGAGAGAAAATAGGGTGGAAAATGTTTTTTAAACTTAATATGTCACGTCAATTTTTTTAACGATAATTGACGGTAATAACTGTAATAAAAATAAATTAAAAATTCAGTGATTGTATTACAAATTTTAAAAATTCAGTAATCTTATTATAGCACCCTAAAAGTTTAAGAACTAGTATATATTTAAAAAAAATTTAACGATAATTGACGGTTACAACCGGGTACACGGATATATTTAAAATTAATATTTTTTTTATATTCAATATACACATTTTTATATTAAACTAATAAAAAAATCTTAAATTTTTATATTTAATAAATACATATTTTTATATTAAACTAATAAATACATATTTTTTTATTTTTATATTAAACTAATAAAATATTTTTATATTTAAAAAATATATATTTTTATATTCGGGTACCCAAATACCCAAATTTTCGGGTACCCACAAAACCTGGGTCGGGATACGGGCCGCATTTTTTACTACCCAAAGTACCGGACTTCGGGTACCCGAATACCTAGGTACCCGGATTTGAACACCCCTAGTTCTGGGGACTAAAAGAAGAAAAATTGCATAGTTTAGGTACTTATTTTGACCAAAAAATAGTTTAAGGACTTAAAGTGATCAAAAATAATAGTTTAAGGGCCTATTTTGCCCAAAAATAATAGTTTAAGGGCTTATTTTGCCCAAATTATAGTTTAAGGGCCAAAAACAAAAAAAGACATAGTTTGAGGGTTGTTTTTGGGTTTAAGCCAACAAAAAATAGGAATTCTCCATCTTAATTGAAAAGAGAGGAACGTCATTCGCAATTCTGATTTTTTGGGTAATACATAAATGTTCACTAAATTATCTCTAAAAATACTAAAAGGTCATTAAACTTTTAAAAATTATATAATGGTCATTAAATTTGAATTTTTATTACAAAATGGTCAGTGGATCGTTAACTGTTGTTAACTGGGAGACGTGGCAGTTATGAAAATTTATATAATAACATATTTAATCCTTAATATTTACACATTCAGTCAATTTAGACATAACAATGAGGGTCAAATTATAAATAAATTGATTAAATGTGTCAATATGGAGGATTAAATGTTATATTATTCAAATTTTTGTAACTGTCATGTCACCCAATTAGCGGCAGTTAACGGCTCAATGACTATTTTGTAACAAAAACTAAAGTTTAATGCCCAATATGTAACATTTGAAAGTTTGATGACCATTTTGTATTTTTTAGAGATTGTTTTAGTGATCATTTGTGTACTTTACCCTTTTTATAAAAAAACACAAACACATATTAAGAAGACATTCGATGATTAATTTATAAGTTAGCTAAAGAAAACCTTTAACTTTCACCCTAAATGCCATAGAATTAAACTTCATCATCTCTATTTTGGGAAGATGTGTTGATATTTATAAAAGGATAGTTTAGATTGAGTAGTGTTTTGAAGCAGTTTTATTTTCTTTCTGGATCAAAGAGTGAAATTATTATATTTGGTATGCAGGGTAATGAAATTGATCATCTAAAGCAATTGATTTGTTTATTTAGGGAGTGAAATTCTTTTTGCTATGTTTTTCCTCATTAATTGAACCTAAAAGTTTTAATGCGGTGGCAAAATAGAAATTGCAGTGGCTCAGTGTGGGAAGGTATGTGAAAGGAGAAAAATGAGAATTGTCCGCACAAAAAAAAATCATACGAAAATAAAACATAAAATCTAAAGGTACAAAGAAAAGTAAATTATTCCTTTAAGATTGGCGTACATTGTCAAAGAACTTATAAGTTTTCATAAAAATTTTTTGTCTCTTTCCAAACGAGACGCTTTATAAGGTGAAAAATGAGTGGTGACTGGTTATATTACTCCGCTACACAGTTTTAATTACATCGGTAAACAACCACCAAAGGGATCAAACTTTCTATGACTACCGACAAAGTCAAATCAGAAAACAAGCTTTTTGAGGATCTCTATACGAGCATCAAATGACCGTTAAGGTATACAAAAACTGTTCCAAAAGGCAGAGAAAATATACCATAAAAGCAAAAAAAAATGTGCCATAAAAACAGAGAAAAAAATACCAAACGGTAGAAAAAACATACCATAAAAGTAAAAAAAAAATATGCCATAAGACAAAAATGTGTCACAAAAGAGGATATTCTTATTAAAAATTGAAAAAAACTCAAGAAAAAAACAAAAAACATGATATGAGAAAGTAAATAAAATAATGAACATTAATGGTCGACAATCAACACTAAAATCGATGCTATCTTTGATTAAGTAAAATAAAGATGAAGAAAACTTGCTACTAGATTTAAGAAAAACCTAGAAAACTTGCACAAACGTTAGTTGAATAGTTTAATTTACATAATTTTGATATAACAAAAAAACATATTTGCGTACAAAAAGTATACAGTTAAATCAATTAAAAAATTAAATTAATATTTTATCTAAAGTTTAAGGATAAATTTAAAAATAATTTTTTTATCAACTATTATATCATGTTAACTGTCCAGTAGTCAAAATGTAACAAAAAATAACATAAATTAATAACATAAATGACCAAAATGTTACATTCTTAAATTTAATGAAAGAAAGTTAACATTTATAAAATATAAATGACAAACCGTGTAGTTACCCAAAAGAAATATAAAAGAGGAAAATAAAACCTTCCTAACAAAAAGAGCTGTGCAGCCTGAAACTCCAGAAAGAACGAACAAAGCATTTCGGTTAAAACCCGGCAATGGTTTCTTTGTCGACGTGGTGTCGATACTTAGTTCACAAGATCGAGTACTCCTTCACTCTCAGCTGGAAGGTTGCATCTTCTCTATCTTATCTTCACATTTTGTAATTGATTTCTACTTTTCATTTTTAGGTTTTCTCTAGTGCATATGCGGAAAACTTATGATTCCGGAGAATTGGGCATGGCTTATTTCGTATTTTTGATGATTTCGAAACGGAGTTTGAGTTCTTTTTATGGTCGTTTTAATGGGTAAATGTGGAGACTTTTCCTTTTGGGGGTTTGGGTAGTTCCCTCGTGTTTTCCGTTTCTTCTTTTCTAATACATGAACTTTGTGTTTTGGATTGTTAGACAGTTTTTATTTAGGGTTTTGAGCTTGGGTATTTTCATCATGATAATGGTTCTGATTTTGGAATTCCATAATCTGTTTTTACCTTTATGTTCTATGCCTTTTTTTACATAAAAAAAATAATTGCATCTAGTGAAATTCTTAGCAAGTGTATGAAAATCCTTTGAATATGATGATGTCAACTCCGTATATTAATTGATATTGATATGTAAATGCTTTGCTTTAAACCTGTTTTTAGACTAAATTGAAATCAGTGTTCAAATATAGGTTTGATTAGGGCAAAGGCTATAAGGGAATCACATACATTATGGAATGCTTTATAGTCTTGATGCAAGTATGATTCTTCAAACCTATTTGATGGGAAAAAAAAGAGATGACCTCCTGGTTTAAAGCATATATAAATTTGGTAATTTCAATGTGGGGTTTGTTAAAAGGTGGAAGATCATATATAAATTGGGTGGGTGGAGGCTATATATTAGATTTTTTCTCCCTGGTGAAGATAGTGAGAACCCCTCTTGGTTCATTTTCAGTTTGTCCCATGCTTTGGTCAAAGCTAGAGTCTTCCTGTAGCGGTGGCCGGTGGCTTATCAGTAGTTCAAAAAGAAGCTTGCAACTGCAAATTTCATTACATTAAGAAAATCTTGTAGTAGGGATTGAGAGGGTGTTGGGTTTAGACCATTTTTCATATCACTAAGTCCTTTTCACTCAAAAAATTGGGAAATTTAAAGAGGATTAGAGGAATATTCAAAAATAGAATAAAGGTTCATCAGCTAGATTTGTGTAGTCTCCATGCTTAGTTTATGATGTAGAGATACTTCTGCTGAGTATGGAGCTTTTTAAAATTTTAGGTGCCTTCTATGGTTAGATCATGCTTCCATTTTGTTATTCTGCATAAATTTTATTGGTTTCAGAAATTGCAGAACATTTGGTAGGTATTTCTTGCTAGCATTCTTTATACTATTCTAACAGGAAACTTGATGTGGAACAGAGCTATAAGAGAGGTCAAATCAGTGACCGGGAATTACAGGACGCTGTTTGGAAAAATGTATTTCAGGGAAAATTAACTTACTTACACTGGAGTAAAGGAGAGGCGATGGCCCCAACTATTGGAGAACAAGGGGGTACTCTTCTTGTACGGAAGATTCCATCTGCAGACCCAAAGTATGCTGCTCTTACAGCAACTGAGAAATAAACTTACGGTTTCATAACTCTGGTTTGAGATGGTCCATTGCGAATCATAATTAATCCATTTACATACCTGTGCATCTAACCTCTGTGAAAGTTATGCTTTTCTTAAGTTTAATAATTATATTCATTCTGAGCATCAGTTTAGAACATATTTGTGAAGATAAGCAGAGGTAAAAAGCATGTTAACTTGGCATCCTCACCTTATGAGTTTGATGATTCAATCAATGCCAACTGAACTGAATCTTGTTATGATTTTTTTCTCTCCATCATTTTCTGTTCAGTATATCTTTCATATTTACTCGTCGTGTTTGGATATGATTTCAAGAGTTCCTAACTTTATGCTTTTTTTCTGGACAGTCGAGTTTTTGTTGGTGATGTCATTGTCATGAAGGACCCTGACAATTCTGATAACTATCTCGTCAGAAGATTGGCTGCCACTGAAGGATATGAAATGGTGTCTAAGGATGAAAAGGATGAGCCATTTGTTCTTGAAAAGGACCAGTGCTGGGTATTGGCTGACAATGAAAAATTGAAGCCCAAGGTATAAAATGTTAGTAATACAAACCACTAAAAGTTTTGGCCGTTATTCTTATATATATCTATAAAACAAACAGTAATCTGGTTCACATATTTGATTCTAGAGGCTGCTTGTTAGCTATTACATGCATATTTCTTGTACCATTCCAAATAATGAATAACAAATGCTATTCAAATTTTTATATGGTTTTGAAGAAGCTGATCCATATCCTCCATTATGCTTTGTCTTATTTTCTTTTCTTTGTTTGAGATTATAGGAAGCTAAGGACAGTCGGTTATTTGGTCCAGTTTCCATGACTGACATAGTTGGCCGAGCTATATATTGTCTGCGAACAGCTGTTGATCATGGTCCTGTTCAGAATAGGTAACTCCGTTATAGTAATTATTTAGCTAAAAACCATTGATTTCATTGTATTGAAAATAATGTTCGTGTGACAGTCATTACAGCATGAGAAAGGATTCTCCAGTGTTGGAAGTAGAGCTGGATGTTGATGACATGGTGAAGAATCACAAAGCTTAAACTGTCTACACCTAACTGTGTATCTATTGTCTTTGTTACACCTTTTTCCCTCTCTGGGTATATTTTTAGTATAACACTGAAATGAAGGGGAGAATAAAAATTTGAAGAGGGTATTTAGGTGCATGCGTTATTCAGGACGATTGCCTTGTGTTCCTTTAAGATATAAGGCAACTGAGGAAATTTCATGATTTGTTTTCCTTGGAAAGAACTGGGTGGACTGTCTGCCTTTTGTTGGATTTTGAGTTTCAGTTATATTGAATAATTGCTTACGGAACGTCTATAGTTTCTAGTTTGAATAGCATAGCTACGCATTTTGAGACTAGGGTGCATTTGATTGATCGTTGGAGTCTTGGTGATCCTCATTTGATCCGAGTCTCAGGTACCTGCCCTCTTTGATTTGTGGCATATTTTCTGAGAGGAAATATAAATTGTTTGTTTCTCTCGCAAAAAACAGAAAAAAATATATGCTGGAATTCAAATTGGCAGATATCACTTGTTAAAGTGATTGTATGAATCATTTAAATGTCTACAGGAAAGTTTGACACAAAATTTCAAATCATAACTTGGAATATGTTGGATGGATCAAGCAAGAGAAAGCTTGGAGAGCTTGTAGATGCCCGATGTTGAAGTGCACATCAAACAGCAGTTGAATCTGCAGAACTTAATAATAAGAAGAGCAGTGGGGCAGTTGGGAGAATAGAATAATGCAAATGGACCTTGCTGTTGGACAGGCACACAAATAAATTGTGGGTGGATCATCATTTGTTGGTGTCATTAATACAAGGCATAACACAAAAAGAGCAGTGGGGGCAGCTGGGAGAATAGAATAATGCAAATGGATCTTGCTGTTGGACTGGCACACTAGTAAAATTGTGGGTGGATCATCATTTGTTGGTGTCATTAATATAAGGCTTAATACAAAGTGTCAAAATTATACCGTTTTTAAACTTTAGGTACTTAAAGTTTTAAACTTTATAATTTTGAGTGTCCGACTGTTTAAAATTTTGGTTATCCAATGAGAGCGTAACATGTGGCATGTTTTTTTATTATTTTAAAATTTTTAAAAAGTATATATATTTTAAAAAACTTAAAATTCTCAAAAATTTTAAAAAATCTCAAATTTCTAATATCTAAAACCACAAATTCTTTAAATTGCCATCGCTGTCGTCGCCGTCGCTTATTTCCTTCAATCACTTATCGCCAGTAACTAACGAAAAGCATGCCGATTAGACGGCGAATACGAATGATTCTATTCGAACGATGTCCAATTGACACACTTATCAGAGGTTGTTAGCGATGGGTGGTTGGGGAAATGGGATGTAGCCTCCGACGGCGGCAATGGTGGTGTCCGGCGACGGCAACAACAATTTGAAGAATTTGTAATTTTTGGGTATTAGGAATTTGAGATTTTTTTGGGAATTTTGAAAATTTTGAGTTTTTTTTAGATATATTCTTTTTCAATTTCTTAATATAATAATTAAAAAAAACCACATGTCACGTTTTTATTGGGTAATAATTTTTTTAAACGGTCGGGCTTATAAAATTATAACGGTTAAAACTTTAAGCACCTATTTTTACCAAAAAATACTTTAGGCACCTAAAGTTAAAATATGTATAGTTTAGACACTTACTTTTCATTTAAGCTTTAATATAATATTGGCATTATCTTTTTTTTATTAGTATAATTTTCGGTATCTGATTCATTGGTTAAAGGATCTAACACTCTATTTTGTTAGATTGGTTGGCATTAGTCCTCTTTGATTATCCTCTAATATATGATTTTGTAATTCTTATAAATTTAAGTATCCAACGTTTTCCAAACCAAACAATTGTCAAATATAATGCATGTTTAACTATTAACGGATAGTGGATTACATTAGCTGATAGCTAATAACGGATTACATTAGCTGATTTGACAAGTGGATTGTACTAGTTGGTTGTATAAAAGTGTTTGATAAAATTAACTTATAGCTAATAGTTGTTTGACTATTTAAACAAACAAAATGAAAGATAAGGACATGATTATATTCGATATTTGTTTCAATAGTTTATTAGTTATCAATATTTTGTATCTATTAATATTAATTAAATTATAAAAAATAATTTTTTAATATAATATTACTAAGCATATTTTAAGGATCTATACATTAATTTATTATTTATATAATTATTTTTAATATAATTTAATTAATTATTAAATATAAATATAAATGTGTAAGAGTAAAAAGAAAAAAAATGTATTATTAGTTTACAAATGTCACAATGTAAATAGTGAGGGTGAATAATTAAAATAAAAAATATTAAATTTAGATTATTTAGAGATTTTTTATAATTGTTAAGGGTAAACGAGTCTTTATAACAATTATATTAAAATCTCTAGTTTAAAAAACTCATATTATCAGCTTTTTTAAAATTAGATATTTTACCACAATTCTCTATTTTAATCCGCTATTCACCAAATATCTAAGTTAACAGATTTAACCAGTCAAACTTTTAATATTAACTTAAATCTCTATTTACCGAACATGGCTAATATCTGAATCCGCCAACAATGGTCAAATGTCCAAATTTGAACAAAATATTTCTCTTATTGCAGGACTTCGTTGAATGAGCTTCACCACAAGCAAACCCGACATTTATTTCGGGAAGGAATAAGTGTGCAGATGCTCTATCTAGGAAGTGCGGTAGCTCTAGTATTAGTTTTTGTATTGAGAATATCTTCCAACTCTTTTGAAACAAGTTTTATCGAATATCAATTGTCAGACAACCGATCGAATCTAATAATCTTTTCACTAAATATGTGTTTTATTTTATTTTTATGGGTTTTGTTAAAAATCTTTTTAAACTTAAATAGAGAAGAAGAATACTTTTAGTAATAAAATTGTTTCACTCACATGACTCCACACAACAAATCGAGATAACGAAAAGGAAAAAAACTAAGCATAGCACTGATCAACAACAAGTAACGGGAGGATCTTCAGTGGCGGTGGCACATGGAGAACCTCTCCTACCTCATGACCTCTAGTCATTCGAGCCAAACCATTCGCAACAGTGTTCTCCGCACGACATATATAGGATATCCGCACGTCCCATCCTCTATCAAAGAATTCTCACTATCAACTAAGGCCATTGATTCACCGCTCAAGATTTGCATCACAGTTTTGTTATTGAGGTCCAATTCAATCTGTCGAACACTCTATTCATTTACACTTTTTAGTTAAACTAAAGAAGAATGAGTATGTATCCTCAAATTTTTTGATCCAATAACAATTTAGGTTCTTATAAATTTAAATATTAAACAAATTAAGTCTTGGCCTATGAATTTTTAGTTTAAATACGTAATAAGCTCTTACATTTTTAAAATTTAATATTTTGGCTCCTACTAATATTCGATCTTTGCTCTGTCTCTGGTCCAGCTGTTGAATGAATGAATGGCCCTCTTTAGAAAAGAAAAGGAAGAAGAAAAATGAAAGAGACAAATGAGGATGGTTTTAATGATGTAGCCTGGGTGGTAAAGTTGAGGCACAAGGGAAAGTAGTCCTGCCCCACCATCAATGCTTTAACCTTAACCACCACCACATGCCTTGCTGCTCCTGCTCCAATGGAACACCTTTCATTTCTGTTAATAATAAGACTTGGGAATCATCATGCATTTGAGATTAGCCGACACTTGAGAAGACTAGGATAGGTATTAAAATTTAAGAACAGTTGTTTCCAACACAGATCTGATAAGACAATAGACCTTCAAAATCTTAACCCTTTTCTCCAACTGGCAACATGGCAAAAACTTGGGATTGAAAAATGTAATTCGAACCACTTCATTTTCTGTCTGAAAATTAACAGGAGAAGATGATTAATTGAGTTAAACATATCTGTTCCCAACACTTGGAGTATAAGTATAAAGCAAAGGAGAGGAAGACTGAAACATCATTTTTACTAGATGGCTGGGTGGGTGGTGGTAGGGCAGTTCGTGTCCTAACCTAGTTTTGGAGTTAATGGTGCGGATCCATGTTTTTTTTCTTTTTTGTCTTACAATTGATGAAATGGGGAAGGTAAGACATGATGCAACTCACTGCACATTGGACCCTGTCTTGTTCATCTTTACGCATATATGCTCTTAGCTGCCAACCCATCAATATGGTAAAATGGAATTAACCTATTATAATTAATTCAACATAGAACAAACAAAAGTTATACTTTTTTATTCAATTTTTGACTGATTAATTTGAATTATGTACTGCAAAAGTCAATTATAACCGACCCTCTTAACATAATTTACTCTATTTATAACATCATGATTCGACACTTTAAATTTACTTAAAGGATCTAGTAATCTATCTCATTAAACTAACTGATTATTAGTAAAATAAAAGTATAACATTTATTAGTACAACATAGTGAAGCAATTTACATACTATATGATTTTAGAATATACATATATACATTTATATATCCCCTTTATCCCACTTAAACCGTCGCATGTTGATATTTTTTGTCTAATTTTTTAACTTTGACTTTTTATTATTTAAAATTTATTATTGATAAAAATATAAAAAAAATATTCTAAAAACTTTCGATCAAGTAGTTTTGAAAATATATATTTTATAAATTTTAATTAATCATTTTTTTAAAAAATATATAATCAAAATTAAAAAAAATAAATAGAAAATATTAACGTACGACAATTTTAGTGTAACTGGTGAAGTAATTCTTTTAAAAAGGAATAAATGAAGGTCATTAAGATTCAAAAAGCATGATGACAGATTATAAATGTTTATACAAATCATTTGGTTGGTGTTGATACAAGACATTTCGGGGTATACTATATGATTTTATATACTTTAAGAGTTTAATGTGGCCCGACAATTATTTCAATTTCCTCTAATAATGATTTATGTAGCAAAATATTAGAACCATGAGGTTAAACATTTGACAGCTGTCAAATCATTTTTTCCCTTAATTTTCTGATGAGTTAGGGAAGGAAAAGAAAATAAAGAAATAGGAGGGAATGAGAAATTTTATGTGTTTTTTTTAAGTATTTCAAATTCATACATATTTTTCGAACTTGTTGTATAATATATTTTTTAACTTGCTCACATCGTACTTTAATTATTTTTTCTTATCTCGTTTTATATTTATATTTTGTATAGTTTATGATAATTACTGATTATAAAACGTATTTAAACTTTACAGGGTAAATACATGAAAATGTAATTATTATCCTAATTATTAAACTCACATGTAATTATAAAATATTGGTTTAAGGGTGTTTGAAGTTCCTCTAATTTTGAAAAAAAAATCAATTAAGCCTATGATTTTTTTTGCTTTCAATTAAACATCCGAACTAATAAATTGAATTAATTAAGTCAGTTGACTAATTTTGACCATTAATTTTTGACTATTTTTTTCTTGATATATTATTGACATGTGACGCACTACAGTTCTATCATGTGACATTTGCATATTTTTTAGAAAATTGTTTTTTATAATTTTTATATGTTTTTTTTTGGAATTTTTAGAGCTTTTCAAGAATTTTTTAAATAAAAAAATCTAAAAATACTAAGTGATAAATATTGTAACACGACACATTGCATAAAATTAGCCAAAGAAACTGCTAGATTTAACCATCAACGTTTGTCAAAGGGATGAATTGATGAAATTTTAGAGTATAAGGGCTTAATTGGGTGCAAAAAAGTTAAAGGACTTGATTGATTTTTTTTCAAAATTTCAAGGGCTTATGATACCCATAAGCCTAAAATATTCTAATTATCTAGACATGTTTAATTGATAAAGTATAATTACATTACAATTCTTTATATCATGTTTGATTAATATAAATTATAAATTATAATTTCACATGTAATTACAAAAATTGCACATTTACGATCCATATACCCACTGCTTACAAATCAATTTAGTTATTATACTTATTTTAATCGATAATTTATTTTGTCTTTTTAATTATATAAATTTATTGGTATAATTCATATGTTATTTTAATAATATTTTTAAATAAAAACTTATTATTTAATGTAATGTAATTTTAGTTTTATTATTGGTTAAATAAATTATAAAAATATTTAAAACCCCAGCGTTAGAGGGACTCGAATACTAGTAATTAATTAATGTTAATACAGTTATGCTAAAATGTAAAGTTTTTAAAAGTTAAAAGAAATAAAAGAGAAGGGATGCAATTGCAGTAAGTGGGGAAAACAAGGGTAAATGTGTCATTTGAAAAGTCATTACTTTCACTCCTGAAGACTGTACTTTTTTCTTGTAATGAAATCACGTTGGATAATAATGATAAAAACCCAAGCTTTGAGTTGAGCCCTTGACTTAGCTTCCCTTAGTTTTTATCTAATCTTTTGATTAAATACTAAATCTCATTCTTAATCATAATTAAATCCAAGTCTCCCTGCTCTTTGTAATACCTATTTTTATCTGGACCCTAAATTATATTTGAACTGTCTACTTTATTTAAACTAAATTTCTAAAAAAATAATATAAAAGCAAGGCATGGTCTCCGCGCAGAGAACCATACCCTGCCTCACCTTTCCTCCCATGCTTGCACCTGCCACCCCATGCCCTATGCTAAAATTTTCCCCACACTCAACCTCAAAGATCACTTCATTTTCCCCTCCTATTATCTATTTTAAACAGACCACAAATTGAAAGGGGAAAAGCCGGCCATTTTTTCAAGCACAAGGGAAGAGAGCCGACATTTTTTCACACTCATTTGGGGGCTGAGTTCGAAAAAAAAAACAGAGAGTAGAGGGGTCGGGGTTCGAAAAAACAAAAAAAAACGAGGAGAAATTTGAAAAAAATTGTAAGAACAAATTCGAAAGCAATACAAGGAGATTTAAGGTTTTTTCTTTTGAAATTGAACTTATTTCGTTTAATTTTTTATTTCGAATAGAAAAAAACAAAAAAGAGAGATATCAGAGAGCTTACCTGCGTCACTGCTGTTGTGCTCCGCCGTCGAGAGGCTAGTCGGCCGATGATCGACATCACAAAGGAGATGAACGGCTCCGCTTTGATTCCAGGTTGAGAGAATGAGAGCTTAGAGTTAGGTTTAGTTTTTATTTTAATATGATCGAAAAAATAATAAACCCTATATGTTTTAAACCTGCAAACCCAAAACGATGCCGTTTCAGGCTCCTCAACCCGCGTTTTGACCCGGTTACCCAAAGGAGGATCCGCGTATTTTTAATGGTCAAATTACCATCTCAGTCCCCCAAGTTCTACCCCGTTTACGTTTTTGTTTGTGGATTAATTACGCATTTAGTCCTTCTATTTTAATTTCGTTTATATTTCTGCCTGTGGTCTAATCTTGTGTTCGATCCTTGTTTTTCTTATGCATGTTCATTTTGGCTTTCAGTTCCTGTTTCATGTCATTTTAGTCACAAAATTTAATTTCCAGCCCTGCATTTCTGCTTATTTGCATTTCAGCCCACATGTTTTGCATCTGTTTCATTTTCATCCTGTAATATTAGACATTTATGCTATGTAATTAGATATTCATACATTTTAGTTTCTAACCTTTAGATCCATGCTATTTTATGAAGTGTTAGTATAGATCATGCATCTTTATTTTAGCATTTTATTATTATTATTATTATTATTATTATTATTATTATTATTATTATTACCATAAAGTAGTTTACTATATATTAAATATATAACATATATGTACATACGTATTTATGTTTTTATCTATGTATAATATTCACATATTTTTTATTTTATCTTATTTTATATATATATATATGTATGTGTATATATTTTTATGTGTGTTTGTAAAATAATATATAACATTTTATTTAATTACAACGTATATAAATAATGTTAAATATTTATTTTACCTTAATTAGTATATTTTTAGATTAATATTCATGCTTGTTTTAGAGTAGTATTTTTTTATGTTAGAATGTATTTTTATGTGTTAGATTAATGTTTATGTATGCTGGATTAGTAGGTTATGATGTTAGTATTTATTTTTTATCGCATTGTATTTATTTATGTTTATGTTTGCTATGATCTAAGTTGCATTTTGGAATATAAATTGTCAATGCGATGCCTCTTTATTCGAGCGTAAACGAGGCCAGTATCATGTGTAGTGATAGTGGTTGGGCGTTTACTCTCGGATAATGAGGCTTTTAAAATTTGATCGCACTTATAACCGAATTTTAATTTAATCGTCACTTTAATCCCGAAAGTTTAATATTAATAAAGCGGTAATTATTAAAGTACCAATTTTAGGCGATGTGGGTGCTAATCTTTCTCCATCCGTAACCGACTCCTGAATCTGATATTTTGAAATCTCTGATTTTTACGGTGTCCGGTTTACCTCGAGTGGCGGTAACGACTCCATTTTTAAATAAAACACAAGTTTTATAAAACTCTATACAAAAATCATTATTTTTAAAATAAAATAAAATAAAATAAAAACCACACATTTTTTTTAGCGAGAATGAAATCGCTACACTCTTAGTTAGTTTTTAACTCAATAAGACAGAACCCAACAAATCTTCAACCAAAAAGGGGACCACCCAGTTTACCTTCTTTTTCTTTTTCATCAGTTATTTTTCTGCAACTCTCTCCCTCTTTTGCTAAGGAAAAAGTTCAGAGCTTGAGTGCTTAAAGGTTTCGAATTTGATCATTCCCATTGAAGGGTTTGCTGTTTTGACCAGTACTCAAATGTTCACCAGGATCTGTGCTTTCATTGTTTTACCAGCTTGAACCAACTTCAAGAAAGAGGTAGGTTTTCATTTCATTGTTAAAAAAGAAGCTTCCTTTGTGTGTTTAAATGTGGATTTCTCAATAAGCTTTGTATTTTCTCTGGAACATTGGGGTGTTTTTTTTAATTGGATTTAAACACTGGGAAATGGTCCCGCTTTCATGTGAAATTTACATAACACCCTTTTCTTGATCTCATTATAGCTCTTTTAAACATAGCTTTTGATGTTGTTGGGCTAAATTTTAAGAATTGATTACTTGTGTTCTCTTAAGAAACAATGGACCACTTCAATTTTATCAACCCACAACCAAATATTTTCATAATAAACTTTAGTAGCTACCATTACTGAAGTGAAAAGCCATTTCCACTTACCAAGCTAATATTATTTTCTGAAGATGTGTAGATCTGATCTGATCTTTTGTTTTATTTTATATTACTTTTCTGTTTGAAAGTTAGTCAAAAGTTTCCTTAGACTCTATGGGGGAAAGTCAACATGGAAAATGCCATGAATGTATAAATAATATATTTTTTTCTAGAATAATTGATGTGTGTTCTTCCCATAGGCAATAGTCAAACTCAAAAGTATTTTGTTTCTACTAAGTTTTGGAAAATATTTTTTATATATTTAAATTGGAAATTTAATCAAGTGGATTTCTTTTCATTGTATGGAAAATAGGGCCAAGTTCCATGGCATTGGCAAACTAATAACTTTCAGAGCAGTGCATGTGTTTGTGTTTGATCTTTCATCTTTTGATCGAGTTGAGCGGGCATTCTTAGATTCTGGGAAAAAGACAACAAAACCAAAGATGCAAACTTGAGCTGTTTCAAGGGCAGTCTTGCACTTATAAGCAGATGTTGCCTGATCAGCTTTTTAATTTTTTCAATTATAATATATGTTTTTTTTTTAAATTCTGATATGCTCCATTAAATACAGGTCAGATGGACACAACCTGTGTGAGACGTCTTGTAAACAGTATATCTCGATTCATTCATCTGGTATCAAGCCAGACAATAAAAGTTGTTCCTGTTGAGAAGGACTATAGGAATATGGTAGTTGTGTTGAAACTTTTGAAACCGCTTCTTGATGATGTAATTGATAGAGAGATACCTTCAGATGAAATCCTATATAAAGAGTTCGAAGAGCTAGATATGCTCGTTAACAAGGCTCGAGAGTTCTTGGAGAACTGGTGTCCTAAGATGAGCAAAATTCACAGGGTAAGTTCAAGTTTGATCTTTACTGAATACATTTTGCCTTGGTGTAAACATAAGGAAGAAAAAAGAAGTGCTAGAAAATAAGGATTTCCTTTCCAGTTGATTTGCCTATGTTCATTAGAGACTGCTAGAAACACTATATTTGCAAATTTTATTTTTTTTTAAACCATGCAGGTTCTCCAGAGTGAACCTTTTTTGACAAAAATGCAAAGCTCTTCACTTCAGATATGTCACACATTATATGGATTGATGCAGTCATCACCATCCACTTCAAGTATAACCAGTGTACAGGTATGAAAAAATCAAAATCTTTTTTTTCATTCAATGTCATTGAAACTATTAACGGCATCTGGATGGCAAGTGCTGACTGCTGAGTTAGCTTTGAGTAGCGAGACTAATTGAAGTTCAACTGTTTCAGCACTGTATGCGGGAAATCAATTGCGTGAAGCAGGAGAGACCATCAAAAAGTATAAGAGAGGCTTTGAGAAGTAAAAAAGATGATGCTGTTCCCTGCGCTGATCATCTGATAAATGTTATGAGATCACTGAACTTGATGTCAAACTGGGAATTGCTAAAAGAAACTATGGCTGTGGCAAAAGAAAGAATGGATGCGCAAGTCGACAATGCGAAAGGGAAAATAGATCAAATCAATCAGATTATGGATCTCATCTCCCATATACGTGATTATATGCTTAAGATTGATCACTTTGAACCCACAAGTGGAATTTTGATACCTCCACGATTCCTTTGCCCCCTGTCGTTGGAACTTATGCTGGATCCTGTGTTTGTGGCTTCTGGGCAAACTTATGAAAGGGCTTCCATCCAAAAGTGGCTCGATAGTGGACTAACCATTTGCCCAAAAACCTGTCAACCACTTGTACATAAGAATCTCATTCCAAATTACACAGTCAAAGAAATGGTAGCAAGTTGGTGTGAGGGAAACAACTTGCAGCTTTCCAACCATACTGCACATCCTAAACTTGTTTCAGTCTCTTCTCCTTCAAATCATATATCTTCTCAATATTTAAGCCATACTGATAGTTTCCTTTGCTTTGCAAGCAGTAGTAGTTCCACATCAAGGTCTTCTCTTGAAGTTGGAAATGGTTTGGAGAAGCAGAAGAGTGACATCTCTTCTAGATTTAATGGAGAATGTAATGGCTGCCAAAGGAGGGGGATTGACAAGTATGACCACCTGTCTCTTGATCGGCCATATATTCACAATAGGACTGAATCAGCCTCGAGTGAAATTTACTGTGTTGATTCCGCTCCTGCTTCTAATGGCTTGTCAACGAGGTCAAAGAAACTTGAAATGAATGAGTTAGCTGGAATTTCATCCGAGGGCCTTGGCACCTTTTCTTCAACTAAAGAATCTGAAATTTCTCCCTGGATAATGGGAAAGCAGTTGCAGATCTCCGAAACAAAAATAGAAGAGGCAGTCAATGGTACCGATAATTATAATAGAGCTTACTCGAGTGCTTTTTCTGGGTCAGGGTGTGATGATTTGACCACTGGTTCCCATGTGAAGAAACTAGTAGACAACCTTCAAAGCCTGTCAAATGAAGTCCAAACTACAGCTGCTGCAGAATTGCGCCTTCTTGCAAAGCACAACATGGACAATCGTAAAATTATAAGCTACTGTGGTGCTATTGCACCATTAGTTTCTTTATTACACTCGGAGGTAAAGATAACTCAAGAGCATGCTGTTACAGCCCTTTTAAATCTTTCGATTAACGATGATAATAAGGCCATGATTACAAAATCTGGAGCAATAGAGCCACTGATCCATGTTCTAAACTCTGGAAACGATGGAGCCAAAGAAAATTCTGCTGCGACATTGTTCAGTCTTTCTGTCTTGGAAGAGTGCAAGGCAAGGATCGGACGTTCTGGTGCTGTCAAAGCCTTGGTAAATCTTCTGTGCACAGGAACGTTGAGAGGAAAAAAAGATGCTGTAACTGCTTTGTTTAACTTATCAATCTTTCATGAAAATAAGGCTCGTATAGTTCAAGTTGGTGCAGTAAAATACCTGGTCGAGCTAATGGATCCTGAGAGTGGGATGGTTGACAAGGCAGTTGCTCTTCTCTCGAACCTGTCAACAATTAGTGAAGGGCGTTTAGCAATTGTACGAGAAGGTGGTATTCCGGTAATAGTTGAAGTTGTGCAATCAGGATCACGTAGGGGTAAGGAAAACGCTGCCTCTGTATTACTGCAACTATGCCTCAATAGTTCCAAGTTCTGTACCCTGGTTTTGCAAGAAGGTGCTGTGCCACCCCTTGTTGCATTGTCTCAGTCTGGCACCCCTAGAGCTAAGGAAAAGGTATGCTGCTTAGTTTTTTATGCTTTTACTGATATGGTGCGCTCATTTTCTGCCCTGATCTCATTAAACCTTAAACTCGGTAATTGCTTATCATATTACATGTTTGATTACGGTTTAGTCTAAAGGAAAATTTCTGGATGCACATGAGAAAATACATGATATCTTTCTTTCAATACTTTTGCAGGCACAACAGCTTCTTGGTCACTTCCGCAATCAAAGAGAAGGTGGCACGGGGAAGGGCAAGACATGAGAACTGTCCAATTGTGTCATATTTTTCTTTTCTGATTTTTTGGTATCTTTGACATATACGTCCTTTTGGATCTCTCTTTTCATACATTCTTTAGCACTCCAAATATGCATTAGCACTGCGAACACTATTCTTTGTTTCTTTTTAACCCCTTTGTTAAAGGTGGTTAGAGGGTAGGGAAATAGGGCAAGCTTTCCTAGGATGTGTTGGTTTGTCTGCGTAATTTTCCTTAGAACTTAGCTTGCCATAGTCTTGTTTTTTTGGTTTCATTTAGTTTTAGTGTATGTAGTAAGAAATTTGTTGCTTGGTTTTGTAGATATATTGTATGTATGCCATAAACTCCTGTAATCTGCTATGGGATCTTATTAAAATGATATTTTTGCTATTGGATGTCTAATGGCCCATTTTCCATACCAACACATTTGAGAAACCAGACAAACATATGCCTAATGTTATTCAGCAATTACATTCTCTTTTTATAAAACTGGGTGCATCTCGAGCAAACCCGACATGTCACGATAGTCCAGAAACTTCCAAAAGCTTCAAGTTATCGAATTGTCGCTCAAATATAAGCCAAGAGGAGACAGAACTAAACAATGCATACAAAGGTTCATGCTCTTGACTGCTGTCCCTGTCCTGATATGATAATACGTTGTTTTTTCCCCTTAGTTTTGTCACCAGGAGCTTGCTGCATGGTCCAACACTCCTATTGGTACGACTGTTTTGGAGAAAAAAAAAGTACCCAAGGCCCTGGTCCCCTGATGCTGTTGTGTGTGGTTCCAAATTACACAACAGCTTGCATTTTGGGTACACGATAATACTTCTCACCACCAGCCAGACTCCTCCGGTTGTTCTTATACACTATGAAGCACGGGTACTCCAATCTAGTACCGTATCACGCAGGGACGGAGCCAGGATTTGAGATTGGGGGCAAACTATAAATGTTTGAAAGTGGGAGAGGCAAATTCATAAATAAGCTATTTAAAAAAAATTAAATAGGGAGACAAAGGTGAAAAAAAAATTCTTCGGGGTCGCCCCCACCCCTACATAAATCCGTCCCTGGTACGGCTTGGGTACGCCACAATATTTTATCTCCCAATTTTTTCTTATTTTTCTATTCTTATACACTTTTCTGGTTTTTTCTTATTTCTTTCAACTTTCTCTTACTCACATGATTCAACTATAAATATATAAGTATGTGTGATGCTATGCTCACATGATTTTATTTATGAATTTTTTTTATATTTTTTAATATAAAATTTATTTATATTTGTCGTAGTCTTAATGTATCCGTACTCTGTAATTTTAAAAAATATCGTTTTTCGTCCATATTTTTGTACCCATACCCGTATCTGTATCCGTATCGGTGCAACATAACTTAAACACGTTATGAATGTCTAATTTGATCCCAATAACCTTTCGATGAGTACAAAAAAATTGTTTTTTAATTATAAAAGTACAATAAAACCCTAGCTATTTTCTCCTTTATTCTTTTTTTATGTCGTTCTTCTAACAACTAACATTATATATTTTTCATTATCGACGGCAATGATATCAGTCTTAAGTTTATCGCCGATCATTAATTTTTTCTTTTCTTTTTCTTTTCTCATTCTCTTAATATTTTTTTGTTATTTTATTTTGAATTATCATTTTATTTTGTTTAGTTAGCCTTTCCTTTTTCGTAGGAAAATGGTCAATGTTTTTGTCTGCTCTAATGACATCCCAAACTTGACTGTCATCATACATAAACCTCTAACATGTTTTGAATAAAAATTATATTTTTTTTGTATCCCACAAACGGGTTTATGTCACATATATAAATGATTTATTTTTATTATTTTATTAATTATTTGTGTTTTATTAATAAGATATAAAAAAATATTGATGTGCATATAAAGAGATAGAAAAAAATGACATACGAAATTTTATTCACATTTCCTAATTTTTCCACTACTGAAGTTTTATTAGACAAGAGCTGACAATGATTGTGCATTTATTGCAGTCTAGGTAACTAGTTAGAAACTATCAAACCTAATTCAGTTATATTCGAGTCTGTTATAACATAATGGACACTCAGCTTTGATAGGTCACCATACATAATACTGTAATAATATATATTTTTTATTCTTGTTATATATATTTTTTCTTTTTTTGTGACATGTTTTTTTTAGGATTGTATTTGACGTCACCTTTTCGAATGATGCTTATTATATTATCTTGTTGATATATCTATGCTTTGAATCTTTGAACTGAATATTGATAGACGTTCACAATCGTTAAAGATAAGTGGCGATTGAGTTGTGATAATATCAGTTTCTCAACGGGTTATCATTGTTATATGCATGTTTATGTTCGTGTTGATGGTGTTTATTCTTCATCGCCGATAATGGTATTTGTTGGTATCTATCATTTTTCTAAGTTGTTTGGTTGAGTTTTTAAACATTTTCGTGTTTGGTCCTATTTTTTTAAAGTGATTAATTTGTGTACTATAATAATTTTAGGAGAAATATCTATAATTATTTTGTAAACTCGTCTTATAATTGTAAAATACATTTTTATTCAATAAAACTAACTACTATTATGTATAAAAATTGAATTTTTTAAGTATTCTAGTCGGCACTGGCTGGATATTGAAATGTTTGAGAAAAGACTAAATGTTAACTGTTAGGGAATAGCTATTAGTTATCAATCATAATGTTAACTATTAGGGAATAGATACCGGTGTACGAAAGGATATGGTTTGGAATGGGGATTTGAGGTGCTCCTTGTGGCCATTTTCTTGCCGGTTCAAGGCTCTATCAAGATAGGGATATATTAACTATTAAATGGCCAAAAATAAATGGCAAATTTTGAGCAAACCAAGAAATTGGTCCCTTCCTCTCTTATCAATTATATAATGTAATTATTAAGGAAAAATGGTAAAAGTTGCCCCCAATGTTTGCATGTTTTGTTATTTGGCCTCTTATTCTTTTTTTTTTTGGAGTAAACAACACCCAACATCTCAATTTGGTCTAAATATGTCCCTGTTAGATAGAAAATGCTAGTCAACTGATGGTCAACGGCTGATGTTGACTGAAATTGCCACGTGTTAAGATATGCTAACTTGTCAGAATCATATTCTTCACGTGTCAACATAATATTCGCCATGTGTCACCATCCGGTTCGGCCACGTGACAACATGATAGTCAGCCACGTGTCACCATAAAGGAGGGTATAACAAAATATTTAAAAAAAACATCTTAACGCGTGGCAAGTCCAGTCAGAATTAGTCGTTGACCGTAAGTTGATTGGCAATTTCCATTCAACAGGGGCATATTTGAACCAAATTGAAACATTAGAGGGTTGTTTGCTCAAAAAAAAAGAATAGGAGGCCAAATGACGAAACATGCAAACGTTGGGGGCATCTTTTGTCATTTTGCCAACTATTAATTAGATAACAATGTTCGTGTAAAGAAACGATATACATCTTTGGATTCTCTTAGGAGAGAGAAAAGAAAAATAATATAGATTTTTGGAACTTTTAGAGGGATGGAAATCGTTTGCTCTAAATTATGTTCTTTTTGGCGTCCTCACTCTAAAAAAAGTAGGTTTAGGGTTTAGATTTTATGGTTTAAAGTTAGAGTTTATGGTTAGGGTTTAGAGTTTAAAGTTAGGGTTTATGGTTAGTGTTTAGAGAATTAGGGGTATGGTTCATTTTTAGGGCATAGGGTTTATGATGTAGAATTTAAGGTTAAGGTTTAAAATTTAATTTTTTAATGTTAATTAGTGGGGCATAGAAAGAGGCATAATTAGGGGCAGAGGATTTTTGTTCCTTTTAGAGGTGGGTTTACTTACTACTATAAAATTATACAAGGTCCCTTAAATATCGTCTATAATTCGAATTCTAATATTTTGAATGAAGTAAACTAAGTTGAGAAGATCATTTTTATAATGAGCTTTTGTGACCTTCAATCCCTTATTTATATATATATGTAAACCATTTTTTTCTCAATTGACTTATATATATTTAGACATATTATTAATAGGGTAAACTATACTAGATATCACTAAACTTTAAGTTTAGTATCAATTATATTACTGAACTAAAAATCAATATTTTTTAACACTGAACTTTAGTTTATGTTTCAATTATACCACCGAGTCATTAAAATTAATCACGTAGACATATTTTAATGGTATGCGTGCGCTAACGTGAGGAATTTTAATAGTCCAGTGGTATAATTGAAATCTAAACTAAAGTTTAGTGCTAAAATAATATCAATTTTTAATTTAATGGTATAATCGATACTAAACTTAAAGTTTAGTGTTACCTCGTGTAGCTGACCCTTACTAATATTGTGATTAATTTTTTTCTGTTGCTTTCTAATCATTTATCTTATGTTGTATGTCATGTCGTTTAGTGTTGTGAGTGTATTATCATTGTTCAACTTAAAGAAAATTTTGTGCATTCATGTCAATGATCAATAATATTTTAATTTTGAATTATTCAAAACAGATGAAAATAGTTATTTTTGTTAGGAATCAGAATCAGTTACCTACCATACTTGGGTCAATTTTGGTCTTCTAACTTTTTAAAATGCATTCTTTAATCCAAAACTTTTGTTAATTTAGTTAACGTGTTCTGTTTATAAAATACACCAAGAGTATGACGCTAAGCTGACAGCAATATGCATAAACACAATGGCAGATCTGAACAGGTGCATTGTGAGTGATAAATAGTATGGAATCTCAAAACGAGTTAAAGTTACATGTTTATAAGATAAAACAGAAAATAATTCTGAATTAGAGGTAAAATATAAGATAAAGCAAAATTTTGTTATACTCTAATTTATAAGTTTAAGTCTTGCTAGACTCAATTTTTTTATTTAAAATTTAATTTTTAAAAGAATTCTCATTTTTCAAAATAATCTTTTTTTCTTAAATCTTGTACCACCACAAACACTACATTACCACTGCCATAGCCTTGAAATCCCTTCTTCTTGTTTGAAAAGTCATAAAGCTCAGTTGTTGTTTGTCATTTGTAGAACTCATTTTACGTTCTTTATTTGGCGTTCAATCGGCACATCGTTCGTCGATTTACGACAACAAAAAAATAAAGTAACCTGTAGTGAAGATCCAACGACAGAAAGAATGGACGGTGGTAGTTGAATCAACGATGGTAGATGATGAATTTGAATATTTAAAGAACGAGGTTAGGAATTTGAGATTTATGGAAAAAATGAAAATTTTGGGAAAATGTTTAGAAAAATAGTTTTTATAATTTTTTTAAAAATTAAATAAAATTAACAAATGTCACGTATCATGCATTCAATAGATGATAAATAAAAAATTCTTAAAATATAATCAAATAAAATATTAGGCACCTATTTTGACTAAAAAAACTTCAGTGTTATATATATATAGTTGAACACTTTTTCTCAATTAAGCAAATAAAAAATAAAAATACGTCAAAAATTCCCATGCTTATGTGTACAGCTAGCTCAACTCATATTTCATGTATATTTTATAAAGAGTTAATTGCACCACATGTTCTCAAACTATAACTTTTATTTTAAATTGATCTCTAAACTTTTAAATATTTTAATTTTATTCTCAAATTATGACTCTCATTTTAAATTGATCCCAAATTTTGAACATTCCAATTTCATCCTCAAAGTATTAATATATGCTAATCATATATCATGTTAATAAAGTTTTTATAAAAAATTATTAACTGCTATGTAAACAATGATGTATATTATGTAATAATATGATATTGCATCCCCGATAATTTAACGATAAAGTTATAATATTAAAAATTTGAAGACCACTTTAAAGCGATGGTCATAATTTAATGACGAGTAATGTAATTAATTCTTTTTATAAAAGAAAATCAAATCAAATAAATTAATTAATTAATTGATTAATTGACCAAACTTGAACAATTTGGTTATGGACTAAGAAACATTTAGAAAATTAGAGGGATCAAATAGCTTATATTTAAAATATGCTCCTCTTATTGTACCCAAAATTTGAGTGAGTTTTTAATTTGAATCATAGATTAAATGAGTTTTTATATGAAAAATCGCAATCAAATGAGTCATTGTTTGAAAATCGCGAAGGACGTTTTCAACGTGTACGATAATTTTAAGGGTTTATTTTAATCACGATTTGCCAAATAAATAATCATTTAATTCATGATTTAAGTAAAACACTTGCTTAATATTTGGATAATGTCGGAGCCACGTTATGGGATACGATGTCACTTGACACTTCAAAAATTTAAAAAAATCTTTTGTAAATTTTATATAAAACTTATTTAAAAATAATATTAGTTTAACGAAACATTGATACCATTTTTTTTTAAATTTTGATATCGTGATTCAAAATTTCTGACCCGCTATTGTATTTGGTACAATTAAGAGAGTATTTTTTTAATAGTTTTAAGGTGATTATAAGATAGTTCATGTCTGTACTTTTTTTTAACCATTTGATAATGTACACACACATTGCAAACAAAATTGCTTCTACCCATATCTACTATAATGAGTACTATCATCTTATCCACTAGAACCACTTGTTGGGTTCACTAAAAGAGTCTATTTTTCATATACATCAATCAAAATTGAAAGACTTATAGTAGATTTTTGAATAGAAATCCTCTACCCCAGTGTGCCCCTATTTATCTCCCATAAAAAAAATAGGTTTAGGGTAAATATCTATAGTTAGGGTTAAGGTTAAAGTTCAGGGTTTAGGAAATTGGTGAAGGTGTATTTTTAAGGTTTAGAGTTTAAAATTTAAAAATTAAAATTATGGCTTAAAATTTAATTTCTTTAACTTTGAGGCATAAAAAATGGATACATAAAAGGGAGAAATGATTTTTATTCTAAAATTTTGGAGGGGAATAACATCAACATAGTTTAACCCATAGTTAACGAGGGAACACAGTGAGGACTGGGGTCGTCCAATTTTTTTTGAAAATTTATTGTTTTATCCTTTTAAAATTTTAAAAATATCACTAGTTCCTTCAAATATTTAAAAATGTTCAATTATTTTCTTAATAATTTTAAACGTTTCATTAATATACATTTGTGTGTATTTATATATCGAAGAAATGCCATGATAATTTACAGTCGAATTCTGTGTTATATAATATATATATAAAAGATTCATTATTGATCGAATGTTTAAAAATATTTATGTTAATTTATTCTGTAAAAATTTAAATTTTAACATTTATCTTTGAAATATAAAAACTCCCAGCTTAATAAAAAGTTCCATTAAAAAATCTTTAGTTAATTCTCCCAAAATCGAGTGTTTATCCGCTACTACTAGTCTATGAAATGCCGGCACTAATTCCTTGTATTGTTCGCAGAAATGAACTGAATCTGCACAAAATGTAAAGTACTAACCTACTTAAACAGTTTGGCCTCAAAAATATAATTAAGAAATGAAACATATAATAAAATTTTTGTTAATGAATATTTTTGTCACCGACTCAAAAAATTAATTCAGTCTTTCACCACCCAATTATGTCATTCAGTTCGCAAATTGCATTAAATTGACCATTTGACTGATGTTTACCGTTACAGTACTGATGTAACGGTTCATAATGCTGACGTGACCGTCAACAATGATGACGTTGCAGTACACGTGGGATGATGACATGGCAGAGAGGTTGAATTGATTTTTTAACCGAATTTGAGGGTATAATTAATTTTTTTGCCGAGTTCATTGGCATAATTGATTTTATAAAAAAATTAAGGAATAAGTTGTCAAACTTTCAATTAAAATTAATTATGCCCCTAAACTCAGCAAAAAAATTAATTATGCCATCGAATTCGATTAAAATAATCAAATCAGCCCCTCAGCCACATCATCATCCCCTGGACTGCCATGTCATCATCGTGGACCGCCATGTTAAAATCGTTAACTGTCACGACAGCACTGTATCGGTCGACTTCGGTCAGAAGGTTTATTTAATGCAATTTTTAAACTAAAAAGCCTAACTAAATGCGTTTTTCGAAAAAGAATTAAATTAATTTTTTAGATCAAACTCGGGAACAAAAATACTCCATTAACCTAAAATTATTCAATTCTTTGCGAAGAACACCACATTAAGCTTATAGTGTAAGGAAAGCTTAAGCTTTATGGTATTCCATTGTATTGCTGGGGGGATAATAACATTGGTTTTTGCTGAGGACGCGTTTTTACCCAAATATTTTATTTTTAATATCATTTATATTTTTATACTTTAATAAAATTATTTATGGATTTAGTATCCTTGACAAGAATTCGTCTTGCTAATCTGACGAGTTTTAATAAAAAATAAAATTCATAAAACTCGCCATATCAATATGACGAGTTTTATGAATTTTTTAAATTGAAATTAATAACGAATATCTATAAAAAAAATATCAAAATTAAAAATCTACATAACTTGTCATGTTGATACGATGAGTTCTATGGACTTTTATTTTTCAATAAAACTCATCAACTAGAAGTGTTCCTGCAAATAGATGTTAGAGAGCCAAATATAATTTTGTTTGGATGTTAGACAGCCAAATATAATTTTGTTTGGGTGTCAAAAACGTAAATAATATAAAAAATGATATATTCGGATAAAATAACCTCATAATCATGGATTTTCTTGCATTCTTTTAGAATATATATATATGTTTACAAGAAAAAGTAAACTAATAAAAAATAAGTGCAAATACAAAAAAAATGTTGGAAGATAATACTAAGGCTTAAAAGCAAAATAAGTTCTCAAACTATACATGTTGCTCACTTTTGGTGCCTAAACTGATTTTAGCTCGAAATAGGTGCATAACATTTCATTTCGGTAACTTTAGGTGCTTGGTCGTTAAAAAATCATTTAGCCAATTAAAATGTGACACATGGCAAGTTTTATTTTTTAATTTTTAATTAATTTTTCTAAAAACTCAGAATTTTCAAAAAGGCGCAAAAAATCTTAAGATTTCAAAAAGTCCCAAATCCCTCCAATCTGACCACTATTGCCGTCATTGGTTACGTTTTCGACAACAGAATGAAGGCCCCTCACCTAGCCGAAAAAGCCACACACCGTTCGTCGTTCGTTCTTCGCGAATCGTTCGAAATAACCTTTTGAAGATTTCAACCTTCATCCCAATTTTCGCACGGTGTTGGTAAATTTTCGCCAGCAGGGCGATGAGGTAAATGGCCGTGGTGGTCCAACGACGAATGTAGGGGAAGCAGCGTGGCCATCGACGGTGGAATCAACTCAAATCGGGATTTGAATTTTGGGGAGTTGGAGATTTTGAATTTGGGGGTTGTTTTATGAGTTTTGGAAAATTTAGGGTTTTTAAATTAAATTAAAAATAAAACTAATTAAAAAATAAATAAAATAGAAATTATTTTAAAAAAATTAACGGTTGTCAATGGCCAGACATCTAAAATTACCAAAATCGGTTATCGAACTTTCAAAAACACCATATAAAACTTAAAAGTTTTACACATTTTTTGGACCGTTGGATGAAGGTATATGGATGAATGAGATTAATAGTAACAAATTATCACAAGAAAAAAAACAAGGAAATAATCTTAAATATTTATTACCCTCATCCAATGCTCCAAAAGAAGTATAAAAATATTTAAGTTTTACATAGTGTAAGTGGATACTAACCATATATATAAACCCAGCTGCTGGTGATTAGTTTTGTAAGTGTCAAAGAGAGGGGGTTCGTTACTTTAAGGAGAAATGATGATTTTTCCAAGTAATTTTAGGGGTATTTTTAAATCAATAACCCTTTTTAATTATTTAATTAAAAGAATGACCCCATGTCAGCATTATTTGAAAAATGACCCTCAAATCGCCCACGTAGGAATACCTCGCATTCTGCAAAACGCGTTTAAAGACCTCACTTTATGCAGAACGCGAGGTCCATCCAATGTGGAAGGACTTTTCAGATTGGCAAATTTAATATTTGGAAAAAGGACCTCGCGTTCTGCATATAGCGAGGTCTTTGAGAAATTGAAAATCTCACTTGGCTATATTATATTGAACTCCATTCCTGCAGGAACCGAGTTCGGTGCAATCCGAGGCTGAAATACAAGGGTTTATAGGAATGTTCGAGGTGTTTTTTCGGGGTATTAATAATATTTTTGTAGTTTTTAAGCTTAGAGGCGTAGTATTGGAACTTATCTTTCAGTTGAGGCTAATATTGGTACATACGAGACATTATAAACGAGGTAAAAATCGCATAGGAAATGGTTCCAAAGCTTGGTTTTATGCATGAAGAACAAGCTAAAATGGCTTGATAGGCATGTTCGAGGGGATTTTTTGGGAACTCAATCGTAAAATTTGCGTAATCTTTAAGCTTAGAGGTGTAGTATTGGAACTTATCTTTCATTTGAGACTGATATTAGCACATACGAGATATTGCAAACGGTGTAAAAATCGCGTTGAAAATGGTTCCAAGGCTTGGTTTTGTACATGAATAACAAGCTAAAATGGCTTGATAGGCATGTTCAATGGGTTTTTCCAGGAAGTTAATCGCAAAATTTGTGTAATATTTAAGCTTAAAGGCATAGTATTGGAACTTATCTTTCATTTGAGACTGGTATTGGCACATACGAGACATTGTAAATGGTGTAAAAATCGCTTTGAAAATGGTTCCAAACCAAAAGAAATTGAAATCTAACGAAGAGATTTTGTTACTCAGAAAAATAGTAGTACAATAAAAAAAAGTATAATTAATCGATACGAAGGCCTGACCGATTAGGACATTTGTTCTTGGTGTGTCAGGGATTCCTACATCTACTGCATAGTTTTGACTGTCCTGTTGTTTCTCGATGTTCAACCAAATTCTCAGCACAGTAAATCCTCGTTGATTGTGGACGACCCCTTTTTTCGCGTCATAGGACAAGATCTGGCCGTATTGTAGGTTCATCATCAACTACGTCCGGATCAAATTCATTTATAATAGGAGGAAACTTGTATTGATAAACCTTGAATACGGTTTTAAGTAAGTATATCGGATCAACTAATGCCATGTAGTGAATTCTTATAGAAGAACAAGCAGCAATGGCGTGCGCACATGGATATTTGAATGTTTGGAAGACTCTGCACTCGCAGGTTTTTTCTCGTAGGTCAACCACGTATGCGTTGTGTTGTATGCCTTCCAATGGCCTCGAATATTTTGAAACACAGAATAAATGGTGTTCGCGAGAGAAGTAGGTCACATTCGTCGCATTTGAATGTTGCACAAATGTTTGAAATATTGTGAGAAGGTCTGGTTCGACTGTTTGGCCACCTGCCATCCAGTCAAATGCTTGCTTTTCCAAGGTTGCAAAAGGGTAGCCAACAAATAATATGCCACTTTGACAACAAAAGTGATAGGCAAATGTCGTACTCCCTTCAGTGATAAATTAATCGCCTCAGCCAAATTCGTTGTCATACAACCATATCGTTTACCCCCATCAAATAATCGAAGACATTTTTTCCTCGAGATTTTAGCAAGGTAGTTATATCCCTCTAAATTCCCAACTCTCACTTGTTCAAGCAGCTCTTCAACCTCATGATGAAATGTGCGTTGCATATCCAACAAAAATTGAATAGTTAGTGATGAATAATAAATGCAAAGATATCATAAACCCAAAATAGTGAAAGACGTACCCATTCAAAGCACCATTAGACGTTTATCTTCACTCTTGTACCTTTATAAATAATTTGTAGCAATGTGGCGTAAACAGTACCGGTGATAAATATGGGAAGGTTGCCAAGACCGACCCATACGCTCGATTGCGTATTTGATCAACGTGCTTCTGTAAAAAATAACACATATCCCATTATCTCTATCACGCATAACACGAGATAGAACATGTCTTCATAAATTCTTAATGAAGAATTCCCAAGAGTCGATATCTTCTTTTTCGACTATTGTGAAGGCGATGAGAATAATTTTTCTATAGTCATCTTTTGCAACCGCCAATAATAGTATTTTTGTATATCAGTCATACAACCAAGTAACGTCGATCTAAACCATTGGCTTGCAGTGGTGGAATGCATTAAAGCACTGTAGAAATGTCCAAAATAGCCAGTAAAATTGGCATACACCTTGTACGACACGATTATTTTCGTATGCCGCTATAGTTTCACAGTCAACGTAACTGAGGTATTCCTACATGGGCGACTTAGGGGTATATTGCGTATTCCAACGTTAGATTTTTTCACTGTCAAATTAAATAAGCGGCGTATATTGTAGTTATTAAAAACAGCCACGGTGAGTTCTTTTGTCTTGAAGGTCATTCCAATATAGAGTTCACCATCGCCACGTTGGTTGTATTGCTCAATCTGTGGGAATTACAAAATTTTGGAGCGTTTGAATGCTTCTATATCAATCGTTGTAAAGTAGGATAGTTGCTAGTAATAAGAAATCAAAGTGGCATCATATGGAACGTTGATAGGTGCATCATGTTTTTTGTTACCTTGGACATCATCTTCTGATTCTTCTGGCATATCAAGGTCTTTTGGTTCTTCATAGAAGGAGCTTAACTTATCACCATTGAGGCTGATCTCCCTTATCGGTTCTTCGTCAGAATGATCTCCCTCAAATTGAAATAGTTATGGGTCGTCGAATGCTACAGTAATAGGTGTAGCGGTTGTACAACAATCATGATACCGCTCACGAACCGTATTACCAAGATCAAAGTTGACATCACCAGTACAATAATGTCTCCCCATAGATGGTGACACGTAATCCGCACTAAGGATATACATTGAATATCGTCCAGATGAAAAATTATCGAACAGGTTAAACACATCGTGGTTTGATGACCTCATGTCATTTTGAGATGATGACGACCTCAAGTCGAAGCTAGCTACACAAGAATGTCTTGCATTAAAGACTATGATGCACCCAAGTCAAAATTCGACCATATCTAAACATTAAGTTCAAAGTAAAAATTCGTAAATTGGTTATGTGTACTTAATAAGTTGAAGTCGTTTTGTAAATTGGATGTCGGACTCTTCACATTAGGATCAAAGTTAAAATTTGTCCGTCTTCAATTTGGGACTCTGGTACCATCATCATAGTTAGAAAATATTGCATACAGCTCTAGGGGGCCTCCTAAGGAATATTGCAAGTGGGCTTCCACCATCAATTCCACATCACTGTTGTCCGCGGCTCTAGGGTTCTAACGACGTCAGTAGTCGATACTTTAATGATTCTAGTTTTTTTTCGCGACCGTGTAGAACATTGTTCTTCACTTCCTTCCTCAACGTCTTATACGTTAATTTCTTATGCAATGTTATCATAACAGTATTTGAGGACTAAAATACGATGTCGAGAGATGTATCACCGATCATCTGGCCATTATAGTACACCAAAGCAGTAATAGTTCCTCTTCTCAACATATTTTGAGAATATCTAAGATCATCAAGAAAGAAGAACAAACATTAGGTAATTGTAATGACTTCAAACTATATAAGAATCGAGAAGTCTCGCATAAACTTAGAATAAAAAAACTTATCTGAAAGTGACGTCTGCCAAAATAAGTGGGTGATTTTCACTTCCCTTGTCCTTGCCTTCTATGAACTACTACAATTGATAGCAATTGATATGGTTTGTTTGGCTTCACTTCTATCTGATATAAGGGAACAATAATTATTTTTATGTCTTCTAAAATGCAAGGATTCTTTATTTTAGGATGTGTCAGATACATTTCAACAGCCAAACTGACATGATAGGGACCTCGCGTTCTACAGAAAGTGAGTTTTACAGAAATTTCTAACATGCCAGCACCAACATACGCTATTGACGTGACACGTTAATATTGCTCTATCTATAAAAACGTCTATCATGTTTAATTTTAATATTGCACATTCAACAAAAAGTTAAATAAGAAAACCTTCCGACCCTTACCAATATATGGCAAGATTTTCTGCAACGGTGTTCTATTCTGGAACTTATTTCTACACTTCATTCAACAGCAAGATCAAGAAAGATGAGTTATATGATTTGATTTCAACGCAGCTTAAAAAATTTACAACACGACAAATGTCTACGTTGCAAGCGAAAATACCCGTTGATGAGCCCGACCCTGAAGCGTATTACATGCTGACCTTATCAAATGCAAGCGAAATTCGTAAGATGCTTAAGAGTTACACACGTGTCAGGGGTACGAACATCGAGTTGATTGTAAAATTTGATGAAGAAGCATATTCATCAAGAAACGCATAAGTAACTCCGTTGTCACAAGACAAAGAGGCAATTTTGGTACTTAATTACATTAAACGACGAGAGAAAGAGCAAAAAATTGAGGAACTGAACTTAACAGTAGACATGTCTACAGACTACGACGACCCGAAAATAGACTCATCTTCTATTCATTTCAACTAAGTGTAACTTTGTGCATCTTTTTTATTAAGTTTACATATTAGTATTTAAATAAATTAATGTGTTGTTAAATAAAAATCTATAAAATATGATGGGTCAAAGTATTTATGCATCTAACCAAGGAAATATTTTTCATATTTTTTCATTAATATAATTTTTTTAAACATTACATGGTTATGATTAATACATAAAAACACTTAATGACGCATATGTTCACCCGTACTGCACTGTGGTGGACGACGAGCCTGACGCGGATTCCTTCGAACAACTCTAGCTTTTTCCTCCTCCTCATCCTTATTATCATTATCATCGCCATATGCATTTGGAGTACCGCTGCTGGCACTGGGACCAGTGTAGAATAAGCTATGTGGAAGCGTCTGATTAACAATACCAGATTTGAAGTGTGTTGCCAATGGTAGAAATTGATATAATGGTGGAACAGATGCAGAAGAATTCAGAGGATAATATACTGGTACAGGTACAAGAATAGTCGACATTCTCGCAAGCAACCTTTAGGGACGAAATGCGTCCGTAAAAAACCTTCCGACAGACTCCCCATATGCTGAAAAGATAGAGTCCTTATATGGTGAAATGATGAATGAGTCGAATGGGTGATTGCAGATGATGACATCGATGTTTCAGGCTCTACTACTGATTGTGCAGGTGTAGGTGTTGTTCCCGATGATGACGCTGAAACATGTGTTCTTCTTCTCTAGCTTGGTTCCCCTCAAGTATCACGTTGCATCGATTGGCGATTTTGGAGAGGCGCATCTATTTCTCATTCTTGCTCTTTTGGGTTAGTATATGTTGCTTCCTTTTTTGTTCGTACCACTTCATGTAATCATATGTAACACTGTGGTCGACGATGGGTTCACAAATGGGCCGCCTACCAAATCTTATCGTCCACTCCTTCATCCACACCGTATGTTGATACCCCCAATTAACATTCGTCTTCTCTTGTCTCGTTAAGCGATGCAATCTGTCATAATGTAGCAACGGGACCCTCAACATCCAAACGTTCGAACTCTGAAATATTTCATCTAGAATACATGCCCTAACATCAAGATCATCGTATGACGTCCACGGGAGCAACACAAAATTTTTGTAAACTAAGTTAGATAAACTTGATTTAAAAAACAAATAATTTTTCAATTAAAAAAATTAAATCGATTAAAAATATTAGCCCATCTCTCTTATCGATCAACAGTCTAAAATCTCGCCGAGTTGTTGGTAGTCCCACGTGAGATAATGGACCAATCCACCTAGCATTCATACTACAAAATATTATTATTGTCATACTATAAAAAGTATAATATAAACTTAGTTTATTTTTATTACCTCTAAAATAGTGGAAATTCGAATGAGGTCGGTTGTTTAAGAGTCGGGCATAAAAACGACATTCGAAACCAAGCCCATGAGTGCAACAACATAAGACACACTCCAATGACATGTTTCTCCGGGTCGACAATTTTACATAGCTCCCTAAACAGATATGCCAAGACTGTGGATCCCCAACTCGATTTCTATATTGCTCAAAATTGCGTATATGAGGCAACTACATCAAATGCACTTTGTTGCATGATTTTTCTGGCATCAAGATCCCCCAATAACTCGTAAAATATGGGCATAAGCAAATTGCTGCAAAAACAATAATTACAGGTAAAAATTTACAATAAAATAAAATTTCAAAATATAAATAAAAAATCAAATTAAATAATCATAAACAAAAATTATATTAACCTCTTAATTTCTCCAGGAGCATTCAGGGGTGGATCTGTAAAATGTTTGTCCAAAAAAGTTATCTTAATTTTACCATCATCCTAGTTTAGAGGAATTTCGAGCAATTCACAATACAAGAGGTACCAATTTTTTCGGCAACACCGGTTATAACCTCTCCATTAATAGGTAGACCAAGATGAAATGCAACATCTTGTAGGGTAATAGTAGCCTCACCACACGGAAGATGAAATGTGTGTGTCTCCAGACTCTACCTTTCTAGAAACGAGTTTATCAATGGAGGATGCAACTTGGTACCGCCAATTATAGTGCTGACGTAGCCAAAACTGACTTCTTCCAAATACAGAACAATATTCGGATGAGGTGTTCTCATCATACGGTTGAGGTAACACGTTAACGCACGTTCATACCCGTTGAAATTAAAATATAAAAATAATAAATAAATAACAATTAATAAAAATTAATTAACTAAATAAAAAAAGATTT
Organism: Hibiscus mutabilis; assembly: GCA_019671005.1. Taxonomy (NCBI): domain Eukaryota; kingdom Viridiplantae; phylum Streptophyta; class Magnoliopsida; order Malvales; family Malvaceae; genus Hibiscus; species Hibiscus mutabilis. The sequence continues at coordinate 73,429,444 of CM033713.1, forward strand.
TACCAAATGATTTGTCCGCCAAAAGTCGAAGACATGTCTTTGATCCAGTTTGAGTAACCCTGTCATAATATCGAATATTTTAAATTTTTAACTAATATTTGCTAAGAAAAAATAGTAGACAAGGAGAAAAGAAGAAGAGATGAGATGTGAATCAAATTAGAGAATGAGCCCCTATTTATAGCAGTCTTCGCACCCCTTTCAAAGCGACTAATCAATGGAATTCGCGTTCTACAGAACCCGAGGTGCATTGAAAAGACATGACCTTCCAATTTGAATAAATTCCAACCTGTGAGAAGGGAACTCATTTTTTGTAGATAAAGAGTTTCAAGGATTTTTAAATTTCAAATTTTGATTTTTTTTAATTTTATCCTAATAGAATGAAGATATATTATTTTATAATAGTGATATTCAGTTTTTTTTTATTTAAATAAATAAAATTTCAATGTTTTTTATTTTGATATTTTTATTTTTATTCGAATGTAATATTTTTATATTTTATTTTCAATTTTTTCTTTAAGTTCTTTTAAATTATGAAGATAATTTTTCTGTTTTTATTCGAATATTCCAATATTTTTAATTTTGATAATTTTCTATTTTTATTTATTCGATTATAATATTTTTTATATTTTTAAAATTTAATTAAAATGTGAATCAATTCCTAATATTTAGGATATTTTAAAATATTTAAACTTATAATTTTTTAATTAGAATCTTTAAAAAATAATGTTTTTTAATTATCACCCTTTTAATGAGGATCTTTTAAAATATTTTAAAATCATGATTTTTTTAAAAGATAATTGAATCTCTTAGGATATTTTTTAAAATTGGGATTTTTCTTATTTACCATTTTTTATAACATTAAAAAATTAGGATATTTAAATATCATTTAAAAATTTTCTTATATTCAGTTACTTCTTTTCGGTCAAAATCGTTATAACGTTAGAGCGACCTCGCTTTCTGCATAAAACGAGTTTTTTATAATAAATTCTACAATAAATTAGTCCTTTGTTTGAATTTTTCGGGACCTCGCTATGTGCAGAACGTGAGGTTCTTTATCCAAATATTAAATTGGCCCATCTAAAAAATCCTTTCACGTTGGATGAAACTCGCATTCTACAGAAAGCGACGTCTTTAAATGCGTTTTGCAAAATAGGTTATTTTTTTAAATAATACTGACAGAAAGTCATTCTTCTAATTAAATATTTAAAAGGAGTTATTGATTTAAAAATGCCAATTTTAGGCAGGTGACTGAAAAATTTGAAAAAAGAAATGGAAAGGATGTTAAGGGTCAATAATGAAGGAACTGTCATTCGAAGCTACAGGGTTGAAGGAAAAAATATCACTTCTTTCCCTTAAATTTTATTTTACCCCTCCCCTTTAGAGCTTATATTTTGAAAAAGAGAGAACTAGGAAAATCCTTCGTTTCCTTCTCAACCGATTGTAATGGACCGGACTGATGACCAGGAGTGGTGGACAGTGACGAGTAGTACATCTGAAAATTTTAATTTTTATATACTTTTATTAATAAATTAATTTTATGTTTTTAAATTTTTATAATTTTAAATTTTTTAATATGCTGGTGTGATTATATGATAATATATGTTTATATTTTTTTATAATTCATTGACAAGACACACACAAATGTAATATCCCTGATCTCTTAGAATGAACAACAACCTAAAATAACTGTTAAATTTATAATTTATCTCATAATATAAAATCTTATATCAATCTACTGCTCTCATTTACCCTTTTCAATTTTAATTTTCAGTTCAATTCCACAACCTCTAATTAGAGTTGTCTTGTGTTTATTAAGTGCATGTTTGGATATTCGGTGGGAGGCTAAAAATCCCAATTGATCATAAAAATATATCTCGATCGCTGTATCAATATGTTTGAAAGTAAAAATTCAAAAACTAATTATAGACACCAATCGTGATTTTGAGAAAAGTTAAGGGAGAGTTGATTTTGCGATTGGTCGTGATTTTTACACTATATTTTTACACAATTGTTATTTTTTAAAAAAATTCTCATATATAAATTACGTTATTTTAAATCAATTTTATATAAAATTATTTCTGTAAAATCACGATGATTCAAAATTAATTTTACCGTAGTAAAACCAAACGCACCACACCCCACCCCAAAAATGAATGCAATCAATATAGTAAAACCCCATTAACAAATCAATATAAATACCTCTCTTTCTTCCACCAATTTTATATCTAATACAAACATATTTCAGCAGAACTTGCTCCAAACAGTCTCTCTCTTTCTTTTTTCACCATCAATCTCATCAGATGATCCACACATATCTACCAATCACAAATCATTACAACTACTATTTCAACTCCAAATTCTTCCTTCTTTAGCTGCCCAACTCTCCTCAAATATGGAAATTCTGCCCTTTATAAATCATTAGCTTCCTACCCTCCCTTGTTAAGAACTTGTAGTTTTATTTTTTGGTTTTCTTCTCAACTGTGTTGTTTCATATCAACAGCGTCATCTGCCAGAAAAAAAGTAGACTAAATTATATATATAACCAAAAGCTTTTAGTTCCTTGACTTGTTTTTCAACACTGAAAAAGTTGTTTTTGTAAAGGAAAGGTGAAACCCTAGCTGGTAAGATAGAGAGAAGATCAAACCTATCACGGAAAAGACTAACACATCTGTTTTTGTTTTGTTTTATATATTGTACAAGACCTATTAGAAGAATCGCGTGTGTTTGCTCCATGGATTCAATTCGAGAAACTCATCACAGCTCCAACTACGGAAACTCCAGCCTCATCAACGTTAGTAACAACGGTGCTGCTTCGCTTGCGTCGTCGTCTTCCCCGCCGTCGTCGTCGTCTTCAACCTCAAGCCGGTACGAGAACCAAAAGCGCCGTGATTGGAACACCTTTGGCCAATACCTCAATAATCACAGGCCCCCACTCTCTCTCTCCAGGTGCAGTGGAGCTCACGTCCTCGAATTCCTTCGCTACCTTGACCAATTCGGCAAAACCAAAATCCACACTCAAATCTGCCCTTTCTATGGACTCCCGAACCCACCGGCTCCTTGCCCTTGCCCGCTCCGTCAAGCCTGGGGCAGCCTCGATGCTCTCATCGGCCGCCTCCGAGCTGCCTTTGAAGAAAATGGAGGAAAACCCGAAGCAAACCCATTTGGGGCACGAGCTGTGAGGCTTTATCTTCGTGAGGTTCGTGATATGCAGTCAAAAGCAAGAGGGATTAGCTACGAGAAGAAGAAACGTAAGCGACTGCCTGCTCAACAGATCTCGGCTCTACCCTTGCCACCGCCACCAGGTGCAAGTTAGCAAAGCAAAACCCCATATGTTTCTCTCGGTGGTTGCCTACTGGCTTGATCTACATAATGGTATATTTTTCTTTACTTCAGCCATAAGGTATACATATATATATGTGGTATTATTTTGAGACATGGGTATATTTTTAGGGCAGTTCTACTTTTCTATGCTTTGTGTTTGCTGCTAGCTAGAGTGGTGAACTATTCTGGGGATTCCTTGAAACTACTTTTGATGCAAACAGTGTTGGTATCCTCATCAGAAGTGAACTATTAGTAGCAGTAATACTAGAAAAGAAGAGTCATTCAACAAGTGATTGTACTATCAGTTTGTTGCTTAAATGGAGCTCAGTTTTTATGGACTTTGGTCTGAATCTTTCTTCACTTTTAACCCCATTTCTTTTAATGGGGGAGTGCTGGAATTCCTTTCATTTCATTGCTTTTGAGAGCTCGAAAGAAGTATACAATGAGGATGAGTTCATGTGTCAGATTTAACTTCAGCTATAGTTAATTGTTTTAATGGCTTTGTTACAGATGCTGCTCAGTTTTCACTCACTGCTACTCTCTCTAAATATTTTTTTTGACTTCCTCTGGTCGGCACTTTAATTCTACTGCTTTGACCATACGGAATTCATTGAACCATTTAAGGATTGATTTTAAATTAATGGTTAGCTTATTATACTATACTCAGCATTGTTTTCTTTCTTCTTTCATAGATTTTGAGCTTGAAAGTTGTTTAGTTAGTAGCCAGAAAATGATTATCTAGTAATTTACACATTTGGGCTGATTCTCCACCACTAGCCATTGGTGCTGTCATCTCAATGGTGAAAAATGGTTGATGCACAACCAATATGTGTATTTTCATTGCATGTATATTTATATAAAATTTATCACATCAAAAATTCATAGTTAATCTTGACAGGGTTATATGTTGGTACATGTTCTTATCATTTTCATATGTTCCAATCATTTTTCTGATGCCATGTTTTTGTTATGTAATTGTGCCTATGTTTACAAGATCATAATAAGGGACGAGGCGTATAATGTGATTTTATTCGAACAATTCTACTATTTGATTAAGGGATAAACATAAACCTTTTTGTGTGAATGAACCTTTAGTGATACATATATTTTGATTTGGTGCAACTCTAAATTTAAAATTTTGATTTTATTGTAGTTGTACACATTGACCTTGTTTGACAATTAACGAAGAGCTGATAGCGGATTACATTAGCTAATCGTATAAAAGTGATTGGTAAAATTAAATGATAGCTTGTAGTTGTTTGATTATTAGAACAAACATAATGACATGTAAAGACATGATTATACTTAATACTTATTTGAACAATTCATTAGGTATCCATATTTTGTATCTATTAATATTAATTAGATTATAAAAATTAATTTTCTAATATAACATTATTAAGCATATTTGAATGATATATATGTTAATTTCTTTTTTATGAAATTATGTTTTTAATATAACTATATTAATTATTTAATTTAGTTCTATATATTAATTTATGTTTATGAAATTATATTTTTAGTATAATTTTATTAATTAATAAATTTTTATGTATATATTAATCTATAAATTAATTTCTTATTTATTAAATTATTGTTTTAATCTTATTAGTTATTCAAATTTAGGTTATTTGGAGAAATTTTTGTAATTGTAGAGGACAAAAAAGTCTTTACAACTCTTATATCCAATCCTTTAATCCAAAAAGTTCCTAAAAGAGGCATTTTTTTAATTTGAGATGTTTCACTCGCTATAACAATCCTCTATTTACCAAACAACTAAATTAACGGATTTGATTGGTCAAACCTTTAAAAATGGTTCAAAACTCTAATTTTGGATCAAAAAGTTGTTTACCAAATAAGGCCACTAATTTATTTGAATAATTGTGATTTTATTGTGTTGGAAGAAAGCGTTATCGAGGTTTTACGATCTTCTAAAAAGGGAGCTGCTGGGCATAACCCAAACCTTCCATAATGTCTCCCTAGAAAACCAACATGTATTGTGGAATAGCTCATACTGTTTAGAGCCTCCTAGAAAGTTGATAAATACTCTATGAGAGACTGTTGGACTTACTATACAAACGAATAGTCGATTGGCTAACTGTTTTATAAATAACATATTCATTGTTTAGATGAATGATTGAATGGTGTAATTTTCATAAAAATGTGTGAATACCTCATTTTGATGGATGATTAATTGAATCAGTATATGGATGAGTATATGAATATGGAAAGTTATGGTGATTTCTTCCATTCTGAATTCTCTTGTATGCTCTCGTATTTCAATTCTCCAACTTCATCCATTTCGTCAAGCGAATTATTTTATGCCTCGGCCCATCAATGCTTTGACATTATGTTTTTCTCCAAAGGAATCGAGATGCCTACACTCCTATATCTTGAGCGACACCTGATATGCAAGAGTTGGATGCATGCCTTACTAGAGGAATGCCTTCACTCATTTAATGCCCATGACATTGTATTTTTCTTCAAGGGCATTAAGATGCTCGCACTTTTGTGTCCTGAATGACACCCGGTCTACAAAAGTGCGGATGCTTATGTATCATCCATGTGTTGAGTGACATCGGCTTTGCAAAGTATAGATGAACTAAATGCCTCTGCACATGCAATGCCTTTAGCATTGTATTTTTCCGCAAAGGGCATCGAGATGCCTATTTTCGCAGATGCTACCTCAGTCAATTCAATGAAATAGATTCTCACTGTCTTGAAAGATATCTAATCTGCAAAAGTATGGATGCTTGTTTCGGCAAACGTTGCCTCCGATGATCCGATGCTGAATGTCTCGTTGATCAAATAAATGGAGATGCATGCATAAAATTACAAATGATATTGAGATAAACGTGGAGAATTTATGACCTTCGCTCGTTAAATGCATGTGGTATTGTGCTTTTCTCCAAGGTTGAGATGTCCACGTTTTTATGTCTCAAATGGCACCTGATCTGCAAAAGTGTGAATGCATGCTTAGATGGGTATCACCTTGGCTAATTTGATATTAAATGTATCATGGATCATAACAAACTGAAGATGTCTGTGCCGAGTCACATATGACATTGGTATACATGCTTTCAGTATTTTGATGTTAAATGCATCAATAAATTGGATATGCTTGCACCCAACTTATTCTTCAGCATCATATGCTTTACAAGGATAGGGAAGAATATTGCCATTCTCAGAAAATTACTCAACATACTCTGCTAATCCAATGCTCAAAGGCATTGTTAATTTGAAAAAGACAGAGACGATTGTACCCATCATGCTCTGATAGCATCAACTCTGCAAATATAATACCCTCTGATACTATCATTTTCAGGTAACGAACTTTATTTTTGCATTCAAAGGCGATTCAAATTAAAATAAATGGTACGAAAAGCCATCTTGCCAGCCATGCACGGGCCTAAAAAGGGAATAAGCTCAAACATGCAAAATAATCAAAACAAAGTCAATCCTTAGAAAATACAATAGAAAATACAACCATGATAGACCCTCCGAAGGGTTACTTCCTAAAAATATTTTATCTAGTACACTTTATGTTATTCTTCTAACTATGAGAGATAAGTGTTGCACTTGATTTCTCTACCTTCGCATGACTTTGGAAGTACCTCTTAACACCTCAATATTTGGTCAACTCCGGAGATAGTCCACAATAGCAATTCTTCTGAAGATAGGCTCTTCAGAATATTAATATTATCGGAGCTCTCAAGCTGTCTTAGGAATAGACGCATAACTCGGGAATAAACGCTGTCATGCGTTATAACACTCATCTCGCAAGACCAGACTATAAAAGTCGATACTTAGAGATTGGGCATATCTCTGCTTACCTATCTATAGGCTGTCACTAGGTATGGAACTATCACATCGCCAACATTAAAACGGGCTATAAATATCCATGCCCCAAATGAGAGATGAGAGGCATGAGAATAGACACAATGTTCCTGGACAAGGCCAAACTGAAAGGATTGTTACCCTCTCTTCCTCCTCTTATTTTCTTTACTCTGACTATCGTATTGATAGCAGCTCTTCACCCCAAATCTACAGGGCTTGAATCACCTGAAACAGCCATCAACTACGTTGATCTTTCTCTCATGCTCCTTTGTCTGGTGTCTCCTCATTTCGTCATCAACAATCTTTGAATAAATAATTAAAAATCACTAATTAAGGATTGAACATAAGACTAATGTTGTTACAAAACTTTTGTCACTCCTCTTATATTTATTCTTTGTTATATTTTGACTCAAACTCTAATTGGTAATTGTTGGGTCACGCCGGTACACCCCATGGCGCAGCGAAAATATTATCCGGCGATCACCACTAGAGATCTATGTACGAGGAATGAATAGGGTTAAAAGGGGTGAAGAATTACCTGTTTAAAATATGAAATTCTAAATTTGGAGAAGATAGATATTCAATCACGATTCTACGATGTCGATTCTTAAGTCGCAACGATAACGCTCCGACCTCTACGTAGTTCACCCAGTTGAAACGAGCATATAAAAACTCTCTAAACTATTTAGAAGGTTTTTTCCAAAAAGCATTAATGATTGCTATATCTCTCATGTCTTTATATAGCCTTTGAAATCCTAATTCAACTCATGTTAGGATATCAATATATATATTAAATATATATAATACCAATTCAACTTAATTAGGATTTAAATATATATATTAAATATATATAATCTCAATTCAACTTTGATTAGGATTTCAATATATATATTAAATATATATAATCACAATTTAACTTAATTAGGATTTCAATATATATTAATATATATAATCCCAATTCAACTAATTAGGATTTCAATATATATATAATCCCAATTCAACTTTGATTAGGATTTCAATATATATTAATTTAAATGGAATTATATTATTTATATATTAAAAGAGTCATAATTAGAATAATTATTTTTCTTTTAATATCTATCCAATAGTTAAATTATATATATATATATCAAATATATATTAATTTAACTAAATTCATGTACAACAAATTTGTACATATATAATTCGTTTAATATATGTTCATTTCAACCGTGGGTGTGACCCTGTAGGTTCATGTAATGTTAGTAGTAAACATTAGAACATTTCTAATATTACAAACAATGAGTGACATCTAGCAATATGTCATTGTAACCTAAGTTACAAGAAATCATGATACGACATAACTTTTCCGTGATTAACTCTTTTTCATGTATTACATCATTTTGTCATTTATATCTAGATTGGACACAAGTCATGGAACAGTCACACTTGCATATTCCATCTAATATTTCTTGATATCTTAAGTAGACTATTATAAACGAATAACTATGATATCTCATATCAACTTATTCAAGCATGGCCATGCATTTCTAATCTCACTCAATCAAGTGGCCTACAATATTACTCCTATTATGTAGGAGGGACAAATCTTATCTTGATCAATCATATCCCACTACATAGATTGTGACATATCCTATATCAGTCTTTATAGAGTAGTCAGTTACGACACACGTTTGACTGTATCATATGTCACTATCGATGTTGAAATAATGATGATCTCAAGTCTGAGGATCATACATGTAGTTATCACTATGAGCAATGTTGTGACTGTCATATAATAATCCAAGAAACATGCTCATAGCGGGTCAGTCCAGTATGTCATTCTCTAATACATACTTATGTATTGATGTTGACATCTCCATATCAATGACAACACTTTGTCATCAATCAACTACATATTAGTCTTAATGCATTATTGTTGTCCATTCCCGCAATAATACTTGACTAACGACATTTAAGAATAATCATATTATTCTAAGGACTTTATTATAATTCAGTTTATTTATACACGCAGAATTGTAACTGAAAATAATAATGGCAATGCCTTTTTTTGAATAAATAAGGTAAAAACAAATGTCATTTATAATCATCTTATGATTGGTCTTTGGGCATACTCTAACAATAATTAAGTTGGGTTTTATTGTAATTCTAGTGGTTGAAAATTACTTGGTAATTAGGATTTACTTTAATAAGTAAATATCTATTTTAGGTGGAGATCTTATTGAATAAGGTTTCTTGGTGACCAAGTATTTGGGTCTATAAATATAGACTAGGTTTAACCTTTTGAATTATGAGAGAATGAGAGAACAAGAGAAGGGGAATTGCTCTGGAGAGATGTAACCACTTTTAGGTTATCTAAAACTATTGTGCCTACGTTGTAGAGATGAATATTGTAGGGATATTGGGAAGAGTATTTTGGTTCCACCGGGTCATAGGATTTGTACACCGGGTTTTGGGATTACATGGGTTATCATGTATTTATATTCTTCAGGTTCTCTACATTGATAGTGAATTGATTTCTCTCGTCCATGGAGGTAGGATATGCTGAACCACGTTAAATCTTATCTCTCGTGCATGTCTTGGTCTATGTCGTTATCGCTTTTTGGTTATTTTGGTACAACCAAATTCCTAACAAATGGTATCAGAGCTATGGTTCGAGCTGCGCGATTGTGGAGGAATTTTTGTTGCGAATTTTGCGGTGCGATGTTAGAGACATGCTAGAGGAGTATTGTTGTAACGAGCTTTCAGTTGCAGGGGTAATTCTCAAAATTCAGCGGTGCTTCAACGGATACTACGTAAAAATTGGAGTTGTTGAAGACTTGGCGGCGGTGCTTCAACGGATATTTGGCTTACGTAAAAATTGAAGTTGTTGAAGACTTGAAGACCAATGCTCGAATAGAATTTGTGTCAAGGGGGAGATTTGTTATATTTTGACTCAAATTCTAATTGGTAATTAAGTTGGTTTTATTGTAATTCTAGCGGTTGAAAATTACTTGGTAATTAGGATTTACTTTAAGGAGTAAATATCTATTTTAGGTAGAGATCTTATTGAATAAGGTTTTTTGGTGACCAAGTATTTGGGTCTATAAATATAGACTAGGTTCAACCTTTTGAATTACGAAAGAATGAGATAACAAGAGAGGGGGAATTACTCTGGAGAGATGTAACCACTTTTAGGTTCTCTACAACTATTGTGCCTACGTTGTAGAGATGAATATTGTAGGGATGTTGGGAAGAGTGTTTTGGTTCCGCCGGGTTATGAGATTTGTACACCAGGTTTTGGGATTACATGGGTTATCATGTATTTGTACTATTCGGGTTCTCTACGTTGATAGTAAATTGATTTCTCTCATCCGTGGAAGTAGGCTATGCTGAACCACGTTAAATCTTGTCTCTTGTGCATGTCTTGGTATATGTCGTTATCCTTTTTGGTTATTTTGACGCATACCAAATTCCTAACATTCTTTAAATATTTTTTATGAATCATATTATGCATATATATACATCGAATAACACTTACGAGAAAAATTACTTAAAAAAGAAATTAGCTACTTGAGCTTCTACTAGTTGAATAAATACCGGAGTAGTTACTATTGCTGCTGAGATAAGCTGACGGGGTTTACATTCTAGACACGACTTCTTGAGTTTTTGCTCTTTTGTTAAGTGATTGGCAGCGTAGAGGTTCCTGTAGTGAATAGGCTAGGATCCGCTTTATACGGTATAAAACTAAATTTCTTTTATATTTTTTGAACGGTTATATAATGGTAAATAAATAATTAAGATTTTTTTTGTTTCTATGATAATTTTCTCATTTCCTACAATTAATCTTAGTCATCCATTTATCTTAATTCAACGTCTAAAAAATATATAAAACTTTCAAGTTTTATATGGTGTAAGAGAATATTATATATATATATATATGAAAATTCTAAAACGGATGACACACATCATTATACACCACTAACGCTATCAGGGGCGTATCTAAGGGCGAGCCTACCTAGACCATTGCCCACCCATGCCCAAAAAATATTTTTTATTCAGTCCCAAAAATAAATTTTAAAGTTAGTTTTTTTTATAGTTTTTAAATTAAAATTTTTTGGTTATATTGTTCTCAAAGTCAAACTTGAAAGTTAGGATGTAAATGAATATAACAAATTTTTATATGGATGTAAATGAACAGAACATTCAATAAACTATTTGTTTAACGTTCGTATATTAAGTTGAATAAACAAGTATGAATAAATTTTTTATGTTCGTTTAACAATTAAATGAACACGAGCAAATGTGTGTTCAGTTTGTTTATATTTACCATAAACCTCGTTTATTTATTAATGATATTTTATAAAAATATTAAAATAATATCTCTATTTTAATATTTGAATTTTAACTCATTAATCTTAGAAATATACATTATATTTGCAATCACTATTGATAATTTGACAAAAACAAGTTATGGACAATGTATGCCTCGTTTGGTACATCCGATGTGAAATATGAGTGTTGTGTACAAAGGGATGGATGAAATATTTGTTTCTATGTCAAGATGTTTGATTTGTTGAAAATTTTCAAATATTTTATTCTTCTTCCCTTGTGTTTGACAAATGTTAAAGGATAAGTGTCATGTATGAATGTATCATATTTTCTTATGATAATTTATTATAATATCGACACTACATTTAATTTTTATATTTTATTTAATAAACAAATAAAATAAAGAGTCGCACAATCAAACACTGTTCAAAGTTTCAAGTATCGTTTTTAAGGAGATTAGACAAACTCATAACCATAAGCTTTGAATAAAACTATATTAAGTAAAACAAAATTTAAGTTACTGAATAAGTGATAATTTTTTATGACATCCAAAATAAGCAAAGAACTAACTATTGAAGCTAATATTCAATAAAATATATCCTTATAAATAACGCTAAAAATATAAATTTTAAATACATTGGTACTTAGTTACATCATTATTAATAAGCATTAATAGCTTATTTACATTGTTGTAAATAAGTATTGGTAAATTATTTACACCTAGTCACTTATATTTGTTAACATGTAATCATATTATTTTTAGTTGTTACTATATTTTTAAATTGAAAAATATATATACAAGTTATGTTAGATAAATTTCTTGTTTTATTTATATCAGAACAATCAATGATATTTTTCTGGACACGCCAATATACGGTACACACCGCTAAACATGTTATTTTTTTTTAATAATTTTAAATAAATATTAAAATTCTTAAAGACACAACATGCAATTAATTATATTTCAAAACAAAGTTAGAATTTATGTTAAATAATATCTTACAATTGTATTCTTAATCAAATATTTCTTCTCTGCAACTTGAATTGTTGTGTAACCCTAAATTCCCCACGATCTGTTTGAGCTTTAAATGATCCCAGACCATCTCTTTTTAATCAGATCGAGAAAAGCTCAAAGCGTCTCGTCTGAAAAAATTGTCTCGGGGATCTATTGATGGTTATGATTTGGAGCACCGTTTTCTTACCGAAACGCCGAGTTCCTCCACGTTTTGACACACATCAAATTCTTGGACAGGAAAAATGTTGAGGGGAGTGGATAATTCAAGGGTAAGCTCGCGTAAATTGTGGGCCAAATGTGGGATTTGCATGAGCATCCACATCTTGCTAACATTGGAACATTCTTCGATAAAAGCTTTTGTTCTCCGTAAAACAATATACATTTCTATTGATGGTTATGAAAGAGAGATGTATGAAACTGGGTCTCGAAGAAGCTTTTTCGGATATAATTGCAAGATATGAATATTAATTATTTTAAAATATGATTGTTGATTGTCAAAATGAACTGGGGTCAGAGAAGGTGGTCCGATGATGGTCCTAGTAATTGTCCTCAGTCGGAGATGTCTCTTGTTTTGTCCGCCCCACTTTCCCTTGTTTGCATGTTCCTTTTATATTGCTTGGACAAGTGTCATGGCCAGGTTGTCGTGGCACACTGATGGAATTGACTATGACTTGACGTCCTAAGTTTGTGTTATTATAAGAGTCAATGAATTGTTTGAGTATTTTCCTTTGATGCTACCAGGAAGCTCTTTTTAATTTCTTTAGCTGCAAAACATGATCAACAAGCTTAACGTATTTCTTACGCTGCCTAAGCTGTGATTTGACTTTGTTTTATTTTGTTTAAGTTTCCTTCGCAACTCGAAAATTCTTATTTTATATTTTCTGCCCCGTGGGTATGGTGTTCATGATTGCCGCTGTACTTGCTTGCTATTCCTATCATTTGTAATCTCTTAGTTGCGTTGTCGATTGCCATCTGGGGTGAGAGAGATCGCATAGCGAAGATCCTCTAATTTGACGTGGGCAATCCTTGCTATTAGTGTAATTTGATCTAGCTTTTTGATGCTACTTTATTGACTGTGTTGTTTTCGGCTATAATCATATTTTTTGGGGCTCGTGTATTACGTGTGGTGCTTTATTAATTCTTTATGGTGATTAGACTATTCAAGGAAAACTATGACAAAAGAGGAAGGTTTTGATTGGCCTTTAGATGAGTACGCGATTATCAGCGCATTAATTGCTTAGACTTTTGAAAGTTGCTTGATCTTATTTATCTCCTCAAGATTTCAGGATTTGGACATTAAATGTGTACCTCAGCAGTTTCCCATATTTGAATGTGAAACGCCTTGCTTTAGTATTCTCACTCTCTTACTATAAATATGACTCTTCTGGGTTTGTGTTTTGATAAGCTATTTTACGAGCGACATACCCTTTCGTTTGTAGGCTTTCCTTTGTTTGTTGTTTCTTCTTATTTTTTGTTTTGTAATTTTGCTTACTCTCGCTTGAGGAGAGGAAAAGAAAACATATCTGTAGTGATAAGGAATATGCAAAAACATCATTTTGTAGATCCTGGGGGATGCACTATCTGGTGTTCGGGTTATTAGTATCGACAAATAATAGTATTCAGAAGGCTATGAGTAGCTACTTGTAGTGAAGAAGGCCAACATATAGTGTGTTCGGGATATCTTGAGCGGAAGGTTTTCTGAGTATGATTGTGTATTGGTGTTCGAAACTATATCAGGACGCGGCGGGTGCAGATCAGACTATCAGACCTGTGAATGTGATAGACCCACGCTATTTTTCTCGTATATGTATTGTTGGGGTGGTGCTTGTGACGGTGGTAACCGTGAAGACTAAAGGCTCACACCAGATGATTTTCCAAGCGGAGCTATAGCGGAGATGGGAAAAGCATCTGTCACCTCCATATACTCTACCTGCTACATTGAGAGACCTCATTTATGTAACACCCCGGTTTTGGGCTTAAATGTTTTAAAGGTTGGTTCAGATGGTCCGGTGGACCGTTATTAGAGTTTCGGTCAGTTTCAGGATTTAATTGGTTTAAATATTTTTGAAGGTGATAAAATTAAGGAAAAATATTCTAAAATTATTATTAATTATATTAAGAGTATTGGTGGAATCAATTTTGGAAAATAAGATTTGAAAATTGGACATTTTGGTTAGTGACCAAAATGTAATTTTTGAAAACTGCTTTTAAAGGTGACTAAAATGAAAAGAGTCAAATTCTTAGAATCTTTAAAGAGCTATTTTACCAAGTTTTTTCCTGATGATTTCTCCCTTAATTAAGGATATTTTAACATGTGTTTAAAGTTAATTAAAAAGGAATTTTAGTTAAAAGTTAGTTTAAAGAAAATTCACATAACTTTTCTTTCAACTTTTCTCTCCACTCTCTCCTCAGCCAAACACTCAAGTTTTCATCAAAATCCAGAGGTGAGATGTATTTTAACTTGTATTTGTGATTTGTAATTGATTAATTAACATTGTTTTTACAAAATCTCATTTAAATCTTGTGTTTTCTTAGCTTTTATCAAATCAATTGAGAGAGAAATCTCACAATAGGGGTAAGGTCCGTGATCTCCTCTATTGTATGGTTCTTTACTGAAATTCCCAAGTATTTGATCCTTGATTCATTGATTGTAAACTGATTTTAATGATTTGTCAATGTTTGATTGAGTAAATTGGGTAAAGTGAATGTAACAAGGTAATTTTTGAAGTGGATCTATTTTCCGGTGTTTAAGATTGATTTAATACATATTTTGGATGTATTATGTTGTTGATAAGTTTTTTTATCAATAGAATCCCGAAATTCTTGGATCTCTAATGGTTAAAGTTGTTAGATTTGGGTATTGTGATGATATTCGAGTTTAATCTTTGCTGGAAGTAAAAAGATGTTTAGAAAGGGTTTTTGGTTGATAATTGATGTTGATTGATGAGTTGAATCTTTGATTTATGGCTGGGTTAAGTTTCGAAAACGTTTGATGATGATTTTGGTTTGTTTCAGAAGGTTTCTAGGTGGGCAACCTGAGAGTTATAGGGTTTTTCTTTGTTGCATTGGTTTGAATGCATAATGATGCATTTATCCTCTGGTTTTATGTGTTTAAAACAGGGGATAATCAAGGCGGTGAAGTTTGACGTTATGTTGTTGCTTGCAGGGAGCTTGTATCGCGTTGGCAAGGAAGGCGAAGTGTATCTGTTAGTGGAAAGTGGTTTTTAATGCTTTACAAAGGTTTGTAAATGTTGTTGGGAGTTTAGGGTAAGCATGAGACACTTACCTAAGCTCGGAAGTAAGTTTCCCTTATTTTGCTCTTGAATATCGGCTTGGATATGAGCATGTTTTGTTGATAAACATGGTATGATTTACTTACTGGAAATACATGATTTTGAGTACATATGCAGGGGTTTGAAAGTATATTAAGTGCTATTGAGCATTGGTTTCATTCCGGTTTGGAATGGTGTTATTGCATTGGCAATGAGATTTGCATATGTGATGTTTTGTTTAATGCATTGTAAAACAGTGAGTAAATGGTTGAAAATGGTTTGTAAATGATATATTGGCTATGTGACAAGGTGAGAAAACAATCAGATATAGTTGGCATGCCATAGGATTAAAAGTGCACTATAAAATATGAACAAAATTGATCGTGGCCATAGGTCCTTGAGGTATGGCGGTTTAACAAGGCCACTCGGACTGTTGGGACATCATTTGGGGCGTGCGGTCTAACTAGGCAACCCAAATTGATGGTAATCTTGCAGTTTAACTAGGCAATAAAGTAAAACTCACGGTTTAACTAGGCGAGGTAATAACATCTTACGGTTTAACTAGGCAAAGAAGTAAAACTCGTGGTATAACTAGGCGAGGCTGTCAAATCTTGCGGGTAGCAAGGCAAAGATGGTAAACTTGCGGTTTAACTAGGGAAGGTTGGTAAACTTGTGGTTTAACTAGGCAAGGTTGGTAAACTTACGGTGTAACTAGGCAATGGTGTTGAGCTCGCAGTTTAACTAGGCGAGGTTGTCAAATCTTGCGGTTTAACTAGGCGAGGTTGTCAAATCTTACGATCTAACTAGGCAAGGTTTGGGATATCATGCGGTCTAACTAGGCATGATTTGAGAAATTTGTGTATCGAATATGTGTGAATAGAGGGTAGTCTACCTGGGTCACTATAAATGCCAATATATGTGGAGGTTCATGTGTTGAACTTATTTTTAATGCTTTGAGATTTAAGCATGGTTTATGATTTAATGCTTTGGGATTTAAGCATGGAATGTACATGATGTTGCATAAAGGTTATTATGTGTGATTCGGTTGGAATCATGGAAAAATGCTTTGGTTGTAAGCATGGTTTTGGAAAATAAGCATATGGTTTTCAAATGGTTTAAATGAATCATTGTTTTATGAGCATCCTCGCTAAGCATGTGTGCTTACGCTCTCTTTTTCCTAATAATGCAGAGCATTAAAGTTCGGGGCAGCAAAGGCAAGGTTTGCAATGATCCAAGAGATAAACTACTATTGAGTATAAACTCGGTTATGCTTCTGGTTAATAAGGAAATGTGTTCGTCATGGTTTTTGAGAGTTGTAAACCCGTTGCATTGTGGTTTTTAGAATGACTCTATGCTGGTTTTTAATGATGGATAGATGTTGTTCAGCTTGATGTTGTTACTTGCCTATCGTTGAGATTGAGTGATTGTTTAGGTATGCTGATAAGTGTTCAAAAGTACTATTTTTATTACCCTTTTTACTCATATTATTGTTAGACTTAAGCTCATATTAGTTGCATAATTAGTTATTCATGCATTAATTCATGTTTCTTTCCACTGTTGAGCTTGATTACATAACTTGGTGACTTTTGTGGAAAAAGATGTTGTTTTGGTGTGTTTTTGTGTGTGTATGTGCAGGATCACTTGCCAAAGCAATGCCGAGCTAGTTGCCTGGGCAATGCATGAAGGATATGCCGAGCTAGTTGCCAGGGCAATGCATGAAGGAGACGCCGAGCCAGTTGCCATGGCAATTGTCGACAAAGAGAAGATGCAATAGGGATGTCGAAATTGATGACTAGACAAGCCCAAGATGACGTGGAGCAAAGGCCAAACCCAAAGGAATTCGATTTCCATGCAGAGATTAAAGAAGAATTAAATTCCAAGAAGATAGGAGAAGTTCTAGTAGGAATACAATTATAATAAAGAATTATATTCTTTAAAGATAATTTAATTCCAACTCAAACTCCTCCTCAAAGAAGGACTTTGGCCTAGCCCTATAAATAGCAAGGAGATTTCGACAATCCATAGAGAGAAAAATAGAGAAATTTGACAACAAGAGAGCATTAGGGAATTTTTCGACTTCTTCTTCTTCTTTGCTTCCATTAGATTCATGGTTTGGGGATTATTCTTTGTATATCTTTTGAACCCAACCATGAACTAACTTGATCGGTTGGGGTTATTGTGTTTTGTTGTTGTGAGAAACAATTGGATTTTGTTTAGGTAATAAGAGTTTGCACTTTTCTATTCAAGGTTTACTCATTCTTGGCTTTTATTCTTGTTTGCGAGTGAATTGGGAGAGGATCTCGTAACTTCATCTATTTATCTAATATCGGGAGAGTTAGATTCAAGAAACGAATGAGTATGGTCTTTATTCAATCTATTGATGGTGAAGATTAATCCGGCTTAGGAATAAGTTAAGGATTTCAACGGCTAAGAGGAGCGCAAGATTGGTTGTTGTTCACCCTTGATTCACGCAGGGATGTATTATCAAGCCATGCACAAGTAGCTAGAGTTTCGACTTAGGGATAAGAAGAAACCATTGAAGAACGCTCCGCCGAACCTTGAAATTGATGCCCAGACGCCCAAGTAGTTGCCCAACTAGTTGCCCAGGCAACCATCGATTAGTTGCCAAGGCAACCCCGTTGTGCAAGTTGTCACGGCAACTGAGTTGCTCGTGCACTCTTTTACCAAGACGATCCAATCGGCTATCACACCTCAACTCACGATAACCTGGCCTATCTCTCTCTTTTTCTTTCATCTTTTCTTTTACTTTATTGCTTTTACTTTTCTCGTTAATTAAAACCTCTATTATCAATTGTGTTTTTATTTTCAGTGCAGTAACTTAAGCAAAGTAGCCCAAACCAATCCCTGTGGAGACGATACTCGATACTCATATCACTTTATTACTTGCGACGTGTATACTTGCACATTTGCGTAGCACTTATCACACGCAACAAGTTTTTTGCGCGCCGTTCGGGATTGGCAATTGGTGTTAGTTGTTTTTGTTATTGCATTTTTTTCTATTAGTTTTACTAACTTTTCTTTTTGTTTGTTTTATCAAAAAAAAAAATAGGTGCGCTACAAGTTAAGGAACATCAACATGTCGGGAAATAAAAGTCAATCTATTCGAGAGATGATGTTGGAAGATATGAATCAATCCAATCAAGAGTTCCTTGCACCCTTTGATGATTACCTATACCAACCGAGAAAAGCCCAAAGAACTTATACCGTGGAAAAATCTTGTGCTATGTGTGGAGAACATCATGTGTTTGAAAATTGCTCTCACATTTTCGGTGCATATAACTACATGGAGGACCATAGAGGGAACCATCAGCAAAATTCTTCATGGTATGGTCAAAAAGCTCAAAATTTTTTTTACCATAACAATTTTGCCGCAGCAACAGATACGCCATGGCAATGTAGTCCTTTTCAAGAGCATTCCAATTCCTTGGAGGAAACGTTACTAGCTTCCTTGGCTAGACTTGACGGATCAATTGAAGAGATTCGAGAACTATCAAAATCTATGGATACGAGGATAGCTCAGTGGGATGCAACCTTAGGGGATTCATAAGATCAATTGGGGAGATCCACATATGTCATGGATAACATGCACCAACAATTCATTCCTAGGGATACTGAAGTCCCAAGGCAAGAGGACAAGGAGCAATGCAAAGAAATCTCTCGATGTGTGAGGAACAACTAGAATCTCAAAGTCAAGAGGATGCCAATGAGAGAGACTGCCCAACACATGATGAGCATGAACAACAAATTGCCTCGGCAATGATTGAGGAGCCTGAGCGAGCAATGCCGCGACAACACTCGGTGAAGCTGAGAACAATAATACTACAAAGCAAATTCGAGGAACCCGATGCCCGAAGGTTACAACGTTGATGTTGAAGCGAGGAATCTATAGATTGCTCTCATCTACAATTGCCACGGCAATTACTCGACCACATGCAAGATCAACGAGATGATAATACTTTGCCAATGGAATATGAGCAGGTAATAGTTGAACCTTTTGAATTCTTTAAAAACTCACCTCGTCCATTGCAGGTATGTCTTGAGGAACCGAGGTTGGTAGATTTGAAGCCATCGAAATCTCTCTTGATGGAGATGTTTGAGAGGCCAAAAGAAAAAGGTGTTTGGATTCATAAAACTCTTCAGAAAATTGATTCTTCCCTTGACTTAGAGCAAAATTTGACAACTGATTGCCACGGCAATTGGCTTGAGCAGCAATTGCCACGACAACAAAGGCTACATCCAACCATGATAGAAGTCGACAAGAATGAGGTAATTGAATGGTTGAGAATGGATATAATTTTTCCTATTAATATATTTGTGCCTTCGGGAATAGTAGCAAGGTGGAGAGTATACATGGACTACAAGCGAACAAAGAAGAAAGACACCTCCACCATGGTAACGCAAAAAAGGGAGTAGTGGCAAGCACATTTGCCAAACTCTTTTTGGGCAATATTATCACCCGATGGAGGGTGCGGATGGACTATAAGAAGTATCGAAAACGGCAACCTTCAACACCGCAACAACTCCTGATACGCACGCCTCTGCAACCATGGACGCGCACGCCTCGGCAACCCCTGACGCCTCGGCAACCATGGATGTGCATGCCTCGGCAACCCCGACGCCACGGCAACAACTCGATACATTTATTTTTATTTTTATTTTTTGAGCTATTTGTTCTATTATTTTTTGTTATTTTTTCTCTTTATTTTTTAGGATATATTTTATTTTTCTTCATTATCTTTAGTTTCCAGGTTTTCTTTATTTTCTTTTCCACAACAAGACTCACAACCACCATGATAAGGAAATTTTATCGCCGACTACTCGCCACAGCAAGAACCACAACGGAAAGCGATGCGATGCCCAGCAACAACAATGGCCGGCAACTATCGATGCACATGCAAGTAAACCTGCATCGGCAAACATGGACCAAATCAAGGCAATGCTATTCACGCGGTACCAGCCTCAAGCATTCAACCACTGACCGAAAATTGAATCAAGCAAACGGCACGAAGGAAACTCATCAATCGAGGTGACGACCTCTCTGACTAACTCATTTCATTTAGTTTCTTTTAAATTTTGTTTCACTCTTACATGCATTGAGGACAATGCTTCTCTCGAGTTTGGGGGGTGTTGGTTTCTAGTTAGTTTCATGTTTAGTTGCATTCATCTTTAGCAATCACATATAGGTTGCATATGTTACTTGCCATGCCTTTAATTGGATTTAATTGCTTAAGACTTGCTGAATATCCAATGATGAATTTTTGCCACTGCACTTAATTGAAATAACCTTTAATTTTAGGATTGCATGAAAAGAACTTAGAATTTTACTATGATGCTGAATTTTTTTTAAACGGTTGTGGCTTGTTGATTGAAAGAAACTTAGTGAACTTAGGTTGCTTAAAATTTGGGTAAATTTAAAATTGAAAATTAAAAGTTAATTTCTTGCTAGAGGTGCCCAAAACTGGCTCTAGTAGTAAATGAACTTTCTTGCTAGAGGTGCCCGAAACTGGCTCTAGTAGTTAATGCACATTAAAGAATCGCTAGAGGTACCCGAAATTGGCTCTAGTCGACTAAAATAAAATGAGAAATTGCTTACTTTGCTAGAGGTGCCCGAAATTGGCTCTAGTAAAAATAAAAAAAATGCCTCGGTACTTAAATTAATAAAAGCCTGTAGATCACATAGAATCTTGAAAATCAACTTGTTCACAACTACGCACACACATTGTCACGAGCACTATAGTTTGGTTCCGGGTAATTTTTGTGCTATCCGAAAAATTAAAAGGTGATCATACTTTGTGACACGGTTCCGAGGTTTGAATTCAAGTTTGAAGCATGTCTTTGATGATTAAAGTCTTGGCAGGTAATTGTTAGTTTGCATTGCGTGAGGACAAGCAATAGTTCGAGTTTGGGGGCGTGATAAGTGTTCAAAAGTACTATTTTTATTACCCTTTTTACTCATATTATTGTTAGACTTAAGCTCATATTAGTTGCATAATTAGTTATTCATGCATTAATTCATGTTTCTTTCCACTGTTGAGCTTGATTACATAACTTGGTGATTTTTGTGGAAAAAGATGTTGTTTTGGTGTGTTTTTGTGTGTGTATGTGCAGGATCACTTGCCAAAGCAATGCCGAGCTAGTTGCCTGGGCAATGCATGAAGGATATGCCGAGCTAGTTGCCAGGGCAATGCATGAAGGAGACGCCGAGCCAGTTGCCATGGTAATTGTCGACAAAGAGAAGATGCAATAGGGATGTCGAAATTGATGACTAGACAAGCCCAAGATGACGTGGAGCAAAGGCCAAACCCAAAGGAATTCGATTTCCATGCAGAGATTAAAGAAGAATTAAATTCCAAGAAGATAGGAGAAGTTCTAGTAGGAATACAATTATAATAAAGAATTATATTCTTTAAAGATAATTTAATTCCAACTCAAACTCCTCCTCAAAGAAGGACTTTGGCCTAGCCCTATAAATAGCAAGGAGATTTCGACAATCCATAGAGAGAAAAATAGAGAAATTTCGACAAGAGAGCATTAGGGGAAATTTCGACTTCTTCTTCTTCTTTGCTTCCATTAGATTCATGGTTTGGGGATTATTCTTTGTATATCTTTTGAACCCAACCATGAACTAACTTGATCGGTTGGGGTTATTGTGTTTTGTTGTTGTGAGAAACAATTGGATTTTGTTTAGGTAATAAGAGTTTGCACTTTTCTATTCAAGGTTTACTCATTCTTGGCTTTTATTCTTGTTTGCGAGTGAATTGGGAGAGGATCTCGTAACTTCATCTATTTATCTAATATCGGGAGAGTTAGATTCAAGAAACGAATGAGTATGGTCTTTATTCAATCTATTGATGGTGAAGATTAATCCGGCTTAGGAATAAGTTAAGGATTTCAACGGCTAAGAGGAGCGCAAGATTGGTTGTTGTTCACCCTTGATTCACGCAGGGATGTATTATCAAGCCATGCACAAGTAGCTAGAGTTTCGACTTAGGGATAAGAAGAAACCATTGAAGAACGCTCCGTCGAACCTTGAAATTGATGCCCAGACGCCCAAGTAGTTGCCCAACTAGTTGCCCAGGCAACCATCGATTAGTTGCCAAGGCAACCCCGTTGTGCAAGTTGTCACGGCAACTGAGTTGCTCGTGCACTCTTTTACCAAGACGATCCAATCGGCTATCACACCTCAACTCACGATAACCTGGCCTATCTCTCTCTCTTTTTCTTTCATCTTTTCTTTTACTTTATTGCTTTTACTTTTCTCGTTAATTAAAACCTCTATTATCAATTGTGTTTTTATTTTCAGTGCAGTAACTTAAGCAAAGTAGCCCAAACCAATCCCTGTGGAGACGATACTCGATACTCATATCACTTTATTACTTGCGACGTGTATACTTGCACATTTGCGTAGCACTTATCACACGCAACATATGCATCTAGAGTTACCTTGTGGTTTGATATGTTGCGCTGGTTTGATCATATTTAATATGCTATGTTGTATGTATTGGCATGATGCTTATGCTGAGAATGGCTTAATGGTGCATTTTGGTATGTTTGGCAAAGTGGTCTAGGGAGCATGCCTCTAGAGTGGTCTTTTGGAAGCATGAGGTTGTGTTGCTTGCCTAACCTTGGTATAATGATAGATTGTGTATATCCAAGTGTTGTAATGCATGTTTGCAAGTTGTTAGGGGCCAATTGCATCTAGAGTTGTGTGAAAACCAGCTAATTTTGACATTACAGACCCAAGCAAGGCAAATTTGGCCAGGGTGTTTCTGTGCAGGTAGGGGCATTTCGATGCCTAATGGTTATTGGAATTTCACTTTTTTGGATGTAGGCCGCGTACCGAAACACTAGGTGACTGTATCAGTACGGTGTGCAAGGTTTTTAAAACATATTTTACACTCGAAGTAGCATACTGGTACAGGTCATTCTGTATCAAAACGATGAGTTCACAACAGTATTGATACAGGACTCAGCGTATCGATACGGATACCATTGT
The DNA here is from genome assembly GCA_019671005.1 of Hibiscus mutabilis. Lineage (NCBI taxonomy): Eukaryota > Viridiplantae > Streptophyta > Magnoliopsida > Malvales > Malvaceae > Hibiscus > Hibiscus mutabilis. The sequence continues at coordinate 73,453,217 of CM033713.1, forward strand.
TTCTGTTAATGTCTTGGAAGGGCAATTCTGGTTTCTTTTGTTTTAGTCCCTGAATCTTGTTTTGCCAATTATTTGAGCATGAATGATCGTTTGAAGCTAATTTTTGACATGTAAGCATGAAATACACTTAATTAAAGTTTGGTAACTTAAAAATTGAAAAAGTATTTCTATATTGCAGAAATTGCATTTTGGTCCCTTTTATGAGATTGTGGCCAATTGGATGTCGATACGATGCCCGATTTAGATGCGTGCTCACATGTGGTCAGTATGAACATGTAGGAAAGAATTAATGCATCTAGACAAGATAAAAGAAAAAATGGATATGTTTTAGGTTTAATCTTTTTGGTTTACTTCGCTAAACCTAATGTAGCTTGCTCAGTTCGGCCTTGCGGCTAGGCCGGGTCGAAGGAGTTATATTTGTTGGTATCAGAGCCAAGTTGCGAAAAGTTGGGATGATGTTGTTTGGGTTGCACGGTGATTGTGTATATGTACGGTGATTGTATGATATCATGTTGGGGTATGGTTTGGGAACACATTGCCTATTACCGAGGTTTTAAAAGGTTTTATAAAGTTGTCTCGGATCATTTGCCTAATGCTAGCCTAACTTTAATGTGTTTTGATGTTCTTGTTAGCGTGGTTCGATGTGAGTTTCGTGTAATGGCTGATAGTGCTGGAATTGGGTAGAATATGGATGTGGAAGGAAATCTCTCTGACGTTCTACCTTCTTCTCCTCTGCTGGTTTCTCTATTTGATGTTAGGGCAGGTGATGTACCCCAAGCTCATCCAGTGTCAGTTTTTGGTGATCTGACCCCGTTAGTCCAAGCGGTGATGACATCTTTTCGAGTAGCAGTAGCTGGAGTGCAAGTGCAAGCACTAGCACCTGCTGTGGTGGTCGAGTAAGGTTTGTCCCTAGCTGCATCTGGGCAGGCAGGGGTGTGGGCTCGGGTAAGAGAGCAGGTAATTTTGGCTATTCTAGGAAGCATAATAAGAGGTCCCATGATAAGAGGCACAAGTCGGGTCACAAGCGTGGTGGCAGTATTGGTCGGTATAACCAAGGAGTTCGTTGTAGGGCTGAGTGTGAGCGTTGTGGTAGACGGCACACGGGTGTATGTTGGGGAAATACCATAAGTTGCTAGAAATGTGAATCTTCTGATCACCTGAGGCGTGATTGTCCTCGTGTTGTGAGAGCTACACTAGTTCAAGATGTTGTGGTGCAACAGGAGAATGGTGGAACGACGCAGATCTTTGTTCGTCAAGAAGGTTGTATTGACACGGATATGATCGCAAGTACCTTCACTTTACAATTCTTGTTATTGTTATCTTGGTTAATTCAGGGTCTACGCTTTCATATATGTTAGATGCGCGTATGTTTGATGAATTATCCTCTAGTGTTGGTAGGAGTTGACATGTTAATTGCTGAGTATGTGATGAAGTTTGTTCGCCTGAGAGTTCTTTCTTGAGGTTTTAGTGTGCTGTTATGGCTTTTGTGGAGGTGACGAATGTGCTAATGGCATTCAAGATAATGTTGTGTTGGGTATTCTCTAAATACCTACTTTTGGATAGTAGTTAGAGCAGTGGTGTTCTCGTGTACTGTAGTACCGGGAGGGAGTTTTTCTAGAGTGTTTTGTTGTATTGAAGGAATTTCGATACCGGGAATGTTATAAGTGAGTGTGGACGTTGATCATGCACAATGCAAAAATACTTATATGTATATATTTAAGTATGTCAGTACATGCATACATCTTTGGGCATGACATTATAGGTTTTGCATCCATATGCATAGGCATATGGGATGACATGTAATAAATCATGCATACATATGTCTGCACTTATGGATAACATTTACGAGGCAGGGGTAGTAAAAGTAGCTAGTTCTTTAGTGAGTTGATTACGTTTAGAAGGTTGTTTAGGCGGTGTCCTTTGGTGCTGCAAGGTTTAAGTTACCGCAGATCTAATGGAGTTTCCATTTCATGGTTTTAATGTATTTTGGGTATGGTATGGTTGAGTGAGCTCAAGGTGGTTGTGGATTGTGAGTCCAAAGTCGATAAGTATGAAGTTGTGGTGAGTCATGAGGTTAAGAGTGTTCCATGAATATCTTGATCAGTTCGAGGTGATGCTTAGAGATGTTATTCTCGTGTGCTCATTGTTGCGCATAATAAGTGCTCCGCAATTGTGCAAGTGTACACGTCGCAAGTTATAGTATAAAAGATATCGTCTCCACAGGATTGGTGCCACTTTAAGAATATAATCTTTTGCACTGTAAAAAGTAAAAGAACACAAGTAGAAGATTGTATGAGTTTTAACTAACAACTAAACTAGAAAGCAAATAAGTAAAAGAAGATGTAATTAAATGAGAGAGAATAGGCCAGGTTATCATGAGTTGAGGTGTGATAGCCGATTGGATCGTCTTGGTAAAAGAGTGCAAGGGCAACTCAGTTGTCGTGGCAACTTGTACAGCGGGGTTGCCCTGGAAACTAATCGATGCTTATCCCTGGTTGCCGTGGCAATTCCTGGTTCAGTATCTGAGGCTTTGCCACTGAGTTCATCTTGATCTTTTTGTGGAGTTTTGTTTGATGAGCGAGCTTGAGCCTCTTTAAGTTGTTGGCCATTTCTAGTTGTGATCGCCTTACATTGCTCATGGCCAGTTCCTCTTACAACTTCAGTATCGCTAGGTAAACCTCCTTGCGATCTAGTATTTAGGTTTTGAGCAAATTGTCTGACTTGATTTTCCAATGATTTGATTGCCGCCTCTTGGTTTTGCAATATCATATCGGTCCTGTTAATAAAAGTATCAGTTCTTTTTATGAAGTTACTATTCTCAACCATATAAGATTCAGTTTTCAACATAAAAGCATTGAGAGAATTTTCCAAAGAACTAGATGTTGTCGGTTGTTTCTACGGCAACTGTGGTCGTGGCATATTCTGCTGGAATCCGGATGCTTGTGCATTCTGATTGTTCTGGTTTAGAGCATTGTTGGGATTACTCCATGAAAAATTTTGGTGCTTCTTCCAAGTTGGACTGTATGTATTGGACATCACATTGTTATTCCGGTTGTAATTCCCCACATAAAAGCTGGATTCTGGATTCTGCATACATTCAGAAGAATCATGGTTACCACAACATAACTCACAAAAGGAATCCATTACCTTGACTTCCTGTGTGTTGTATAGTTTCTGCATGTTTTGGAGCATCTTGGTTAGAGTGGCCAATTGTGCCGAAATTGAGTCTGATGATCCCAGTTCATGTATTGTGGCTTGGCGTCTAACTCTTCCTCTTCTAGCATATGGGAACTGATAATCATTCTTGGCAAGCCTATTTAGAATTTGCATTGCTTCCTTCGGCGAATTATCTAGGAGTATGCCGTTTGCCGAGGCATCTAGCATCATCCTTGTTAGTGTATTTACAGTATTGTAAAACATTGTTATTTGTGTCCACGTTGGGAATCCATGTAGGGGCATTTGTGTAGAAGTTCTCTATATCGCTCCCAAGCCTCGTACATGGATTCATCATCTGCCTGCCGAAAAGAAGTAATTTCATTACGAAGCTTATCAGTCAAATTTGTAGGATTAAATCCAGCAAGGAAATCACGACAAAGATCGGTACAAGATCCTATTGATCCGGTAGGAATACTATTTAACCATGCTTTCGCCCTATCCCTCTGTGAATAGGGGAATAATCTTTGTCGTAAAACATCGGGGGTGACTCCTTGTATTTTGAATGAATTGCAAATCTCGAGGAAAGATTTAAGATGTTGTCGTGCATCTTCATTTGCTGAGTCGCCAAATTGACCAATTGTGTTGATCATATTAAACATCACTGGTTTCAACTCAAAGTGGTCGGCTTCAATTTCAGGTGTGACAACTCCTGGATTAAGTCCTTCAAGATAGTCTTGAATAGTTCTGTTTCGTGCAAGAATCACCCATCCTTCTGCTGGAACATCTTGATTCATATTTCCATCTTGATTAGCCATTGCTACTCTTAACCTTCGCCTATGTCTTTGCAAGGTTCGTTCGATTTCTGAATCAAAGGGATATTCTGGTGTAATTGGTCTCGCCCTAGTCATATACCAATGCAAAACCAAAGTTTGTTAACCCTTTGAATCTTAAACAAGAAAAATAAAAAAGTGCAAGAAAATAAAAACAAAGTTGTTGTTGCCAATCCCCGGCAACAGCGCCAAAAACTTATTGCGCATAATAAGTGCTCAGCAATTGTGCAAGTGTACACGTCGCAAGTTATAGTATAAAAGATATCGTCTCCATAGGGATTGGTGCCACTTCAAGAATCTAATCTCTTGCACTGTAAAAAGTAAAAGAACACAAGTAGAAGATTGTAGGAGTTTTAACTAACAACTAAACTAGATAGCAAATAAGTAAAAGAAGATGTAATTAAATGGGAGAGAATAGGCCAGGTTATCGTGAGTTGAGGTGTGATAGCCGATTGGATCGTCTTGGTAAAAGAGTGCAAGGGCAACTCAGTTGCTGTGGCAACTTGCACAGTGGGGTTGCCTTGGCAACTAATCGATGGTTGCCTGGGCGACTAGCTAGGCAACTACTTGGGCGGCTGGGCAGCAACTTCAAGGTTCGGTGGAGCGTTCTTCAATGGTTTCTTCTTATCCCTAAGTCGAAACTCTAGCTATTTGTACATGCCTCGATAATACATCCCTACGTGAATCAAGGGTGAACAACAACAAATCTTGCGCTCTTCTTAGCCGTTGAAATCCTTAACTTATACCTAAGCTGGATTAATCTTCACCATCAATAGATTGAATAAAGACCATACTCATTCGTTTCTTGAATCTAACTCTCCCGATATTAGATAAATAGATGAAATTACGAGATCCTCTCCCAATTCACTCGCAAACAAGAATAAGAACCAAGAATGAGTAAACCTTGAATTGAAAGTGCAAACTCTTATTACCTAAACAAAATCCAATTGTTTCTCATAACCACAAAACACAATAACCTTAGCCAAGTAGATTTAGCTCATGGCTAGGTTCCAACGAAACACAAAACAAAGAATTCCTAACATAAACCTAATGGAATAAGAATGAAAAAGATAAAGAATGGTTTAGCCTTGTCGATATCTCCCACTTTGAAATTGTCGAAAATTCTCTCGTCCCCCCTTGGAGTTGACAACATGGTATTTAATTTATAGGGGTAGGTCAAAGTCTTTTTTGAGGATGAAGTTAAGTTGGAATTAAATTATCTTTAAAGAATATAATTCTTTATTATATTTAAATTCCTTCTAGAACTTCTCCTATCTTCTTGGGATTTAATTTCTCTTTAACCTCTTCATGGAAATCAAACTCCTCTGGGATTTAGATTTGCTCCACGTCATCTTTGGCTTATTCTAGTCAACAATTTTGACTACCATATCATCTTATTCCTTGTCGAAAATTGCCCTGGCAACTAGCTCGACATCTCTTTCGTGCATTGCCCTGGCAACTAGCTCGGCATCTCTTTTATGCATTGCCCTGACAACTAGTTCCAGCCTTGTTTAGGCAAGTGATTCTGCACACACACAAAAGCACACCAAAGCAGCATCTTTTTCCACAAAAATCACCAAGTTATGTAATCAAGCTCAACGGTGGAAAGAAACATGAATTAATGCATGAATGACTAATTATGCAACTAATATGAGCCTAAGTCTAACAATAATATGAGTAAAAAGGGTAATAAAAATAGTACTTTTGAACACTTATCACTCACGTACCGAGGAAGAACATGATCAACAATTGCGGATTTTGTTGCAAGTGTTGAAGGATAATCAGTTGTACGTCGAGCTGGGCGAGTGTGAGGTTTTGGTTAGTTTTCGTGTGATTTTTGCGGCATCTCCTTCGTGCATTGCCCTGGCAAATATGAGCCTTGGTCATGTGGTTTTTGCCGAAGGTATTCGTGTTGATCCACAGAAGATTGAGGCTATTCTCAATGGACAGCAACCTGAGTCTGTATCGGAGGTGCATAGTTTTCTTGGGTTGGCTAGTTTTTATCGCCATTTTGCTGAGGGGTTTTGAGTATTGCAACATCATTGGCAAAGCTGTTGCAAAAGAATGTTCCTTATGTGTGGGCGGAGAGGTAGCGACACAATTTAAGAAGTTGGAGGAGGTGTTGTCACGTGCTCATGTATTGATTCGATCGAAATCGGGGAAAGAGTTTGTGGTTTATAGTGATACATCATACGTTAAGTTAGGTTGTATGATGATGCAAAATAGTAAGGTTGTGGCATAGGCATCGAGGCAGTTGAAGTTTCATGAGCACAACTATCCAACTCACGTTTGGAGCTTGCAATTATGGTTTTGCCTTAAAATCTGGAAGCTTTATCTTGATGGCAAAAAGTGTGTGGTTTTTACGGATCACAAGAGTTTGAAGTTTTTGATGTCTCAAAAGCGATTGGAATCTTAGGCAACTTAGATGATTGAAGTTGATTAGGGGTTGCGTCTTGACGATCGAGTATCATCCTGGTAAAGCCAATGTGATTGCGGATGCTTTGAGTCGTAAGGTTGCGATTGAGCTTTGAGCTATGTTTGCAAGGTAGGGAGTGACACGAGAAGGTGGGTTGTTGGACGAGTTACAAGTTATGCCTACGTTGTCACAAATGTTTAAAGCTAAACAACCGTACGATGATTCTTTGGTTGGGCATGTTAAGGACATATCAGAGGGTAATCCGACGGATTTTCATTTTGTTGATGATGGGGTTTTGTATTTCAAGGGTCAAATAGTGGTGTCAGATGATCCGGAATGGTGGCATACTATTTTGACGAGGCACATTTCAGTCCTTTTGTTATCATCCCGGTAGTGTTAAGATGTATCACAGGTTGAAGGAGGCGTACTAATGGGTTGGTTTGAAGCAGAATGTGGCTGAGTTTAATTCCTAGTGTGTGGTGTGTTAGTGGATCAAGGCTGAACATCAGTTTTTATCTGGGTTGTTGCAACCGTTGAGAATTCTGGAATGAAAATGGAAGGAGATCACCATGGATTTTTTGACGGGGTTGCCTTTGGCACCAGCTTGAAGAATTCTTTTTGGGTGATTTTTGATCGGTTTTCGAAGTGTACACATTCTTGCCAGTGCATACGACGGATACCTTGGTAAAGCTGGCAAATCTGCACATTGTTGAGATTGTGCTCTTGCACGGGGTACCTAAGTCCAGTGTGTTTGTTAGATATCTGAGGTTTCTGGCATGGTTTTGGAGAAGTTTACTCCAGGCTTTGGGTTTGAGGTTGAGTTTTAGCACCGCGTATCACCCTCAGATGGAGGGGCAGTTTGCGCGGGTTATCTAAGTTTTGGAGGATATGCTGAGGAATTGTATTTTTTAGTTTCAAGGGAACTGGGTGAGGCATTTACCTTTGGTTGAGTTTTCATATGGCAATAGTTACCAAGTGGGTATACATATGGCACCGTGTGAGGCGTTGTATGGCCGGAGGTGTCGTACACCCTTGTGTTGGGCTGAGGTAGGAGAAAAAACATGTTATCTTGCCAAATGTGTTGTAGGTCACGGATGAAAAGGGTAAAGTGTGCGTGATCACTTGAAAGCAGCTATAGGTCGGTAGAAATCTTACGCAGATTGGAAGCGTAGGGAAATTGAAAATGCGGTAGGCGATCGGGTATTCTTGAAAGCGTCACCATAGGAAAAATTGATGAGGTTCGGATGTAAGGGTAAGCTTAGTCCGAGGTTCATTGAACCGTACGAAACTGCTGAGCGTGTAGGTCATGTGGTATCGGTTGAAGATGTCTCCCAAGCTGAAGAAATATATTATGTGTTCCATGTATCTATGTTATGGAGGTGTTGGTCGGATACTTCGCATGTTATGCCGGTAGAGCATATAGAGTTGAGGCTGGATGTATCCTATAATAAGGAATCGGTGGATATCTTTGATTCTAGCAGTAGAGTTCTTCGTGGTAAGACAATTGAGCTTGTGATGGTCTTGTGGCGACACCGAGGTGTTGAGGAATCCACTTGGGAAAACAAGGCGGATGATGGGGAAATTTCCGCAATTGTTACCTTCGGGTAATTTTGAGGACGAAATTTCTTAAGTGGGGAGAGTTTTAACACCCCTTTTTTGGGCTTAGATGTTTTAAAGGTTGGTTCAGATGGTCCGGTGGACCGGTATTAGAGTTTCAGGTCAGTTTCGGGATTTAATTGGTTTAAATATTTTTGAAGGTGATAAAATTGAGGGAAAATATTATAAAATCATTATTAATTATATTAAGGATAGTGGTGGAATCAATTTTGGAAAATAAGATTTGGAAATCGGACATTTTGGCTAGTGACCAAAATGCAATTTTTGAAAACTGCTTTTAAAGGTGACTAAAATGAAAATGGTCAAATTCTTAGAATCTTTGAGGAGTTATTTTACCAAGTTTTTTCTGATGATTTCTCCCTTAATTAAGGGTATTTTAACGTGTGTTTTAAAGTTAATTAAAAAGGAATTTTAGTTAAAAAGTTAGTTAAGCTTTTTAAAGAAAATTCACGTAACTTTTATCTCCACTATCTCCTCCGCCAAACACTCAAGTTTTCATCAAAATCCAGAGGCGAGATGTAATTTAACTTGTATTTGTGATTTGTGATTTGTAATTGATTAATTGACATTGTTTTTACAAAATCTCATTTAAATATTGTGTTTTCTTAGCTTTTATCAAATCAATTGAGGGAGAAATCTCACAATAGGGGTAAGGTCTGTGATCTCCTCTATTGTATGGTTCTTTACTGAAATTCTCAAGTATTTGATCCTTGATTCATTGATTCATCAATGTTTGATTGAGTCTTGGTGTAATCTTTGAGAGCATTTCAATTTGTTTTTTTTCTTATAAAGCTAGTAAAATAATTTTGGGGGGTAAAAAACACATACATAGGACCATTAAACGACGTCATTTTGGGCGTCTAAATCCAGGCCCAAAACGACATCGTTTTAAGCTTTACCCGGATGAGAAACCTGACCCGGTTCAGAACCCGCGCACAAAAATTTAATGGGATAATTCAATTTTGGCCATTCCCCTTGGGAAAATTCATTTCGTAGTCCTTGGAAGTTTTTAAAGCTTTGCAATCTCGTCCTTAAACCAGATTTACTCATCTTTTAAATGGTAAAATTACTCACTAGGTCCCTCATCTCTTAGTGTGTTTTTGTTTCTGCCTTGCCGCATGGGAAAATTATTTTAGAGTTCCTGATTGTTTCAAAAATCTTGCAAAATGGTCCTAAAAAGTCATATTTAATCAGTTTTAATGGGATATTTGTCGTTTTGGCCCTTGGAACTCTCAAACGCACTCAACTTGGTCACGTTTCGATGGTACAATTTCGGATTTAGTCCTTGCTTACTGTAAATTATTTAATACTTGCCCCATGTATTGTTTTTATTTAATTTATGCATAGTTTTTTTATTTTCTTTGATTTTGATCCTTTATTTATTTCTTTTTTTATTGCACTTCTTTTATGTATTTATTATATATGATGTATAATATTTTATCATGTATAATATATGTATATATATATATATATTTATGTAACATATGTGATATATTTATGTATTTATATATATAATATGGTATTTATGTGTACATATTATGTAGTATTTTATATGTATAAAATATTATTTATGTATATATTATGTAGTATTCCATTTGTTTTATTTTATTATTTCATATTCACATTATTTATATTAATTTTATATTATTTTACATAAATATTGTACACAATTTTTGCCCTCATTATTCCGATATTTTTTTATTAAGAGTGTCATTCCGGCCTCCGGGTGATATCTCCTTTGAATGTCGTGGATACAAAGGCCAGTTTTGGATTTTTTTCACACAGATTTAACCATTTTTATCTTTTTACTTTGTATTCATTATTTATTTATTTATTTATTTATCTTTAATAATTATCGTATTCTGCCTCATTATTCTGATATTTTTACTAGGAGTGTCATCCCGGCCTCCGGGTGGCATCTTCTTTGAATGTCGTGAATACCAAGATTGATTTAAACTATTGTTGGTTTTTTGGAAATTAATTATTGAATTAAATTGAATTTTTGTTTTCCTTAAATTAATATAATGCAAACTTTTAGGTACCAATTTTGGGCGTAGTGGGGGTGCTAACCCTTCCCCACTCGTAACCAACTCTCGAACCTATCTCTGGTTATCTTTTCGGTGTTCGGCCTACCAAAAATGGCCGGTGGCGACTCCACCCTTCATTTTAAAAATTTAACGGTAACCTATTGGGAGTGTCATCCCGGTCTCGGGGTGTCATCTCCTTTGGCGCCACAAAACATTTCAAACATAATCTTCAAATTAAAAAAAAGGTCGCTACAGCATGGAGACTCCGCTGGGGACATTATTTTTGTTTTCAAAAACAAAAAGAATGAGTTAGGCCTTAGTTGGGATCGCATTGTAATTATTAAGGAAAATTTCAGTTTGATTTAATTTAATTTTTAATTTCTAATTTGATATAAACTGTCATCATATGTTAGCTTTAGAACTCTTAAGTGGAAGGGAGTACTTCGCTCCTTGGGGTTTTCACCTCCGTATACTGTTGTGTCTCACTTCCAGAGTACTGGTCCTTATATTTCGTGGGGTTTTCACTCCTGTATGGTATAAGGGTCATATTCCCCCGAATCGATGTCTTTGCGACAGTTCGGGTACCCTTACTCTAGAACCAAACCGCATATAATGAGCCGTAGTATCCCACCATTTGATCACGCCGATACTCTACCCATTTAGGAATGACCCCTTTTTTAGGTTTTGCTTTGTTATTGATATTCCCTGTACATTTTATTGCTTACCTTTTTATTATTCAATATTTCATTCATTTTATTTATCTGACTATTCCATTACACTGACATGTTTTCTTTATCGTTTTTTCTTTTTTTTCACATTCGCATTGCATATTATATCATATCATAAGTGTTGATTCGAGAATAATCCAATTTTGAGGGTGTACCCAAATAGGAGAGAATTCTGTGATACAAGAGCAATAATGCAAACATTATCAGGTTAGGGTGAATGAAGACCAACAAAAAAGATGACTCAACTGCGATATACGAAACGAGCAAAGAGACGGTGCAGCTTGGGCACGCTATTTGAGACCCGACTCATTTGCACCCAGGTCTACCAAAAAAGAGACCTTTGCCTATATTCTTCATGCATAGGCTAGCCATCTGTAAAAAAAACTCAAGTGTATAGATTACGCTGCCATAGGACTTTTGAACAGTGGAAAAAGAAAATGGCGAGATCGTCCCTCAAATGGAGGACAATGCTAAGACGTAGAGTGTGAATCGTACTATCAAGACAATAAGCTACCTATTATCTATAATTCATTTTAGCCTCTAGTCGGACATATTCTCCTAGTGGAAGTCGTTCTAAGGACTACTTGCGAATCAATGCTTCATTTCAATTCATTTTAACATGGCATTTAAATATTCAGTTGTACATTATAATTTTCATGCACTATTAAAGATTGTTGAGTTAATTGTGTGAATATCATAGCAGAAAGTTTAATCTCAAATTATAATCATTCCACACCGATACGGTACTCGCCTGCAAACGAAAAAATGGAAAACTGAGTGACTGAACCAAAGCAAGACCAAGAACTCGATCATACCAACATAGAGTCAGGGGCATCCCTTTGAGGGGAAAAAGGAAAAACCGTTCACACATCAAGTGCATGTGTTATACATCCATGCAAGTCTTCATACATTAAGGCTATACACAAGTATTTAGGCATCAAGTCATATGCACCCATAGCATTTGTTGGAACATATAACAGGTCTAAGAAGAAGATCAAAGAACTCCAATCACAGGGGCAACAACAAAATGATCAACTCTAGCCCCAATAGAAGTCCAATTACGCAGAAAATCTCAAAACATCCAGATAACAACGATAAAATTTTAAACCATTACCAAATTGATGTTCTCTTTCGTTTTTAGGTCATGACTTCCAGCCACAAAGTGGCAAAGCCAATTTTTTCAATTTTACCTCCATAAGTGCTGGGTCGAATCTACTCTTTTCAATTTCATCTCTTAGTCAGAATTGAAGTTGGATCAGGCATAAGAATCTTCACTTTTCGATCCTTTCTCTTTGCTAGTGGTGGCTAGATCAGAGCCATTTGGGCAAGTCCAATAAAAATGTTGGTGCAACGTGCTTAAACACGGCAAAATTTAAGATAATGGATAATTCAAATGTCTATCAAAAATCCATTTTTACGAATGGTTAAAGGAAAATAAATCCTTTGAGAAAATCCAATGTCATGATTGGTATAAACTGATTGTACCAAGGGGAATGGTACAACAGCCCGGAGCAAAGTGTTACCGGTAAAGGCAACTCAAAACTGTTGATCCCCATGCATTTGGGAAAAATGTAAAAGAAATCTAATGGCAGAATCAAATGTTTAAAACCTTCATTCGATCCCTCTTCATTAGTGTTGTAGCTGGATCAAATATCAAGACCTTCATCTTTCAATCTTATCTCTGCGATAGTATGGAGGCTGGATCGGAGCCATTTTGACAAATCTAATAGAAATATTGGCACAACATGCTTAAACACGGTAAAGTTTAAGACAACGGAAAATTCAAATGTCCATCGAAAATCTATTTTTACAAATGGTCGAAGGAAAATAGATCTTTTGAGAAAATCCAATGTCATGATTGGTACAAACTGGTTGTACTCAGGGGAATGGTACAACTAGCCCGGAGCAAACGGCTACCGGTAAAGGCAACTCAAAACTGTTGATCCCTGTGTATTTGGGAAAATTTAAAAGAAATCAGATTAAAGAATCGAATGTTCAAACATTCAATAGACTTTTCCTTTGCATCAATATTACAGCTAAGTCAATCTTTCTCCTAATTTGTGCTTACAAGAACAACAAAGAAGATCAAATAAAACCCAAGAAAGAAATAGTGGTCAGAGCAAGAACCTTTACCTCATGTCAGACTGTTTTGCTTTAGAAGATATTATTTTATTCTCAAGACGATCAGAATCGGGGCATTATCTCAAAGATTTTTATCTATCACTGGTACTGGCACTACCCGAGAACAGATTGAAGTGTCAACTTTCTTTGGAACATCAAGATGAAAGACAAGAAGAACTCCCAGCTTGAAGATTACACCTTCGACTTTGATGAGGATTTCATACAGGTAGAATTCTCAGCCCTACCTCTAGCATTGATGGAAGTTTTATACATGAGGAACTTCCAGCCCTACTTATGGCTTTGATGAGAGTGAAGGACTCTCAGCCCTACATCTTCGGCTTTGATGAGGATTTTATATAGGAGAATTCTAAGCCCTACCTCTGGCGATGATGGAAGTTGTATATAGGAAGAACTTTCAGCCCTAATTCTGGCTTTGATGAGAGTGAAGAACTCTCAGCCCTACATCCCCTGCTTTGATGAGGATTTTATATAGGAGGAATTCTCAGCCCTACCTCTGGCATTGATGGAAGTTTTATATAGAAAGAACTTTCAGCCCTACTTCTGGCTTTGATGAGAGTGAAGGACTCTCAGCCCTATATCCCCGGCTTTGATGAGGATTTTATATAGGAGGAATTATCAGCCCTACTTTTGGCGTTGATGGAAGTTTTATACAGGATGAACTTTCGGCCCTACTTCTGGCTTTGATGAGAGTTAAGGACTCTCAGCCCTACATCTCCGGCTTTGATGAGGATTTTATATAGGAGGAATTCTCAGCCCTACCCCTGGCGTTAATGGAAGTTTTATACATGATGAACTTTTAGCCCTACTTCTGGCTTTGATGAGAGTGAATGACTCTCAGCTTTACATCTCCGGCTTTGATAAGGATTTTATATATGAGGAATTCTCAGCCCTACCTCTGGCGTTGATGGAAGTTTTATATAGGAAAAACTTTCAGCTCTACTTTTGGCTTTGATGAGAGTGAAGGACTCCCAGCCCTACATCCCCGGCTTTGATGAGGATTTTATATATGAATAATTCTCCGCCCTACCTCTGGCGTTGATAGAAGTTTTATACATGAAGAACTTTCAGCCCTACTTCTGGCTTTGATGAGAGTGAATGACTCTTAGCCCTACATCTCTGGCTTTGGTGAAAATTTCATGCATGAAGAATTCTCAGCCTTACCTCTAGCATTGATGAAGATTCTATACAGGAAGAACTTTCTAGTGTCAAAGCAAGTTACATTTTGATGTCAAGACAGTCAGAACCCGGGGCATCCTTCAAGGTTTTCCAATCTTTGGCCTTTATAGAAGCAGCGAAAATCTTTTGATAGTCTTGTAGCGAGATACTCTTTCATTCATATGACGATCAGAAATCAGGGCATGATTATGTAATTTTCTAGTCCTCGGCATTTTGGGAAACAATGAAAGTCTTCCGGCAACAAGATATCATACTTATGACGATCAGAAATCGGGGTATGATCTTTAAATTTTCTGATCTTCAGCCTCCTATGAAGAAGAGAAGATTTGTGCCACCAGAAAGTATTCTAACTCTAAAATTTTGTCTTCTCAGCAGAGCACTCCAGTTCGAAGAATTCAAGAGAGCGGTCGATGCAGATCAACTGAAGATCAAGAGAGCGAGCGGTGTCAGAGAAGAACACTCAGCCTACCCGGACCAAAATGGTCACTATTTTGTCTTTGCTCTATCCTTGTTACACAACGATGAGCAAAGAGGGGCAGCTGTTATAGCCCATTTTGCCCGGGCCCTACCCAATACCCATTTACATGACCAAGCCAACCTTAATCCAATTACACAACCCAGACCCAATATTAAAACCCAAACCCATACCCAGATCTAATACAGGCCCGACTTCATATCCAACCTGAATATAACCAAAAAAACCTAACTCTAAACACAGTTAGCCACCATCACTCTTTGCCCCTCGCATCACCACTTGCATCCCACCGCCCATCTCAAACATCGGCCGCCCTACCCATGTGGTCCACCACCCTTGGCAGGCCTGCAAAGATAAAATAGTCAGTGACATAATCAACTTGTAAAATCAAAATGCAAGTGGCTGTAACCTTTTGGGTGTTTATAAACCCAAAACCCATGTGTAATATTTTCTTTTTTACGGACGAAAGCTTTGAATAAAAAAACAAAAAGAGTTTTAGTTTGTTCGAATCTTCAGTCCAGATCAACCAAGCAAAGGTAAAAAAACTCTTCGTTTCTTATTACTCTTTCTAAGAAAAAAATAAAATAAAAAATAGTATATTAAACAAAAAAATATTCGAATAAAACTTAGATCTACGGGTTTAGGGGAGCATTTTGAAAAAACTAACTTGAGAATCGAGGTCAGAGTCCAAAAATACGTACCTTTTGGATTTTTGGGTGTCTCCGGATGGCGGCGGTCCACGGCGGTGACTAGCCGACACCCTGGTCGGCTGAGGAACCTTTGAGAGCATTTTAATCTATTTTTTTCTTATAAAGATGGTAAAATGATTTGGGGGAGGGGTAAAAAACACATATATAGAACCATTAAACGACATCGTTTTGGGTGTCTAAATCCAGGCCCAAAACGACGTTGTTTTGAGCTTTACCCGGTTCAGAATCCGCGCACAAAAATTTAATGGGATGATTCGGTTTTGGCCATTCCCCTTGGGAAAATCCATTTCGTAGTCCCTAGAAGTTTTTAAAGCTTTGCAATCTCGTCTTTAAATCAGATTTACTCATATTTTAAATGGTAAAATTACTCACTAGGTCCCTCAGCTCTTAGCGTGTTTTTGTTTCTGCCTTGCCGCATGGGAAAATTATTTTAGAGGTCCATGATGGTTTCGAAAATCTTGCAAAATGGTCCTAAAAAGTCAGATTTAATCAATTTTAATGGGATATTTGTCGTTTTGGCCCCTGGAACTCTCAGACGCACTCAACTTGGTCATGTTTCGATGGTACAATTTCAGATTTAGTCCTTGCTTACTATAAATTATTTAATCCTTGCCCCATGAATTATTTTTATTTAATTTCTGCATATTTTTTTTATTTTCTTTGATTTTGATCCTTTATTTATTTCTTTTTTTATTGCACTTCTTTTATGTATTTATTATATATGATGTATAATATATTATCATGTATAATATGTGTATATATATATATATATTTATGTAACATATGTGATATATTTATGTATTTATATATATATATAATATAGTATTTATGTGTACATATTATGTAGTATTTTATATGTATAAAATATTATTTATGTATATATATGTAGTATTCCATTTGTTTTATTTTATTATTTCATATTCAAATTATTTATTTTAATTTTATATTATTTTACATAAATATTGTACACAATTTTTGCCCTCATTATTCTGATATTTCTATTAGGAGTGTCATCCCGGCCTCCGGATGATATCTCCTCTGAATGTCGTGGATACAAAGGCCAGTTTTGGATTTTTCACATAGATTTGACTATTTTTATCTTTTTACTTTTTATTCATTATTTATTTATTTTTCTTTAATAATTATCGTGTTCTGCCTCATTATTCCGATATTTTTGCTAGGAGTGTCATCCCGGCCTCCGGGTGGTATCTCCTTTGAATGTCGTGAATACCAAGGTTGATTTAAACTATTGTTCGTTTTTTGGAAATTAATTATTGAATTAAATTGAATTTTTGTTTTCCTTAAATAAATATAATGCGAACTTTTAGGCACCAATTTTTGGCGTAGTCGGGGTGCTAACCCTTCCCCACTCGTAACCAACTCTCGAACCTATTTCTGGTTATCTTTTCGGTGTTCGGCCTACCAAAAGTGGCCGGTGGCGACTCCACCCTTCGTTTTAAAAATTTAACGGTAACCTATTAGGAGTGTCATCCCGGTCTCCGGGTGTCATCTCCTTTGGCGCCGCAAAACATTTCAAACATAATCTTCAAATTAAAAAAAAAGGTCGCTACAGGTTCCTTTTATGAGATTGTGGCCAATCGGATGTCGATACGATGCCCGATTGAGATGGGTGCTCACCTGTGGTCAGTATGAACATGTAGGAAAGAATTAATGCATCTAGACAATATAAAAGAAAAAAATGGACGTGTTTTAGGTTTAATCTTTTCAGTTTACTTCAGTAAACCTAATGTAGCTTGCTCGGTTCGGTCTTGCGGCTAGGCCGGGTCGAGGGGGTTACAATTTACCTCGATAAAGGGATGCACTAACGGTCTATGGGTTTTTCTAGATCGGGTTTGCTAGAAAAACTCTCAAACAGCTCTGTATGTGGTTTATATGGACTTACAATTATATATTTTTCTTATTTTGTTTGTAAAAGAAAGTTTGTTTCTGTCAGTATTGGGAGCGTTATGTTCACTTAGTTTATATTGTCTCATTTGTATGTGTACTAATTTTTAATGGATGAATTTTTTGCTTCTCTTGTGTACGGCAATTATTGTTTGCGATGTTTCTTTTTGTGTATGTGTATTTGCGAGCATGATTTGTTTTCTTAGAATAGATTGTGTGGATGTTATTTCTTTATGGTGAATTCTTGGCCCTAGTGATAAAAAACTTATGGAGAATGGATGGTGAAGTTGGAATTATGCTGGTGTTCTAGCGTTCGCATTGCGCTTTCTTCTTTTAGAGGTTGCGGTATATAAAAATAAAGTTTTTGCAAACCCTTCCCCCTCTTTTAATTGATTTGCTGGAGAGTCTGCTCTACATTGTTTTACATAGAGCGATATTGTTGTCTTGGAGCGGATTATATGTTCTTGCCCCCTGGGTGGGATTATCTTGGTTACTATATGTTTGTTCATACATCTATCAGCTTTACCATTATGAGCAACGTAAATCGGTGTCTGCTTTGTGGATAAAGACCACTTGCATTCATGTTATATTATTATTCATTATAGGCAACTTTGCTAATCTAAAATCAACTTTACTGACTTAGAACGGGTGTGCTCGGACGCTTTAGTATGTATGCATACTTCTTCTTATCTTTATTTATTTATTTAGCGGCAATCATTGAGCTGATTCTTTTATGCACACTTCTTGAAAGTGGCTGACACTCATACGATCCTTTGTTTATTTCACTCGTTTACTTTGGAAGCGATGATCGTTGAGTTGATTCCTTTATGCACACTTCTTGAAGTGGCAAATGCTCATACGATCTTTTGTTTATTTTCGCTCATTTGCTTTGGAAGCGACAATCGTTGAGCTGATTTCTTTATGCTCACTTCTTGAAAGTGGTGGACAATCATACGATCCTATGTTTATTTTTGCTCGCTTGCTTTGGAAGCAGAAATTGTTGAGTTGATTCCTTTATGCACATTTTTTGAAAGTGACAGACGCTCATACGATCCTTTGTTTATTTATGCTCGCTTGCTTTGGAAGCGGTGATAGTTAAGCTGATTCTTTTATGCACACTTTTTGAAAGTGGCGAACGCTCATACAATCCTTTGTTTATTTTCGCTTCCTTACTTTAGAAGTAGCGATTAGTGAGCTGATTTTTTATGCACACTTCTTAAAAGTGTCGGGCTCTTATGTGATCCTTTGTTTATTTTTGCTCGCTTGCTTTAGAAGCGACGATCGTTAAGCTAATTCTTTTATGTACACTTCTTGAAAGTGATAGATGCTCATATAATCCCTTGTTTATTTTCGCTCGCTTGCTTTGGAAGCGGCAATCATTGATTTGATTCCTTTATGCACACTTTTTGAAAGTGGCGGACAATCATACGATCCTTTGTTTATTTTTGCCCGCTTACTTTGGAAGCGACGATCGTTGAGCTGATTTTTATGCAAACTTTTTGAAAGTGGAAAACGCCCATACGATCTTTCTCACTCCTCTAAGCGAGCTCACATCCTCCATAGTCCCCGTTGCCCTTGGAACCACACCCCTGGACCAACACCCTTATTACTAGCCATTGCACTTCCCTTAGCATGAGTAACCAAATTAGTCATACCTCGGCCCTCCTCAATCTCCTCCGCATCAACTATAACTACAAACCTAGACCCCGTCGCAGTCCTACTGACATTCCCTTTCTCTACCTTACTTGAAGCCTTGGGAACCTCCATGGTTCATTTTCGACAGTTAAACACTTGCATCCACTGTCCATACAACTTGTTGGGATCCTGTTGTGACGCAGCATTTTCCCCAACCTAACCCTGTAATACTTCAACCCCACATGTTTCCTTCAAATGCCCAAATTTGCCATATTTATAACAAATCGATGGCAACCCCTAGTACTCAATGTCCTACCGTTGTCCATCAATAATATTACCAAAAACAAGTGGCTTCTTAAGATCAATAATAAGGTCAGGCACGTAAACCAACCACGTTTCCCTTCTGTAGTATTTTAATCCACCCGAACAACTTTACCAATGGTTGCCGCTATATACCTAAATAAACTTTTGGTATAGTACCTGTATGAGAGCTTGGGCAACCGGACCCAAACCATTATCTGAGAAGGGTGAACCTCTGTAGTAGAGAAGTATCTATTCCATGCTGAACAATCAAATAGCTACCGTATATGACCTATGGACCTTCTGCAAGCACCTTATAAAAATCATCTTCTTCCGTAAACTGAACTATATAATACTCATTGTCCAAATCAATGAGACTTATATCCCTCACCGGATTCCACATAACTTGAATTCGATTAAGGAGTGCCCAATAACCGATAAATTTTCCCAATAGACGAATAATCACCAAAGTCGCCAACTTAGCATCTATAGTATCATGTACCCTATCTGAGAATCAAATCTATGGTAGCGTACCATCCCCTCCCATACGAACGTCATCCTTCTTCACCTCCACATCCAACTCACAAATCCCTTGTGAAACCTTAGCCTTCCCCGCAGCACCAACCAGCTTGTCCCGAAACGAAAGAGTACCCGTCGATTTCTCATGGACTTCACTCGGACCAGTAACCGGGATCCCAGGCGCCGCCCCACTATCCACACCACCAAAAATGTCCATTGGCGTATTATCCTAGTCTATCGTAGTGTCTACAATCGACGCTCGGGCCACATCCCCAGACTCATCCTCCTTGCCATCTTTTGCCCAGTTGCGGCCTTTTTTTCTTGCCGGCTGGACCCCTACAGGCACAGAGGATCCTGGACATTCGAGAGAAGTCGACGCATCCAAAACTATCACGTCATTTGGCGGCCTTCCTCCTTGGTAGCCGTTCATCGCAACATCTGCGGCTAACGTGACCGCCACGCTAGGTTTAGCAATTGCACTAGGGTTTTCCATATATTACGCTAATACTCATCCAATAAATAATGACATAATTCAATTTTAATTTTTGATTGGTTTGAATCAAAACATTTTTTTACATTTACTTTTAATAAATCATTTTTTTCTCAATTAACTTAAATTGTTAATTCCTTGTGATTCTAACAAAAGTAATTAATTGATGTTTAATAATTCAAATCTTTAATAACTAATTTAATTTATACTTTAATGATTTGTAACGCTATAAATACTATTTGTTTAAGATGAAGTACAAAGGAACAGATCCATTGGGTGCTGGGAGTAATCGTACTCTTTAAAAAATTGAATTTTTTTATAATTTAGATATTTTTAATATTTTATTGAAAATATAATTATATATCCTCTGAAATTTTATAATTTACACCTCCTAAATTTTGTTTAAGAAACATCATATATCGGAGGGTCAAAACCCAAAACAAACAAAGCAAAAGCAACCGAAGGCCGAAACAAGCAGGGCATATAAGCTTAGAACAAAGAACATAAGAAAAAAGTCGCCACAGAAACATAGTGTAAAGGTGCAGGAATGATCTGTTAGTAGCAAGAAGCATCGGCAGAGAAAGATATCGCAAGTCAATACTCACTGAGGGTTTATCGTAACGATCATCTTGACGACGAATACTGAGAGTATCGAGGGAAGATCTAAGTGTCAGGCTAACTTTAATGACATTAAAAAAGTTATACAGGTCGAGCAAATCTTCAAGCATCTCGTTGGAAGCTCTACTGAAACAGGTCAGACTAGCTTCCCAACAGTTTGCACACTCTCGTATAAAATCATGTGCCCGCTTTTTGAAAGTATATGCTATATGCTCTTTTAAGTATTCTTTTTTACTTTTATCCTTCAATGAGTCTTTTCCATCTTTCTTTTCCTTTTTGGCATAATTTCAAAAAATACGCTTAATTTTTCATTGAATAATTCTTTTGGCTCTTTTCTTTTTTTGGTCCACTTTTACCTTTAACGTTTCGATTTAAGTCAAAATGGCCCCCAATGAATAAAAACCATTAATTGATTAACAGTCAACGCGAGATGCTGATGTGGTATACTGACTTGGCTTGGAACACTGACATTGCACTTTGCCACATCAATAGTTTTTTTAAAAGATAATTTTTAATTTTTTCTAAAAATAATTAAAAATAATAAATAATTTATTATTTTTAAAATTTATTTAAATATACTAATAATTTATTTAGTTTAGTATTTGTAAATAATTAATAATTAAGTATTATTTTTTAAAAAAATAAAAAATATTTTTTAAAAATAAAATAAATAAACTACTATTTATTATTTTAAAAAGTAAAAATAATAAATTAAATAAATTGTTATTAATTATTAATTTTTTTAGAAAAAATTAAAATATTTTTTAAAAAATTGATGGTGTGGCAAAGTGTCACAGCAACGTCCTAAGCCAAGTCAGTATGCCACATCAGCATTCTGCATTAACCATTAGTCAATTATCGATTTCCATCAACGGGTTTATTTTGACAAAAAAATAAAACATTAAAAGTGAAAGTAGATAAAAAAGAATATAAATTAAAATAATTATTTAGTAAAAAATTAAAAGATATTTTTTGACATTATTCCCTTTTTATAGACTTTTTGTTGAGAGTTTAAATTACAATATTTGACTTGTTTTTGTCCACACGATTCACAATCAATTCTATGAATAATAAAGAATCATTTACTTATTTTATTAATCTTATTAAAGATGTTGATTTATTTTATAACCACTAATGATAAATACATCTTTTAAACCATATTATTTTTATTCTAATATTAATGATTTGATAAAATTTAATTATTATAATAATTTTGCATCACATAATAAGAGGGGGAAAAGAGGAGAGAGGGATACGAGAATCCCGCATCATACGGGTACGGTCAACGGGATGGGACGATGGATTTGACAAATAACAGTTTAACAATAAATATAAAGCAAACGAACACATGAGATCGGACCCACCAACCATGCTACTCCCACGTGCACACCTGTCACCTCTGTCGGCTACACTTCCCTTTTCAGTTTCTTTGATAATAACTGTTTAAATAAAAATTAAAGATTTAATCCATCAAACTTATTCATTTAAATATTTAATGAATAACGAATTGGGATGGAATTTTTTATTTTAAAAAATTATTAATATGAATTTTTTTAAATTAGCGATTTTGATATAAAATTTATAAAAAATTTACCCTTAACAATTATTAAAACTCTTCAAATAATTTAATTTTAATATTTTTTATTTTATTTTATTTTTTTACTCTCATGTATTTATATTATGACATTTGTAAAAAATATATTTTTTTCTTCTTATTCTCACACACATATATTTTTATTTAAATTTAATAATTAATTAAATTATATTTAAAATAATTATATAAATAATAAATTAATATATAGATCCTTTAAATATGTTTAGTATTGTTATATTAAAAATATTTTTATAAACTAATTAATATTAATAGATACAAAATATTGATAACTAATAAATTATTCAAACAAGCATCGAGTATAATCATGTCTTTATATTCATTTTGCTTGTTTAAATAATCAAATAGCTATAAGCTATCAGCTTATTTTACCAAACATTTTTATACAACCAGCTAATACAATCCGTTAGTTAAATCAAATAATGCAATAAATTATCAGCTAATGTGATCTGCTATCAATTTATCAACTATCCGCTAATAGTCAAACATAGCCTTTATCATTTTACCTGATTTCCCTACTTTTCTTAAAACCTTTAATGCTGAGAAATGAAAATGTGCGGTCGAATAAAATGAATTGGTTGAATTTATGATTATTATTTTTTAAATTGGATTAAATTTATGATTCAATTGAAAATATTTGCTTGAATTTTTATTCAAATCTTGATGTAATTGTTTATAATATTATTATATTAAATGACTCGGATTTAAACAATACTTTCTAACCATATATGATATATTTCACACGTACCATAAAATTAATTGTTATTTAATAAAATAAGTACCATTACGCATAATGTTAATTTTTAAAAGAAAATATTTTATATGATAAAAAAATTTGAGGACAAAATATTGATGGAAATATAAAAGATTCAAGAAATATATGAAAGTAGAATGTTCGCAAAGAGTTGCAAACATGTGATCAAATTGAATAAAATGTAAAAATGATAGACTAAGTTATGAAAAATAAAATATACTTTAAAAAATAAATTAATTTTACATAGACATTCTATCATGGTTGAGGAGTATGTGGTTCAAATTTAGTCAAAATGGTCATAAAATGAAGGAGGAATTGAAGACATAAGAAAATAAAGTAAAATTAATATAATTAAAGTTACATAAGTATTAGGAAGTTTTTTTGTCAAAAAGAGTAATTAATTCGGAAGCATGTTATTTAAAGTTGGTCAAAAATGAACTTAAAACAAATAAATTGTTATTTAATAAAATAAGTACCATTACACATAATGTTAATTTTTAAAAGAAAATATTGTATATGATAAAAAAAATTCAGGACAAAATATTGATGGAAATATAAAAGATTAAAGAAATATATGAAAGTATAATGTTCGCAAAGAGTTGCAGTCATGTGATCAAATTTAATAAAATGTAAAATGATAGACTAAGTTATAAAAAACAAAATTTACTTTAAAAATAAATTAATTTTACATAGACATTCTATCATGGTTGAGGAGTATGTGGTTCAAATTTAGTCAAAATGGTCATAAAACGAAGGAGGAATTGAAGACATAAGAAAATCAAGTAAAATTAAATAATTAAAGTTACATAAGTATTAGAAAGTTTTTTGTCAAAAATAGTAATTAATTCGGAAGCACGTTATTTAAAGTTGGTCAAAATGAACTTAAAACGAATAAAGAAATGAAGAAATAAAAAAATAGGAGTTTAGATATCAAAGAATCAAATTACTTAGTTATAGGTCAAAACATTTTAGTTTTTAGTTTTTCAAACTTTTCAAATTCAAACTCAAAATTCAAGTCGAAAAACTCAAATTATTTAAAATAAAAAATTAATTTTTCAAGTTAAATCGAATTTTACTCCTCACTGATCTCTTATGTTTTCATCCATGATATTATTCAATGCTGGTTGAATGGGGTGATAGAAATAATATTTATAGAATAGATCTTTAGATTTGAGTATTATAAGAAAAAAATCAATATTAATAGAATTGTACTCGTTGTTCAACCTAATCCACCCTAAATAAGTAAAAATAACAAGGATCGAAGAGGGTAATAGTAGAGTAATAAACAAAATTGCAACCACTTACGCTCGAACCAAGCTTTGAAAATATTTAAAGATCACGTATATTCATTAAACTATTCTAAAATATCATTTTAGTTACTTAATTTTCAAAAATTATAAAATAACATTAGATTTCAAATTTGTTACCAAATGAACATTGAACTATTAGATGTCGTTATCATTTCAATAAGGATTGACTGAACGATTAAAATAATATATTAATTATTACATAATAATTATTGAATTATGTATATTATAAAATAATATTGAATTATTTAATGGTTATATAACAATAAATTCATTATTTAATTGCTAGAAATTTATTAAATAACATTTATATCATTTAAATTTGTTTAATTAGTAATTTTTATCATTAAATAACAATGTAGATGCAAGTGCAAAGTAAAGGAAATTTAAGGATTCAACAACATGGGTGACATCATCGATCGGACCAGGTTGTCAGAGTAACGACGACGATATAAACTGAAAAGGATGTTAAGAGAGTTTATAGGTTAATTTAATATATTATCTAAAATTTAGAAATCAAGTTAAAAATTTGTCATTTTTAGCGTTGTGTCATCAAATTAATGTGAGTTAACAATTTAGTGGCCAAAACGTAATGAACCAATAGCGTAAGTGACAAAAAGAATGTATTAGTTTTTTTTATAATCAGGGACAAAATTCAAACAAACAGAAAACATAAATGACTTTTAGTATTATTTACCCTAAAAGTAATTATTACTCATGAGATTAGACTACGTGTCTGAATCAGGGAATGAGGTCCACCGTGTCTCGACTGGGGATACCATCAATCATGATATTTGGTTATTTCTTTAGACTTTCGAGAGATAATCATTTTCGCTATAACAAAAACAATTAATTTAATAATATTAAACGGATATTATCTTATAGTATTTATCTTTAAATAATTTTAAAAATTAATAATATTAAATTATTTTAAGGGTGTTTAGTTTACTTAATATAAGATTATTAATGGGAAATACGATTACTGAAATGTAACATTATTTGACACATTACTAAAAATGTTATATTATTTTGTTTAGTTTATTTGGTAGTAATTTAAGATTGCAGTGTTTGGTTGTATGAATATAAGATTAATTGGAAGCAAAATTTACCAACTTATCTTTATGCTATAATTTATTTTTTAACAAATTAAACTTTCAATTATTAAATTAAAAATATTTACATAAAACATTATAAAACTATTTTCTTACACTCTAAATTTTATAAAAATTATATTTATAATATAATAATATATTAAATAATTTTTGAAAATATATTATTATATTTATATACTCTTATTTCATTTTAATTTGTTTTTGAACTTGAAAAGTGCTAAACGGTTAATACGTTTAAATTTTCATTACTTTTGATGATTTTTAAAATAAATTAAAGTAAATAATAAAATAAATCTAAAATTAGTAAAATATTGATAAAACTAAGTCAACTTATTAATTTTTTAAGATGAAAAATATATAATAAATCAAATAATAAAATTAATAACATCAACTCTTAACTCATTCACCCTCAAACAACATACAATCTCATCTTATAGCCATAGAAACTAGAAGTGAGCGTTCGATCAAGTCGAGTTGAGTCAAAAATGTTCGAGTTATTCGAGTTGACGCATCATATTTTACAACTCAAACTTTATTTGAAATTTTTTCGGTTCGAGTAAAGTTTATGAAATTCGAGTTGAGTTTTTGAGTTCCTATACAAATTTAATTGTAATTATTTGTCATGTTATAGTATACTTTAATTATAATTTAAACGACTTTCTCCAATCATAAAAGATGTGCATTTATATTTCATCATATTTTTTCATGTGGCATATATTTCTTCATATTTTTTATATTGTTATATACATATCAGGAAAAATTTAGGAACTTGACTCAAACTTAAAAATCAATCTATTAATTACTAAAAATTTAGAGTTATTCGAATTTTCATTTTACAACTCAAACTTTATTTGAAATTATTTCGAGTCGAGTTTATGTATTTCGAGTTGAGTCAGAACGAGCCGAGTCGAAAATTTCAATTTTTTCGACTCGAGTTTTACTCACCCCTGCTATAAACATCATAAGTACAATATTAATAAAAATATACTAAATATTACTAAATAAAAATATATAATAAACACATTTTATATATTAAACTAATACTAAATAAAAATATATAAAAAATTTACACCATAAAAAATTAGTCACCTAATTAAAAGTACAATAAATGATCAACATGAATCCAATTCATTATCTTAAGCACAATATTGTCCAAAGGGGGAAGACTTGTATAATACCTAAAAAAATGAGGGAATAACATTCCTAGCATTTGGGGAAAATAGATACTATTGGAACAAAATATTACCTCTTAATATGAATCCTCTCAAATCAAACATAGGAATAGAAGTCTAGAAAACATTATTACCCCTAATAATCATCTTTTTCGCGAACTAAACACAACATTTCTAATCTTTGTTGAAAGCTTTTTTCTATCATTTGTATGCAATGACATACATAAAATTTTATGTTAGGGGCGGACCTATAAAATTTTAAAGAGCGAATTTATAAAATTAAAAAAAAAGTAAATTTTTAATAAAAAATATATAAAAAGTTTTTTAAATTTTTTTAAATCATATAAAAATTTTAGCCTCCTCTAACCCCTCTCTAAGTCCATACATGTCTGTATGCGTAAATTGCGTGTGAAGACATGTCATATCATATGGCTTTAGACATGAAAAAAAGAGTTGCAAATAATAGAGTTGCTAATAATAATGATGCTTATTATTATTTGCAACAGTGAGATTCCAGCGAGTGTACTAAATGAAATAATGAATGCCACCCATCCTCTGTGTTGATATCTATTTTACCTCATATGTCCCTTTCACCAACAAATAAATAATTTCACTACTCATTTCAAAAATAGATTAATTTTCGGATATTGCATATTTTGCTTGATAATATAAGTAGTATACAAATCTCTTAAGGGCTAGTTTAGTTTTACTTTTGAAAATAATTTTTAAAAATACTTTCAGAAAATAATTTTGAAAAGGAATTTTAAAAAGTTAATTGTAAGATTTTAGTGTTTAGCATTGCTATCAAAAAGTATTTTTAAGAAAATAAATGACCATTTTAGACATGATATTGTAAGTTATATATATATATATATGTATGTATATATGTATATATAAATGATATTCAAATTCTTTAATGTTATAATATATGAAATATATCAGCTTAAATTATTATAAAAATATTTATATTAATAAATACATTTTTAACATTTGTATGTGTTCCATGAAAATATAATAATTTTAAAATATTTTACTTAAAAAAATTGACATGAATAAATATATATAATTTTTAAAATAAAAAATAATTATTAATTATATAATTATATCTTCGTAAAGAATTATAAATTTATAAATTATAAATAAATACAATAGCAAATGAATGTTAAAATTGTAATTTGGCTCCCAAAAGCACTTTTACAACCGCAAAAGCTAAAAGTTTTAATTTTTACGTTTTGGTTGAAAATCACTTTTCAAAAGCAGTTTTTTCTCCGTTTTTTCTCCAAAAGCTAACTGTTTAGCATTGCTTTTGACCTCAAACAAGCTTTTAAAGCTAAAAGCTAGTTTGAAAAACAATGCTAAACGGAGCCTAAATCTATTTTTTGAACTATGTCGTCTTCCATTAACAATATATGCTAAAGAAACCTTGCATAAAGAATATTCTGTAGACATATCTCAGTCGTCCCAACTTACAAAATTTTAACTTAAAAATGTGCCCCTGAAGAATGGATATGGATATGGATATGGATATGGATATGGATATGGATATGGTATACAGGGTATAGGAATAGGAATAGCTAGCACGCATCACATTGTGAAAGCAGAGAGATGGTGGTCCTCACTCTCGCCCTATCTCACTATTTACATCCGGCAACTCATGGATCCAAAAAAGCAAAGCAATTATCACCCTCTAAGCTTTAGATGGAGGACCACTATACCTGATAGTCATCTCTAAAAATTTAAAATTCGTATATAATTTATAATTTTTTTAAAAAATATGTTAAAAATTTATTTTTATCTCTTAAAATTTTATAAATTTACCCTTACATAAAAGTTTTGCGTCTGTCTCAACTGTTTGCAATGCTTCCTAGCTAGCTACGTACCATCGTCATAGCATGCACTTCTATTGATTAAATTCTACTGTTGGAACTCCAAATCTAATTTGGGTGAAAAGTGTTGGTGGGTTATTTGGAGACCTTCTTCAGTTCTTAGCTGGAAGGGTAGCAAGTAATCAACAGTAGAAACAGTTAAATCTGAAACCGACCGTTATCTTATTGGGTCGGATCATAGAAATCTGCCGAAACACAAACCCAATATTCCATTACTAAATACATAAGAGAAGCCTTGGTTTCAATCCAATGGAGGAAGGTAGCATATATTTGGGTCTTCCTTCTGTATGGAGTAAGGAAAGAAGAAGAAGCCCTTCAATTTATCATTAGCTGTATTCGAGAAAAGTTAAAAGAATGGAAGATCGGATTGTTATTACAAACTCAAAAGGAAAGTTCAAATATTTTCTTCTTCCATCCACCTTTCGCAACCAATATAATTCAACTTAGAGTAAACTACACTAGTAGTCACCGACTATTGCTTTTTTCTATTTTGCTCACTAAACTATTTTTTTTAGTAAAATCGTCATTAGCATTATTTATTTTTTTTATTTTGATCATTGACTGTTAGGTTTCCATTAGATTTTAACGAAGAAGGATACATTGCATGGTATAATAACAATTTTAGTCCAAAACATATACATTTTCTAGAATTTAACTTTTTTTAACTTTTTTATAATTTGGTCCTTTCGCTTTACTTTTCTTAAAAATCGACCATCTTTTTTATAAGTTGTCCACCTTTGTCGTCGGCTTCTCCGGAGTTTAGATACAAAGCATCTCCTTGCCATGTTGAGCAGCCTGCAAATTCCAATACAACGCCTGGTCTTCTGGGGCCGAATCCAACAACAAATGGGTTAAACGTCTCAAGTTGAGAAATTTGGATCATTTTACTTCTAGCACTAAGAGCTCTAGATTAACAAGATCGACAAAATCATGAATTGCAGTAGAAAGAGTTCAGACTTCAGAGCCCACAATAGGTAGAAGCTATGTGAACCAAAAGTAGCACTTGATCAAACTCCAGTGCTATTAAAGAACTGTGACTCCACTTCCAGTGGTTCAGTGAGAAAAAATCATTTGTTCCCTAGAAAAAACAATTTGTGCTGGAAAAAATAATTTGGCCTTTAGGTGATACCAGTAGTGTTGGTGGGTTCTATTTGTTCTTATGGCCAAGAAATGCTTGCAACATCTTTATTACATATCGATAAGATCTTTGGCAAAAAAGAAGTGAAAATGAGCACTTAGACGGAGGATGAAGAAGGCAATCTCAACAACTATCATATTTTCTTGTAAGTTTGAAGAACACTTTACGACATTTCCCGTTGTGGTTAAGCAACTATTATAGATTAGAGTAAGTTTTGACCATTAGGAGCTCATCGGAGAAGCCGACGGCAAAGGTGGAAGGCAATGGTATGATTTCTAAGAGAAGAAGATGACCAAATTATATATAAAAAAAGTAAAAATAAGTTAAATTTTTGAAAATGACGATCAAGTTGATGAAATGTACATGTTTTGGTATTAAAATTGTTATTATACCATGCAATGTAACACTCTTCATTAAACTTTAACGAAAACTTAACGGTCAGTGACTAAAATAGGAAAAATATGTAACATTACTGATGATTTTGCCAAAATATTATTTTGGTGACTAAAATAAGAAAGAATCAATAGTTTGGAGACTATTGGCGTAGTTTACCCTTCAACTTTTGATAGATTTCGGTGAAGTAATATTATTATGCCACGATGCGAAATTCATGGAATAAGCTAGAAGAAATTGTTTTTAAATCTAAAGATGTTAAAGCTAGGAATAGAAATCCTCTGCAAATAGCTCTCATCTTAAAATATTAGTTTTAGGGTTAGGATTAATTATTAATGTTTAGAGAATTGGGTATAGAATGTATTTTTAGAGTGTACGATTTAGGGTTTAGAATTTAAAATTTATAATTTAGGGTTACGACATAGAATTTAATTTTTTGTGTTGAGGCATAAAAAGGGGCACAAAAAAGGACAAAATATTTTTGTTCATGAAGGTAGGGGTTAAAACTCGACTCGACTAAAACAACTCACTTCTTTTCAATTTTGAGTTATTTGAATCAACTCGAATAACTCGTAAAAATTTCGAGTTTGCCCAACTCGAAAAAACAAAACAAAAAACTAAATTTTATAGTTTTGCAATTTAGTCCACCGTTTCCTTTTTTCTTCAATTCATCTTTCATTTTAAGTTCATTTTGACTAAATTTTAACATGTTCCTAAACTACCGTAAAATACCTATTTAGCTTCAATTGATATTTGTTATATAAAAAAAGTCCCAATTAATATTTCTGAAAATAAATTTCATCTTTTTAAAATTTAGCCCCTCAACTTTGTATAAGTTATTCATTTCTTCAATTCTCCTTTCGTTTTAAGTTTATTTTTTACCAAATTTAAACCAAATGTTCCTAAACTACTTTAGAGTACCTATTTAGCTATACTTCATATTCTTGAAAATATATTTTCTATTTTTGCAATTTAACCCCTCAACTTTGTATGATTTACTTATTTCTTCAATCCATCCTTCGTTTTAAGTTTATTTTGACCATTTTTAAATCACATGCTCTACTACCACTATATAATATCTATGTAAATTCAATTCATATTTTTAACAAAAGATATCTTTTGGAATTTAGTCTTTGAACTTCACATTTTATTTAATTTTGTCCTTCAACTGTATTTTTTTTTATAAATTCTTCTTCTTATTGATTCCCTGAGTCCTTTATACTCCTATCAATACTTTATCCTTAAAAGTTCATTCCTTAAAAATAACATTATAAATGCATTTTAGAAATTTAGATGATATTTTTGTTAAATAACATTACAAATATTACTCACACATGTATAAAAAGAATATGAAGATATATATTCATATCTTATATGATTAGAGAAAGTCGTTTAAATTACAATCAATCTTTATTATAACATTATAAATAATTGTAAAGACATGAAGTGGCAAATATCTGTCTTATTGTGTTCAAACAATTAATCTTGTCATGCTTGAAGATGTGCAAAGATATGAAGTGGCAAATCTCGCATGTGCCCAGAGAGTGTAACACAATTGCGTATAACTTGGCAAAAAAATGGGA
Source organism: Hibiscus mutabilis (assembly GCA_019671005.1). Lineage (NCBI taxonomy): Eukaryota > Viridiplantae > Streptophyta > Magnoliopsida > Malvales > Malvaceae > Hibiscus > Hibiscus mutabilis. The sequence goes on from CM033713.1 coordinate 73,484,918, forward strand.
TACGGTGAATGGTCGAATATTGCGAGGAGAGGCAAGACTTATAGTATCCATTGGGGACTGATTTGAAAATACTCTAATCGTGTAATACTTTAGCAATTTATCATAGTTTTGCATTTTGGTTCGGTTGCCTAGATACACCGTTTCGTTCGATTGTAAAATATTGATATGGTTTGCACTCTTTTTCCTCCATCTCAGGCTTAGAGAGGTTTTTTAACAAGGCACGTATCGATGTTCACCAAATAATTTGGCAATAAAATTTTACCCTTTTTAAAAAAATAATTACAATTGAATTTGTACAAAAAATCGACAACTCGATGACTCAACTCGAATCATAAACTTTTAAATAAAGTTCGAGTCATAAAATATGACTCGTCAACTCAAATAACTCAATTTTTTTGACTCAACTCGATTGAATGTTCACCTCTAGCTAGAGGCATAAAATTTAGAGATTTTATATTTTTTTTCTGATTGCAAAACAAGTTTGGCGAATCATAAAAATCTGGACTCTATATTGGCTCGAATAATGAGCGGCATGGACAGAGACATATGGAAAAGTAGAGATTCAATTGACCCCGCTAAAAAATACCCATCATATAGAAATATTATAATTGTATTGATTTTTTTTAAAAAAATATGTTAAAATTGACTATACTTATTTATTGAAATATTATGTCAACCATATAATATAAAAATCCCCATATTTCATACCCTACTCCAACCCTTTGAAAATCCTGATGAGTGATGACAGTCTTCACTTCCCAAATGGTAACATTTTATCAACACCTAAATGTCGAAACAAATCATGGGCTTGGAGCAGTACCAAGATGGCATTGAAACTTTTAAAAATGGAAGACAAATAAACTAAGTGAACTTTTCCCAAAGGATGAAGTCGAGCAAATCCAAACTATTCCTATAAGAAGGCCAAATGTTAGTGATGAATTAATACGTGGACGATAATTATAGATAACATGGTAAGTCAGGTCTATAAAATAATTTTTTCATATTTTGAGAGTCGGAATAGTGTAAGCATGAAATGTATTACTTTCATATTCATGCAAAAATCTAATTTGATTTATTGTATTAAATTTTAAATAATTTTAAAATTTATGGTCAATATCTATCTTAAATTAAATCAACAGAACATAGATGATTAGTTGTTGAGCTTACTTCAATGTATACTTTAGAAAACAAGAAAAGTTAAAACCTCAAACAACGACTAACCTTCAAACAACCACCATCCACAGTCCTAATAAATATTATTTGACTCTAAATTTGAATTATAAAAACTATCCTATAGATTGTAATAAATTTAAATCTAATAAATCCGAAAAAGTTTGAAACAATTTTTTTTGGAAAATAGTGATACTAGGTTCAAATCTCTAAATTATAATAAATTATCCAAAGATAAAATTAATCCAACTATTCATTTATAAAAATGAGAATTAAAAAAATAAAATTCAAATATGTGAATGGTTTAAATGAAAAATCAACCCTTAAATTATGTTTTTTATTTGTTTTTGGCCCTTAAATTATTTTTTGTCAAAATAAGTCTCTAAACTATTATTTCTGGTCACTTTAAGTCCCTAAACTATTTTTTTGTCAAAATAAGCCTAAATTATGTCATTTTTTTCTTTTAGTCCCTAAACTATTTATTAGTCAAAAAATCTTGTGATGCGTCAATATCTTATTGGTTGAAATAAATTTTTTTGACTTAGATAACTACCGAATTTAAAGTGACTAGAAATAATAGTTTAAAGACTTATTTTAATCAAATAATAATTTAAGGACTAAAAATAAACAAAAGTGTAATTAAGGGGTTGATTTTTCATAAGTCTACGTGAATCCATTATGATTTCTAATTGGAGTTATCGCATTGCCTGCCGACAATTGCAGACCCAAAGAAATGAAGGGACGAATCTACCCAAAGCTAAAGGCCACTCCTTTTGTCTCGCGCCTTCTCTTCTTCCTTCCCTTTGCCATTTCTGTACTATAAAAAAACAAACACAAAGCCAAGCACCGGAGCTCACACGACAAATCCAACAATGGTATCGCTTCCTCCGCCGCCCAAAGGTTCCCGCCATGACCAAATTTCAGAAACTGCCCTCCTCAGCCTCTTCAAAGCCCAACAAGGTCACCTCAATTACTTCTTCCACAACCTCGATCTATCCCAAGCATTATCTTTCACCCAAACCCTCCTTAATTCCCGCGGCACCATCTTCTTCTCCGGCGTCGGAAAATCCGGATTCGTCGCCAATAAGATCTCCCAGACCTTGGTTTCTCTCGGCATCCGCTCCGCCTTCCTTTCCCCTCTCGACGCCCTCCACGGCGACATTGGCGCACTCTCCTCCGCCGACATCCTCGTCCTCTTCTCGAAATCCGGCTCCACCGAAGAACTCCTGCGTCTCATCCCCAGTGCTAGAGCCAAGGGGGTTTATCTCATTTCGGTTACCTCCGTTCCCAACAATGCCTTGGCAAACGCTTGTGATATGAACGTGCATCTTCCGTTGGAGAGGGAATTGTGTCCGTTTGATTTGGCGCCGGTTACTTCCACGGCCATCCAGATGGTGTTTGGAGACACGGTCGCTATCGCGCTTATGGGAGCTAGGAATTTGACTAAGGAGCAATACGCGGCCAATCATCCTGCTGGCAGGATTGGGAAAAGCCTTATTTTTAAGGTTTGTTTTGTTTGAAAGCTGGTTTTCATATCAATTTCTTCCATTAAATTTAATTGCTCTTGGTTACGAGATTCTGGATCAATAGTGGGTTCTTATCGATTTTTATAAAGTTGGTTCCCCTCAATTGTTTGAGATCTGGGTTTTAAGTTATAGAGTTAAAGATGGCTCTTTATGTTTACTATGGAATAGTTGATATCAGAAACAGTAGAATGATGGAATTTTTAAAAGGAAACTAAAAGAGTTTGATTTATTATTTATACTTATATAGTAACAAGTATGATGGATTTATATGTGTACTTCTATTTCTTGGTTCATGTAATTGTCAATTTAATCGAGATTGATGGACATTTGAAGCTGGAACTTTTTCAGTTTTTAGTTCATGCTCTTTTCAGATTTTGCTTTCTTCTTTTGTGCATTTTTTTCATTGCTTAAACACTGAATTGATTGTGTGGGAAACTTGAAAATCAAGAAAAGAATTCAACTTTAAAGAAAATGGTAAAGAGATAGAATTTGTTGGACTTTTAGACTGATGGATAAGTGCCTTTCGTATGTAGGTGAAAGATGTAATGAAGAAGCAAGATGAACTTCCAGTTTGCAAGGAAGGAGATTTGATAATGGATCAGCTGGTGGAGCTTACTAGAAAGGGATGCGGGTGCTTGCTGGTTATAGATGAGGAATATCACTTGCTTGGCACATTTACTGATGGCGATTTGCGGCGTACTCTTAAGGCTAGTGGAGAAGCCATATTCAAGCTCACCGTCGGTGAAATGTGCAACAGGTAAACCAAATGGCGAATGTTAAATGAGTTGTAGTAAATTGTTAAATTTCTGATTATTGGAATAACCATTGTGTTTTTAATCAAACTCGCTTATCCTTATTTGTTAATATCAGGAAACCAAGAACCATCGGTTCGGATGCAATGGCAGTGGAAGCCATGCAAAAGATGGAATCACCGCCTTCTCCAGTACAATTTCTGCCTGTAGTCGATCATCAAAATACCCTGATTGGTATTGTCACATTGCATGGATTAGTTTCAGCTGGACTTTGAAATATAGAGCCTTCGTGTGTCTGTTTTTTGAATGTTGATGTCCTTTGATAATTCTTTTGCAAGGTTCAAGTAGAATTTGGATTCAACCTGATGATAGCTTCTTATGTATTCTTGGGATAATTATGTATCAATTTATTAATTATATATTATTTATTTTGAGCATCAAGGGAATTTCTTACTTGCTTACTCCAAAATTTGCATAAACCACACTAACGCCTCGTTTAGCACAGATAATGTAAAAGAGGTGTGTTGTATTGAATAATATTTGTATATTAAAAAGATTGATGAAAGATAGTTGTAACTATATCATAGTGTTTGATCGTGAAATTTGTGATAAATTTAAAAGTTAAGTGTTATGTATGAATGTATTATTTACCTTTAGAATTCTAGCTTCATATTTTTCCTTTGTTTTGAACATTGATTATTATATTATGTTTAGGGTTTAGGGTTTAGGGTTTAAAGTTTAGAGTTTGATGTTTGTGGTTTAAGGCTTAGGGTTTGGAGTTTAAGATTTAGGGTTTGATGTTTAGTGTTCATGGTTTAGGGGTTTATGAGATTGAGTTTTGTGTTTATGATTTAGGGTTTATAGTTTAGGGTTTAGGGATTAGTAGTTAGATTTAAGGTTCATAAATTATGGTTTATGGTTTATTGTTTGGAGTTAAGGTTTAGGGTTTGGTTTTAGTGGTGTTTATGGTTTATGGTTTGGGTTAAGGGTTTATAGTTTATGGTTTTATGTTTAGGGTTTAGGTCTTGAAGTTTAGGGGTTAAGATTCACGTTTGGAGTTTTTGCTTTAGAGTTTAGCGATTCATGGTTTATGTTTTATTATTTAGGATTTAGGGTTTGTGGGTTAAGCTTTATGGTTTAGGGTTTATGTTTGGAGTTTAGGGTTTGAGTTTATAATTTAGGGTTTGAGGTTTAGTATAACGAGCTTGAGTTTAAAGTTTGAGGTTTAGGGTTTAGGGTTTGAGTTTATAATTTAGGGTTTAAAGTTGGTTTAAGGTTTGGGGTTTAGGGTTTATGGTTGGGCTATGGCTTATTGTTTAGGATTCAGGGTTTATGGTTGGGGTTGGGGATCATTGTTTAGGATTAGCATATTTACAATAATGTAAATATATGAAAAATAGTATGAGCATATAATTGACAAAATTGGCTTGTTAAATAAGTACCACCTCTACCCCTTGATAAATATCACTCAACTTGCGTATAAAATAAGACGCCGTATTAAATTTCACATCTATCAAACGCACGTATAAAAGTAAGTTTCGTAATAGAGATATATTAAATGATACAACACCAACTACAAGGTGTAACGACATCTTGATAATTCATTGCACTTATTCAGTTCAGTTAGCAAACATCTGTTATGAAGGGCAAAAAGATCATATCATACTCTCTACTATGAGGCTAAACTGTAAATTCATTTCACCCTTTTCGGTCCCCTTCTCGATGGGTTTACATGGAGTATTCTAAATCCTGCTATACCATCTGAAGTATATTAACTTGTTCAAAAAACAATGTTGATAACCTTGACCTTTTACCTCTCAAAGTTTCTATCTCCTAATAAAGACATTGCAAATCAGAAGTGTACATTATGTATCCATTTTCCCTCACAGGTAAAAATTCCAGAGGCAACACAAACAGCTTGTAACAAAAGGTAAAATTAGCTCCATCTCATCCACAATTTGACTATGAACTAATGCGTCTGTACAATGTACATTTGATTAGCAAATACTTCTACCATTGTCATTGAGGCCTATGCTGGTTGTAGAGTTCAGATTTACTTCTTTTTTCGTCACTTAGAAGCTGGATTGTTCTTAAGCAGCTCTTCGGAAGTAGATTTTGGATGTTCCGCTGCACCACGCTTACCGGAAATATCTTTTAGAAACTCAGATAATCTGACTTCTCTTTTAGGAGGCCTCGTTTTAGATAATGCGACTTCTCTTTCACTAGGTCTCGTTAGCTCAGATGACGTGATTCCTCTAGCAGGCCGACTAGATGCATCCTTCTCCATCATTAAGGTTAAGATCTGTTGTTTCATCAGATTCTGAGGAACTTGACCCGCTGTGAATGCAAGGCGAGTTTGGTTTTAAAAGATAATTTATTTTTTTTTATTTTTGTAAAGTTGGGTTTGTAACTTATGTCAATGACATTTAAAATTTGTTTAAAGTATGATATACATTTTTTAAAAGTGTTTATTAAAAAATAAATTTGTAAAATTTGTAAATTATCTAATATTGTTAGTAAAGTTAGTAATTGTATTTAAATGCACAAATAGTTTAAAAAGTATGTTTTAAACAAATTTTACAAGTTAAACTTAATTGATCCCTTCATCCCACAAAAATATAAATAATTTAATTTAAGAAATTTATATATTTAATTTAAATAAATGATTTAAATATTATAAACCATTATGTAATTTATGCAGTGGGGAAAGTCAGTGTGAAGTTTCATACTAAGATTTCTATTAAAGAAACATATGTGTACTTATTATACAATTAAAACAACATATTTTAGAAGCAAATGGCCCTATCGGTGACTAGATGATTGTACCAGAGATAGACAATTTGGCATTTTGTGACCCGGTAGTCTACAATGTACGCAGAGTCTAGGCTGTTAGGTAGGCTCTCGTTGACTCATGTCGTCCATAGCATTACGAATCCATGTAGATCTTGGACGTCCTGCTTTTTTCCTTCACAAGCTTTGGTTAGGTAAAATTGTAGGTCAAGTCTGCAAAGTATTCCATTATGTTTCGTTGTTGATTGGTGGGAATTCCATTTTGTAGACCTTAGATACTGAATGAAGCCAATGTATAGGATCTATGAATTGCTTGTAATTGCGTCTGGCAGCGGAGCATGATGCGATGACATGCACGCATGGAGTCTTAAGAGCTTGAAAGTACCCACAAAAGCACAACTTGTGTTCAAGATCCACCCTGTATGACGTTGGATCAAAACCATGCATAGGTCGTGGAATATCCAAGACACGAATATAGTTGTTCGTACGTGACATTAGCAGCACATACAGCTTGTTGGATTTCACAACTTTGTCATGAAATTCTCTTTGGATTTTTTGGTGGAATATGCAGCCATCTTGCTGCAAAATGAAAGCTTATTTTCCCAAGGTTGCAAACAGCTTGGCCAAACGAAAGTACGTAGCTTTCACGATGGTTTGTCTTTGAAAAATTTTGATTCCCCTTCAAGGAAGAATTGATGGCCTCCATCAAGTTGGTTGTCATGTAGCCATATCTAAAACCGTCATGTATGCAATAGTCCATTTTTCCTTAGGAATTTTTGCAATGTAGTTGTAGCCCTGAAGATTCTTCCCCCGCAATTCTTCTAGCATATGTTCAAATTTTCGTTCTACTAGTTCGTACCCTGAGACATAATAAGGTGTACAAAATGAGATGTCAGGAAACAATTCTTTGACTCCACCTACATAATAAAAATACATACATCATGTATTCCCTTATTAACATCTAAAATCATTATGTTAATAAACATTATTACCTTGAAGCGAGTGAGAATTCAGACGGAGCTTAGCAAATTGGTGCTAGGAATAGAAGCCTGTACCGGGTCCATGATTGTAACAACACCACGCATCGACCAATATCGACATTCGACAATCTTTTGTTGACAACTAACTGTTTGGTTGGCTTGCACAACTCGCGGTGAAGGAAATGTAATATGCAAATCCCCAACGAAGACTCCAAGAACGGGAGGTACTGCATGTGCACATGAGAACTCGATTTTCCTGAGAGTAGCATACCACTGAGCAGGCACAATATATAGGCTCAAGCAGCGTATTCAATTTATTCCGATGTAGAATTTTCATCCACCTAAAAATCACAATCCATCCATGTCAGCTTCACACGTTTACCATCAAATAGCGAGCTCCGGTGGTGTCTTCCCCAAATACTTGAAACATTAAACTTCAGGATAATACTTGTTCTGCACAATGATTAGACTGCTCGAAATTGGGACACCAAGATGCATAGCAACATCTTCGAGGGTGATTGTGCACTCCTCGCACGGTATATGGAAGGTATGCGTCCCCAGTCTCTAACACTCCACCAACCCATTAATCAACTCCGACGTGACTTAAAAATCACGAATCTTTGAACCGTAACTAAAATCGAATGTCTCTAGAAATCTTTTTATATACAGGCTTGGCAGATCACTCTATATAAAGCAAGGCTGAAAGTTTGCCTCTTCGGTCTACAAACATAACATTTAAATTAAATTAGTAATTTATCATTTACAAACAACAAATTAAGAATCGCAAAAAAGTCATAAATTATTACTAATAATTCCATGTTCTTCATTATGTAGGAATCTTGAAGTCTTAATAACGTCATTTTTCCAATACTTCTGCGCCAAAAAACCTAAACCGTCATAAATCAATCGAATATAAAAGTTACAACACTATTTAATTTTTGAATTAAACAAAATAACTCATATGTAAAAAAATTATTCAACCAACCCTAATCTCTAATCCCACAACAACTTTTACCAATAAAATCTCTCAAACAACATAATCTAAAAAGTCAAAAAATATTACCTTCAATCATGCAAAATATTTAAGTGGTATCTTTTTTCGGGGCTCTAAGAAAATCACACGGCTTCAATCTTGTTTGCTTTTGAATGGCTCGATGAATCAACTGAAATTGCTTGCCAAGTGGTGGAGAAGTTGTATTTTGGGTGTTGGTGTTGGAAGCAAAAATATAGAAAATAGACACAAGGATTTTAGAGTGGTTCAGCTTTCTAGCCAAAGCCTACATCCACTACCTTAGCTTCCCCACTAATGATTTCCCAAATCCACTAAGATTTCTTAACAAAGCTTAGGAGGCAACCTTTACAACCTAGACCCAATTACCAAGTCCAGCATCCAAACCTTACAACCCAAGCTTTGGGAATCCTCTCAAAGAAAGAAATAAGCAAACAATAATTCCTCACTACAGGGTATGTGTTTGCACTCTTTAAGCACTCACCCAAAACCTAATACACTTGAGCATACATTGACAATTAAGGTAAACAAATGTAGTCTATACAAAGAACGAGCATTTAAGCTCTAAGACAAATTGGACATCATATTGTTGTTGACAATTGAAGTATTAGTCTTCCATAGATGCTTGGAGGTCCCTTTTATACTCCCAATTGAGTTCATAGTCGTTGATGACTGTTGGGATTGAATTGGAGCCTTTGGAGACTAAATTTCCCGCAATAAATGCAGTTATAGTGTTGTCTGTATCGATACGCTTGTACTCGTATCGGTACAACAACTAGCCATTATACTTAGAATTGATAATCGTATCGAAACACCTTGAGCCGAATCGGTACACCATGTCGATATGCCTTGGTCTGTTTGGCAAACCGTATCGGTACACATCAGTCTTTTCGGTACGCCCTGCAATTCAAATAATCGTTGGGAAATATTCGTTTAGGAGGTTGAAAATAGGATCGGTACGCAACGTGGCGTACCGAAACGATCCTACCCATATCGGTACACCTAAGGACGTATCAGTACGGTTTTTGGTTACTGGAAAAATACTGTAGATGAAACCCTTGGACCGTATCGATACGGGGTATACTGTATCGGTACGCATGTGTTGAAAATGTTAGTTTAGCTACTTTAAATCATTTAAAACATTTCCAAAACCTCTCAAAAACTTTTCAAACTTATTTTCAAGTTGTTTGGACTTAAAACCATTTTTGAAATCTTTTCAATTTAGACCAAAACTAATTTTCAATTATTATATCAAAATATAAATCCTAACAATCTCCCACTTTTTGATATAATAAAACCAACTAGAAAAATTGTTTTTGAGATTCTTCCCCTTAGTCAAAATAAAAATTGAATAAGAGACTAAATGTTGAAAATCTTATAAGCTCCCCCTTATTCTTTTGAAAAATCAAAATTTCAAAACATTATCCCCCTTTTTGTTATATCAAAAATGGTTCAAGCTTTAAAGACCAATAACAACAGAGAGTTAAAAAATTTGACAAAAATAAGTTTTGGTTTAAAAATTTGGCTCCCACTTACTCAAGCATCAAACAAATATTAGTCCAACATATATGATAAACTAGTTGAATAATAAAAATAAATCAAATAAAAATAAACAAATGTGAAGCCTTCCTTCTTCAAGTGTTCTTCCTTATGTGTATAGAGCTCCTCTTAATTTCATTACTTGTTGATCATGCTCCATCACACCTAAAACAAGACAATCAAGTAATTTTTGGTATCCAAATTGCTTTGGATCTAATAACGTTAGAAGCATATAATTTAGTCCCCTTAGGAATCCATTTTTCAATTTCATTCTTTTTAGTTGGAGTAATTAGTCTTTTTGGGACCCAAATACTTCTAAAAAACTTACCATTTAAAAATCTAGGGGCACTAGATTGTCTTTGATAAAAATTTGATTTTCCAAAATTATTTTTCTTTTCAAGCTCTTTGGAAATCAAATCTTTTTTCTTTCTTAAGATTATCTACTTCAATTTGATAATATTTTTCTTTCTTTTGAAGCAAATTTTGTAAATCTTAAACTTCAAGTTCAAAATCCTTTAATTTTGCTTCAAATTCCAAACTGGTTTTCACAAGCAAATCATTTTCATTTTTCAATTTAGAAATTAACTTTTTGTTTTTAGAAAATGAGGCTTTGAATTCAAAAACCAATTTGTCATAGGCCTCTTGCAACTCATCAAAAGTATAGGAATTTGAAATAAATGAGTTAGAAGCTACCTCTCCCTCTTGGAGGGCCATCAAGCATAGGTGGGCTATCTCATCTTCATCGGTGGAGTCTTCATCACTCTATGTAGCCACATATGCTTTCTTTGATGATGATCCATTTTTGTTGAAGCGAGGGCAATCAGATTTGGTGTGCCTCATCTTCTTGCAATTTGAGCACTTGGGGGAATCCACCATCATTTTCTTCGATTTATGCTTGGATTCTTCTTTGTTGCTTTTCATGAATCGGGCCAATTCCTTAAAGATATAGGCCATCTCTTCATCTTCACTTTCCTCCTCACTTGATTCTTCTTGGCGGCTTGTAGATGATTATAGAGCAATGACGTTGACATTGATTCCTTGCTCTTAGATTATCTTCTCATTCTCCCCCTTCAAGGGTAGAGACATCATCTCATGGGTGAGAAGAGACCTTACGAGCTCTTTAAGCTTGAGCTTCTTCATGTCTTTGACTTTTATAATGGTCGTCTTCTTGCTCTCCCATGATTCGGGAAGTGAATAAATCAACTTTCGAACGAGCTTTTCTTTTGGAATCTCTTCTTTAAAACTTTTGAGTTGATTGATGATTGTAGAGAATCGGTCGAACATGCTCTTGATGTCTTCATATAGTTTTATCTTGAAGTTTTCGTATTCGAGGTTAAGGAGGTCGATTTTGGTCTCCTTTACTTCGTTTGTTCCCTCGTACATGACTTTAATCTTGTTCCAAACTTCATTGGCATCCTCACAAGAAGACATCTTCTCATAGATATTGGGGCTAAATGCACAAAAGAGAATGTGCAAAACCTTGCAATTTAGCTTTATCTTCTTGTGATCATCCGCATTCCATTCCGCCTTGCATCTTTGTGGTACGTATAGACCATCTTCAACAACGTCCCAAAGCTTGTAATCTTTGGCCTTGATGAAGAACATCATTCTAGTCTTCCAATAGGCATAGTTGGTACCGTCAAAGAAAGGTGACTTATCGATGGATTGCGCCATTTATCTCCGGTTGACTTGTTTGTTGATCGAGCTTTCGAATCGTTTCAATAGGTTATTAGACCTTCTCGATTGAGCCTCGCTCTAATACCAATTTAAGGGCTCGACGAATCAACCGAAATTGCTTGCCAAGTGGTGGAGAAGTTGTATTTTGGGTGTTGGTGGTGGAAGCAAAAATATAAAAAATATACACAAGGATTTTAGAGTGGTTCGGCTTTCTAACCAAAGCCTACATGCACTACCTTAGCTTCCCGCTAAGGATTTCCCAAATCCACTAAGATTTCTTAACAAGGCTTAGGAGGCAACATTTACAACCTAGACCCAATTACCAAGTCTAGCATCCAAAGCTTACAACCCAAGCTTTGGGAATCCTCTCAATGAAATAAATAAAGCAAACAATAATTCCTCACTACAAGGTATGTGTTTGCACTCTTTAAGCACTCACCCAAAACCTAATACACTTGAGCATACATTGACAATTAAGCTCAACAAGTGTAGTCTATACAAAGAAAGAGAATTTAAGCTCTAAGACAAATTAGACATCATATTGTTGTTGACAATTGAAACATTAGTCTCCCATAGATGCTTGGAGGTCCCTTTTATACTCCCAATTGAGTTCATAACCATTGGTGACCATTGAGATTGAATTGGAGCCGTTGAAGACTAAATTTCCCGTAATAAATGCAGTTATGGTGCTGTCCATATCGATCCGCGTGTACCCGTACTGGTACAACAACTAGCCGTTATGCTCAGAATTGCTAACCGTATCGAAACACCTTGAGTCGTATCAGCACGACATGTCGATACGTCTTGGTCTGTTTGGCAAACCGTATCAGTACGCATCAGTCTGTTTCGGTACGCCCTGAAATTCAAATAATCATTGGGAAATAGCCGTTTGGGAGGTTAAAAATATGATCGGTACGCAACGTGGCATATCGAAACGATCCTACCTGTATCGGTACGCCTAGGGGCGTATCGGTACGGGTTTGGGTTACTGAAAAAATACTGCAGCTGAAACCTTTAGACCGTATCGATACGGGGTATACCGTATCGGTACACCTATGTTGAAAACGTTAGCTTAGCTACTTTAAATCATTTAAAACATTTCCAAGACCTCTCAAAAACTTTTCAAACTTATTTTCAAGTTGTTTGGACTTAAAACCATTTTTGAAATCTTTTCAACTTAGTCCAAAACTATTTTTCAATTATTATATCAAAACATAAATCCTAACAGCTTTGCTTGAACTAAAGAGGCTGAAGAATATTTGGGTGCTCTATACCCTAAACCAAACTACCTATTTATAGGAAACTAAAAACCCTAATTTGGAAAGAAAAATATGACCATTGGTCAACGGATACAACATAGAACTCGCCTTGCATGCACGTAGAGTTTCATGTTCTATCTGTTGACCAATGGTCATATTTTTCCAAACGACGTTATGTTTCAAACGTTACGACGATCGTTTACCCAGATGAACTCATCGTGCATGCACAACGAATTCGGACTATAATTAACTTAATAATCTAGATTAAGTTTTAAACGGATATTTGAATAAAAACAGAATTCGTCGTTCTTATACGGTGAGTTTCAATAAAAATAATATTTTTTTAAACTTACCATGCATGCATGACGAATTCACTGCACTGATGCTAATTCGAAAAATATAAACTTTTGAGTGCTTGTTTGGACAATTTTAAACCTAGGGATACTAGTTTGGAGATTGTGCCCCCCAAAAAAAACAAGCCCTTGGCCTCACTATTAGTAATTGTTTTGACATACACTTAATTATTTAGTCGTACTGTCATCGACTATCAGTCAGTGACAAATATTATTTTATTGGTTTTGCAGGATTTGACGCGTATGAGACTAGTGACGTTGCATGCTTCATGCGGCGACAGCTAGGTATTTATGTGGATAATATCATATGAAGAAGCCGCAGCATAGCAGCTTATAGTTTTGTGTGAAACCAACTAGTTATATTAGTAAAAAAAATAGATGATATTTATTTTATAAAATATAATTTAATTGTTTTATTTATAAATATGTATACATTATTAAAACATTAAATTTATAAATAAATAAATAAATAATATTTTATAATCACATTTAGATTATTAAAAAATACAAAGTTTTTGTGATTGTAGAGAGAAAGCGTGAATGCTACGGCCAAGTGTTTTTGGGGCTGATTTATTTGCACAATGATCTCTCTTCAATTTTCACGACTCCTAATGTTCATTAATCCTTAAAATTGCTGACAAAAATGGAAGAAACAAGCATAACTATCGCATGCAGAATTATTTTCTTTTTGTTGCTAATTATTAAATGTTAAAATGAAAAAAATGATTTGTACTTTTTCGGTGCTTTATATACCTCCCAACACTAAAATAATAAATCTTACACAATAATAGAATCAAAATTTTCATATAGTGAGATTAAAATGGAATATGAGGTACAAAAAATTTTCATACCACTGTAATAACTATTATTAATTTTATACCCTCAATAAATTAAGTGGAGTCAAATCTAACATTTTTCATAAAAAAATTTATATTAGCACTTTCAAGGACGGTGCTACGTGTAAAGTGGGAGAGGCAATCTAAAACTTGATGAGTTAATTATATTTTAGGTCCAAATAGTTTTGAAACCCTTGCCCCTCCAAAATTTTTTTGGTTTATTATTCTTTTAGGACCCTATAATTTAGAATTAATAAAATTAAACTTTGACCCATCATTTTTTGGTTTGATACTTTTAAGACCTTTCAATTTTAAAATTTGTAAACCTAAACTCCCTTAATTTTCATAGTTTAATTACTTTTTAAGACCCTATTCGTTTTAAAGTTTTCGGTCTTCCCCTTTTAGTTTAATCCTAGCAACGTCCCTCAGCTCTTTGAAAATTTCAAATGCCAACAAATCAAGTGAGGTCAATTGCACCCCCAATTTCTATATTAGCTCCGCCCATGATCTTACACCCTAATCCTAAATTCTAAACTCTAAACCCAAAAAACTAAAACATACACTTTAAATCCTAAACCCTAATTTTTAATATTAAAATATTTATAGGGACACTAAAAAGTACATAAAACTTCTATTATGTTAAAAAGACCTACTTATCCAACGCCATCAACCCCATCATTATTGATAGAAACGATTTATTTTAATATTTTGGTGTGATTTCTTTTTGTTGCTAATTATTTCAATGTTAAAAGACCTATTTGTCCAAAACCATCAACCCTATTATTGATAGAAACGATTTGTTTTTCATTATTTTGGGTGATTATAAGATAATATTTATTTTTTTACTTTAGTCTTTTAAAAATACACATGCTACAATATTTGAATTTGAATCACCTAGCTAAGAAGAACAAAGTCATATGAGACGACTCAATGAGTTTCCATAAAAGTAAATTTAGAATCAAGCATTTAAGGATTAAATTATTTTGTATAAAAATAAAAATCTATTAAATATTTAAAATTAAAATTTAAAAAGATAATAATATTATTTAATTAATATTTAAATTAAAAAATCTAAAACATCACTATATCAAAATATTTGGAGGCACTCCCATCCTCTTTTAATTTTCTTTCTAATAATCTAATTATTTATATTACATTTATATAATTACAATCATAATAAACTATTATATAATACATAAATTAATGAATTGAATATTGGAATATACTTAAATTTAAACAATAAAAAAATAGATATATATACGCATTATAAATCTTTAAATTAAGATATATTGAACAGAAAATCTATTTAACCCAATACGCTAGCGACGGAAAAAAAAGTTTTCACGGATTCCATAGTTTTAGGATTAAAGATTTGGTTTAGGGTGTAGGGTTTAGAGTTTAAAATTTAATGTTTGTTGTTACAATTTAAGTTTTAGAGTTTAAAATTTAGAATAATATGATTAGAGGTTTAAGGTTTGACCTATAAATTTTACACTCTAAATTATAAACTTTTAATCTGAAACCTTTAAACTCAAATATTTAAATTAAAATTTTAAATTCTAAAACTGTCACTTACTTTTTATTTTCTCTATAAGCTTATTGAATGATGGAGAGAAATGATAATCATATGTAGGAGAAGGACAGTGCAATCAGGTTCAGCAGCTGTCGCAGTGGTAATCTCACCGTGTGTATATATATAAAGCCGTGATGTTTAAGCTAAGGAATTAATCTCTGACCGATTTCTTTACCTCCTGTGGGCCAGAGGAAATTAAAGTGACTAATCCGAAAAGGAAGATTTAAAATTAACTTATTAAATACTTATAAAAAATTTAAAAAATAATTTTAGACTAATAATAAATAATATGTATATATAAAATGATGTTTATATTTCATGGATTTTGAGCATTTTTAGATTTATCTTTTTATTTAAAAGTCAGTTTATTACATATATAACAAATTAACAAATATTTGAATTCAACGAGTGATCTCAGTAGAAAAGATGATAATGTTTATCCTAAGAGATTTATGTTCAATCCGCTTTGTTTATAAAATGTGTGCATTGTCAAATGATTAAAAATTTATATGAACAAATACTACAATATAATCACCTTTAGACTATTCGAAAAAAATAAGTTAACAAATATTTAACTTTTTTAAAATTGAAAACTTATTTTAATAATTATGTATGTCCTTCAAGTCTTTAAACCGTCTCAATTTGGGAGGACCTACAATTAATCATTTACCCACTTTCTTGTCATGCAATTTATTTTCTTCTACTCGGCCAATTAATTCCATTACAATGACAATGCAGCTGATTAATCTCATTCATTGAATCGAAATAGTTTAAGATAATATGAGTTAATGAAATATTTTGGGTAAAGTGGAATAAAAAAACATAAATTTATTAATTTTAAGTTTTAATTTTAAACATTTTTTTGGTTGTTTAATTTAAAGATTATGTAAAAATATAGAAAAAAACTATGTTATATTTCAAAGAGAAATCTTATATTTAGAAGAAAACATGTTTATAATAATATTTATTATCTCTTACTTGCTGGTTTGAGTGTCTTGGGCGTGTAGCGAGGGCTTTGATTTTGAGGTTGTGTTTGTTTTGTTGTGTTCTAATTTGTATGGGTTATTACGGTGTACTTTTTTTTTAGATAAATTTAGAAATTATTTAATGAGGTATATAATAATTCTTCGATAATTTTAATTCCTAATAATATCTCCTTTGTTGATAAAAAGTAATAATATTTATTATCATTTAAAAGAAATTTATTCTAATCCATTATCCTTTTACTTGATATTTAATTAACTCGTGATACTAACTCTTTAATATTTTATATTAAGTAGATATTATATTAGATTTGAGATTGTCATAGTACTAATCTAATTGTCGTTGATACAGTTGTAAATTTGAACAGACTAAGAAGCATTAAGAAGATACTATAATTAATTAGAAAGTTGAGGGTTAAAGAATAATTAAAAAATGCTATAGAAGTAGGCTTAACCTTTCTTTTTTTCTACAAATTAGAGAGTCCGCAACCCTCTTTTACTTTTGTCATTTTAGCCGATGGTCGGCTACTAGTTTTAATATTAGTTGTCGACTAATAAATTTAATATTTTTTAGTTTTTTTATATTTTTAATAAGAATCTGTGTCATTGTGGTATATTTTTTTAGTTTCATTTCATCTGTCGTTTTGGCATGATTTCAGCATACTTTAACAGTCGTTTAGTGCTTGCACAGAAATTTTAACGGCGATAGTTTCTAATTATGATTTTGCCGTAGTCATAGAACGTTAGATCCCCACTCGGATGATGATTGTTTGTCGATATAATCAGTACTAGGTAGCGGAACATTCTACCTGATAGTTCGAGTCGCTCACCACTCCTTCACCCCGTTATGAATCTCGATTGGATAGAGACAAAGAGATTCAGGAAGGCTTCTGAATTTTGATAGTATGATATTCTCTATGAAAGTATTCAATTTTCTTTGCACTTTTGAGATCGTAAGAGATTTTAGTGGATTCACCCCATTATTCTCTCTTTTAAATTCGTTATATTTGTAATATTTCTATAATTTTTTAATAAAAAAACAGTGCCCATAAAAAATGGTATATAAGTAATAAGAATTAATGCCTTGTGCCAAATTTCATATGATATAAATATTAATCTTTCACTATTCAAAAAAAATATTACTCTTTCTCAGTTTGAGTATCACGGGTTTCCTTTTTCTTTTTATCTTGAATTTTAATTTTTAAAAAATAAATTTGTTTAAATAAATGAAGAAAAAAAATAAGGGCCATTTGGTTTTTTAAAAAATAAGGGTCATTTGGTTAATAGAAATGAAAATTGCAAACATGTATTTGTTATCTAGTGTTTAAAAATAGAAATATACAATTAATGATTGAATAATTTAATTATAACTATTAGAAAATGTTATTATAATAATGAAAAATAAAATATGATTAAATAAACTAAAATTTTAAAATTGTATTTGAACCCGAGTTAAATAAAGTTTAGGAAAAAAATTGATACACAAGCTGTGTAAATTAAAATTTCCACAAGCCTTTTAGTTTTAGGAGTTAGAGGTTTAGTTTAGGGTTTAAAGTTTAGGAGTTTAGGTTTTAAGGTTTAAAATTTAAGGTTAGTGTTTAGAATTTAGTGTATAGGTTCCGAAATTTTAAGATTTAGGGTTAAAAATTTAGTATTTGGGTTTTATAGTGTAAATATGCAAGTTTGTGTAAAATAAATTTTACACAATTTGTGTATCAAAAATTTACCCTAAAGTTTAAATTAAAAAAACTCTTATTTTTATATTTTCTACTTTTCTAAAAATAATTTCAATGAAAATACTAAAAATCATCTTTCGTATGTTTTCAAAATTTCACTCAATATTATTTTTATTTTCTAATTTTATAACCAAACACGCTTTATTTAATGTTTTATATTTTGTAAGATAATACAAATAAAAATATCTTATATTCTCTGAAACTAAACTCATCCTAAGTTTCTCATTTTCTCGAAATGCACCCGACATATGTTATTGATCCCAACACCAGAAACAAGATATCACCAAAAAAACATCTAAAATGGAAATAAAATCAATCCCCCAACGAACAGAGACATGCAGACTGAAGAATGGAAACTCCGTCAATAATTTCCTTAAACAAATTCTATAAACCCCACTTCATGTCCTTTCCTTTTGATTGTGTGTGTCTGCTTAAAGAGCAACAGTACATGACAAAACTTTCCTACTCACCTCACATCATAAACACAACATATTGAATCTTTTTTTAGAAATTAAGAACTTATCCGCCCAACTAACCTCTATTAGTCTAAGCTTTTTCCTAATTACATTATTAAACTTGTTTTTAAGTTTATTTCGATCCTGTGATCTCCTACACAAGAATTAATTAAATACATCAACATAAAATATAATATGAGTGAGATATTTAAATAAGAGATTCGAAAATTACAGGTTCAATGGAAATTATGTATTTATTTATAAACTGTATACAGTGTATTTCAATAAGCTCTCAAAACTGCTGCTGCTGTAATGTGATTTATACTGTTCTAGGACCTCAAATAAATATTTTTTAATCCATGTATTTATTTCAATAAGCTTTCGTTTTCTTTCATTTAATCCTTCCAGAAAAAAAAGCATATTCCTCAATGCTTCTGTTAAGTATCCTCCTCAACATGATTCCTTGTACAGAAAGAAGTTTATTTTTCATGTTTTGAACTGATAACTAAGTTTTTTAAACTCAATTATTATATTTAATAATCTCACCATATTAAGAATTTGTTAAAACATGTATATAGCACAAATCATTAATGTGACGAAATTTAAAATAAATTTGTAATATTTGCAACATCTTAAACATGATTATGATACATGGAATGCAAATACAGTACAAATATATAGCAAGAAAAGATGGTATTGACACCAATAACCATTTGGTCTAGCATGATAAGGTGATGGGTCTTTTAACCAAGGTTAAAGTTTGAATCTTGATATTGTGAATAAAAAATCTGGGTCAAAAAAATCACTCCTATATTGAGCCTTTTCGAAACTTGATCTTATTGTTTTCCTTTATAAAAAGGTCTCAAATTTTGGCTGGAAGAAAATGTTTGGATACTAATCCAGTCATACTTTTAGTCCGGGTACCTTGTTTTCATATCATTCATGCAAATTTCACTTATTTTTGAAAACATGTATATAGCACAAATAATTAATGTGACGAAATTTAAAATAAATTTTATACGCTTTCATTTTCCAAGAAAATGACCAATATTCCCTAAAATTAAATGTACCCTAAATTTCTCATTTTTTCAGAAATGCACCTGACATATGTTAATGATCCCAACACCAGAAACCAGAGATCACCAAAACAAAACATCTAAAATGAAAATGAAAACAAGGGAAGAAAACTGGATTGAAAGGGTCGCTCTCATATTGGGCTTCTGAAAAATTTAATCTAAATTAGTCAGCCAATGAGTCAAATATAAGTAATTAAAAAATGTACTGGTCTCTTAGAAACTCTCTGCCTCTCAGAACCAAAACCCTAGAAAACCTAAATCCAATGTCACGTTCGGGTGGCGCCGCTCTGCCTTTTAGGTGTCGACTGCCACCCTTTAGTCCAATTTTTCTTGTTTTTTTCTCGGTTTCGTCTTTTATTCGTTTTGTATTGGTGCTCCGATGTTTCATTCGGCATGCTCGTTGAGTGTCCCTCACCGGCGACCTCGATTTTGGCTATTAAGATATTTTTTTTGATATAATAATTGAAAATTAGTTTTGGACTAGATTAAAAAAACTAAATTAAAAAGATTTCAAAAATATTTTTAAGTCCAAACAACTTGAAAACATGTTTGAGGAGTTTTCAAAAGGTTTTGGAAGTGTTTAAAATGTTTAAAAGTAGCCAAGCTCAAGTTTTTAACATGCCCATACCGATATGGTTACACCCCGTATCGATACACCTTAGGGTTTTAGTTACAGGATTTTTCCAGAATCAAAAACCCGTATCGATATAGGATTAGGCGTATCGATACGGAAAGGGTCGTACCGATACGCGTATAGCCGTACCGATACCCTATGTTTTCAAATCCCCAACAGCTAGTTCAAAGCCCCTCAACAGCTATTTCCCTGCAGCGTACCGATACACCGTATTGACACACTATTTTGATACGTGTTGTAGCGTACCGATACACCGTATTGATACGCTCCAAAGGTGTATCGATACACCAAGGCTGGGCGAGCATAACAGCTAGTTTTTGAAGAACGAGTATCGATACGACAACCCTGTGTATCGGTACGGCTGTCTCCAAAACTGCATTTATTGCGGGAAATAAAGTCTCAAACGGCTTCCATCCAATCCCAACGGTCTCTAACGACTAGGAACTCATTTGAGAATATAAAAGGACCCTTCAAGCACCTGGAACAACTAATGATCAACATGTCTATGATTGTAATTAAGTCTTTTGTGCTTTAATTCTCATTCTTTGTGTAGACTACACTTGTGAGTCAAAATGTTTATGTAAGCTCAAGTGTATTAGGATTTGGGTGAGATCAAGAGTGCAAACACATACCTAAGAGAGGAATTTATTGTTTGCTTTATTTTTCTCTTGTTAGAGAGGATTCCCAAAGCTTGGATTGTAAGCTTTGGATGCTAGGCTTGGTAATTGAGTCTAGGTTGTAAAGGTTGCCTCCTAAGCCTTGTAAAAGGGGAAGAAATTCTTAGTGGATTTGGGAAATCCTTAGTTGGGAAGCTGAGGTAGTGGATGTAGGCTTTGGTTAGAAAGTCGAACCACTCTAAATCATTGTGTAATTTTTTCTATCTTTTTGCTTCCGCCACCATCATCCAAGAAATCACTCCTCCACCACTTGGCGACATATTTTGGTTGATTCATCGAGCCTAACAATTGGTATCAAAGCGAGGCTCAATCAAAATGATTAACATCCTATTGAGGCAATCCTGGCAAGCTCGACCAACAATCTATCAACCAGTATCCATGGCGCAATCCATTGACAAGCCACCATTTTTTAACGGTGAACATTATGCCTATTGAAATAATAGGATGATGTTTTTCACGAGAGCCAAAGACTACCGTCTTAGGGATATAGTTCTCAATGGACTGTTCGTGGCACAAGATGGAATGGAGTACGGATGATCGCAAGAAGATGGAGCTTAATTGCAAGGCCTTGTACATTCTATTTTGTGCATTGGGGCTGGATGAGTACGCCAAAGTTTCTTCTTGTGAAAGTGCCAAGGAGGTATGGAAAAAACTTGAAGTGATTCATGAAGGTACAAATGAGGTGAAGGAGACAAAGATTGGTCTACTCAACCTCAACTACGAAAACTTCAAGATAGACCCGGAAGAAGACATCAAGAGTATGTTCGATCGTTTTTCCACAATCGTCAATGAACTTAAAGGTCTTGGAGAGAAGATTTCAGAAGACAAACTCGTTTAGAAGTTGATTTACTCACTTCCTGAATCATAGGAGAGCAAGAAGATAGCTATCATTGAGGCCAAGAACTTAAAGAGCTCAAGCTTGATGAGCTAATTGGGTCTCTTCTTACCCATGAGTTGATGTCCAAACCATTGAGATAGGAAAATGAGAAAAATATTGTCTATCTCAGATTCGAAGATCTAAACATAGTAGCCCATAAATCCTCCACAAGCCATCAAGAAGATTTAAGTGAGGAGGAAAGTGAAGATGAAGAGGTGGCCTATCTCTTCAAGAAGTTCACCCAATTTATGAAGAGCGGAGAGGAAGAATCCAAGCATGAATTGAGAAAGAAGATGAAGGATCCCCACAAGATCCATGAATGCAAGAAGACGAGGCACACCAAATACAATTGCCCTCGCTTCAACAAAAATTGATCATCTTCAAAGAAAGCATATGTGGCAACATGGAGTGATGAAGACTCCACCGATCAAGATGAGCTAGCCCACATATGCTTTATGGCCCTCCAAGAGGGAGAGGTAGCTTCTAACTCATCCAATTTCAATTCTTATACATTTGATGAGTTACAAGAAGCCTAAGATAAATTGGTTTTTGAATTTAAGGCTTTATTTTCGAAAAATAAAAAGATGATTTCTAAGTTGAAAACTAAAAATGATTTACTTTTGAAAACCATTTTGGAATTTGACGCCAAAATCAAGGATTTTGAACTTAAAGTTTCAAACTTACAAAATTTACTTCAAAGCCTTGAAAAAAGATCATCAAAAGGAAGTGGATGATCTTAAGAAAGAAAACGATTTGATTTCCAAGGAATTACAAAAGAAAAACAATTTTGGAAGATCAAATTTTTATCAAAGACAATCTAGTGCCCATAGATTTTTAAACGGTAAATGTTTTAGAAGTATTTGGGTCCCAAAAGGACTAATTACTTCAACTAAAAAGGATGAAATTGAAAAATGGATTCCTAAGGGGACTAAATTATGTGCTACTAATGCCTATGGATCCAAAGCAATTTGGATACCAAAAATCAAATGATTATCTTTTGTAGGTGTGATGGAGCTTTGATTGAAAAATGTTAAAATTAAGGGGGAGTTCTATACACACAAGGGAGATCACTTGAAAAAGGAAGACTTCACATCCTACCTTTGGTTCAAGCGGTAAAATTAGTTGAATTTATATGCTTTTAATTTGATTTATTTATTTTAATTCAACTAGTTTATCATATATTTGTTGGACTAACCTTTCATTTGATGCTTGAGTAAGGGGGAGCCTATTTTAACAAAACATATTTTAGTCAAAATTTATTTTAAAATTCTTCATTGTTATGGACTTAAAAGTTTTCAAACTTTGGTTTAAACCATTTTTGATATAACAAAAATGGGAGAATGTTTTGAAAAACTAAATTTTCAAATGAATAAGGGGGATCTTTAACTTTGTTTATATTTTTAAACTCTTATTCAAAATTTATTTTACTAAGAGGAGAATCCCAAACACAATTTTTCAAGTTGGTTTTATTATACCAAAAAGGGGAGATTGCTAGGATATTTGTTTTGATATAATAATTGAAAAATAGTTTTGGACTAAATTAAAAAGACTAAATTAAAAAGATTTCAAAAATGTTTCTAAGTCCAAACAACTTGAAAATATGTTTGAGGAGTTTTCAAAAGGTTTTGAAAGTGTTTAAAATGTTTAAAAGTAGCCAAACTCAAGTTTTTAGCATGCCCGTATCGATACATACACCCCGTATCGATACACCTTAGGGTTTTAGCTACAAGATTTTCCAGTACCGAAAACCCGTATCGATACAAGCTTAGGCGTATCGATACGGAGAGGGTCGTACGCGTATAGGCGTACCGATACCCTATGTTTTCAAATCCCCAACGGCTAGTTCAAAACCCCTTCAACGACTATTTCCCTGCAGAGTACTGATACACCGTATCGACACACTGTTTTGATACGTGATGTAGCGTACCAATACACCGTATCGATACGCTCCAAAGGTGTACCGATACACCAAGGCTGGGCAAGCATAATAGCTAGTTTTTGAAGAACGAGTATCGATACGAAAACCCCGTGTATCGATATAGCTGTCTCTAAAACTGCATTTATTGCGGGAAATAAAGTTAGCAACGGCTCCAATCCAATTCCAACGGTCTCCAACGGCTAGGAACTCATTTGGGAGTATAAAAGGACCCTCAAGCACGTGGAACAACTAATGATCAACATGCCAACATGTCTATGATTGTAATTAAGTCTTTTGTGCTTTAATTCTCATTCTTTGTATAGACTACACTTGTGAGCCAAAATGTTTATGTAAGCTCAAGTGTATTAGGATTTTGGGTGAGAGCAAGAGTGCAAACATATACCTAAGAGAGGAATTTATTGTTTGCTTTATTTTTCTCTTGTTAGAGAGGATTCTCAAAGCTTGGGTTGTAAGCTTTGGATGCTAGGCTTGGTAATTGAGTCTAGGTTGTAAAGGTTTTCTCCTAAGCCTTGTAAAAAGGGAAAAATTCTTAGTGGATTCGAGAAATTCTTAGTTGGAAAGCTAAGGTAGTGGATGTAGGCTTTGATTAGAAAGTCGAACCACTCTAAATCATTGTGTAATTTTTCTATCTTTTTGCTTCCACCACCATCACCCAAGAAATCACTCATCCGCCACTTGGCGACATATTTCGGTTGATTCATCGAGCCCAACAGCTCGGTCCCTCTCCGACGAGGTGAATGCATGGTTTGGGTGTAAAGGAGAGGGTTGTCCCTCCCCCTTCCATTTTTCTTTTGCCTCGGACTAGTTTCTCTGGTATCTTGTCAACGGGATCTGGTTGCAGGCTTTATGTTCTTGTTCTCATCCGCGGGGTGAAGTTCGTGGCTTCTTTTAGCGAGCGATCGTTGGAAGTTTCTTTGACTCCTCCTTCAGATTCATCTGTCAATGACGATTTCATCATCATAACGCTTTGACTTCTCGATGGGTATCTCTCTGTATTTCTCCGCACGAGCTCATCTTTCAATGTTTTTCGAGTCATGCAGGTGAAGATTGAAGATGCTAGCTCCATGTTGTTCTTCGGTCCTTGTTTTTTATGCCCCCTTCCCTTGTTGTTTGTTTTCTTTCCTTCTTTTTTTTTTTATGTTTATGTGCTTTTTCCCCTGTTCTATGTTGGTGTTGTTTCTAGGGGTTTTCCCCTATTCTTCCCTTTGTATTGTTCTTCTTGTTGAATGAATGAAGATGATTTCTAGCTCAAAAAAAAAAAAGTGTTGGCCGCATAGAGAGGAGGTAACATCAGCGTCATCCTCAGTGGTCAGCATCCAGATGAATGATGAACCCACCTGGATGAAAACCGGCAAGCCAACATCATTATTGTTTTCCTTTATAAAAAGGACTCCAGTTTAGGCTTGAAAAAGATGCTTGGATGCTAATTCAGTCATACTTTTGGTCCGGGTACCTTGTTTTCATATCATTCATGCAAATTTCGTTTTCCAAACAAAATTATAATTATTGTTTTATAACAGCAATTACATGTATAGTAGAGGATATAGAAGATTATCACTTGCAAATCATGTGATAAATAAATCCCTTGCATGCTTTTGGATAGTATCCCATCCAAAGCATCCTATGCATGTCATAATGGATTTTTTCCTTAAAAAACAAATGCCGACTCTAAACTAAGTTATATATACTAATAATTCATGCCATTATTGAAGAGTTTCCAGATAAGGATATCAACAATCCACTGAATATGAAACCGGTTCCAAAACTAGAGAAACTAGTAGTAAACGAGCACACTGCACACTTGTTCCTGCACAAGCCTAAGCATATAGTAGTATGAACTAGATAGAGGCCAATTTTATGCGACATGCTTTTGTCATTGAAGCAAATTACCAAGGCATGCATTTATGAAAGCCATCCACCTAAAGGCATATATGAAAAAGTACCCTATTCTAATGTGATTCATGTACTATTCATGAGAAATCAATGCAAATAGGACAAACTCCTGGTGGCTATTAAGTCTAAAACATCATGGGCCGCAACAAATAATCATTAAGCAATTCATTTTCCTAATGAGGAGCGGCCAACAAGAATCCAATTCTCCATATAAGCCTACAGAAGTCATATCATAAGACTCTAAAAGCTTGCAGGTCCTAGATACACAAAATTTGGAAGATGTACCATCAGCTCCCATGGATGCTGATACTTGCAAATTCAATCAATGATAAGAATTCACAGCTGCAGAGTAAGTAAAGATGTAATAGAAGAACAAGCTTCTATAATTATCCAACATCTTCAGTTAAATCAAGAGTCACTGCTTGTAACTACACTGAAACAGCATCTAAATTATTCAAACCAAGTAAAATGCAAACTGTTTGAAATGTTTTGTTGGGAACCTGATAAACGTAATTCACATGTAATGTCCACATGTTTTGATATTACTTCTAATTTGATGGAAATTAAGTTTGGACCTCCAGATCTCCTTTTAAGTGTCTCAAGGCCAAGGATAAATGCTTTACTTGTATTTTATTTCTTCGTCCCCTGTATTTTGCTTTCACGATGTCTGTGACCAAAGCTTATGATATCCCCCTCCCCCCCCCCCCCAAAAAAAAAAAAAAACCCACACAAAAACAAAATAAATTGTAACACATGACTAATTAAGTTTAATAAGAGAAACTTTAATACACATGTTTATTTTACTTTTACATAAACTTTTAAATGTACGATGAGAATTTAAAAATTAATGTTCAAAGTTAAAGTTTAAGAATAAAAATTTAGATTTTAAATCGTATATTTGTTAATTTATTTACAAAATAAAATTTTAAACAAAATCTCAACACAAACTCAAAATCGATCATGAAAATCCTACTATATAGATTATTTTAATCAAATAAACTCGAACGCTATTAAGATTTTAAAATAAAACTCAAATCCAACATTGAACTTCAAATTTTAAGCTTGAGTTCCCACTTACAGTTTAAATAAATTAGAAATATTTTGAGTTTGCATTGATGTTGCTGTCTGTTGCCAGCATAAAACTTCCATCATTGAAATTGGGAGCAGCATAGTTTCTTTAACGTAAATAGGACTAGGACTAGGACTAGGACTAGGACTAGGATTCGTAAAGGAGAACTTAAATGCTATCAAGGCCTACAAAATTTGAGTTAACATGTTCAAGACTAATTTATTTTGTCTTCCTCTCCAGGCTCAGGCGGATTTCAACTTGGCTGATGCGGCGGCAAGATGGGAAAGGGTTCCATGGCCAACAAACACAAGGAAAACTCCCAAGAAACCAAGGACTTTCAGTGTTTGGAATAGATCCAACTGCACCCCACAAGATACAAATTTATTTTTTATTTTTAAATATATATACATATAATGATGGCAATTCACTTTGTACATGAGCGAAGCTTAAGTGCATGATAAAAATACTAACCTTCAACCAGAAAAACACATAGAGCAATAGAACTGCTCCAATGCCCACGTGGAAGAGAGCGGCAAATGTGGCAGGTACAGGCTTGGTGGGAAAGTTCTTCATGTTCACCCCTAGCCGTAATAACTGTCAAAAACAAACGGAATCAATCAACCTTTCAAAATAGCAACGAGTACATTATTGAAGTAAAATACTACTATGACATGCATGCATGCATGCAAGAACTAAACCAGAAATAGTTATATATAATGTATAGTGTGTGTGCGCGTTTTTCAAAATTGCAATACTTGATAACTTAGCAGCTAACTGCAAATCAAATGCCAGGCTCTCCAACTGATATCAGTTAACAAGCTCCAAGAATCCTATTCATCAGAAAAGCTTTTAATTTCCCAGGCTAGTCTGGCTAGAGATCAGAGGTCCCAACAACCACAAAACCCCTCTTCTTTTTTCATTTTCCAATATCTCTGCAGCAGTAAATGACTACTTCCCCTAGAAAAAATGCAATGAAGCATCCCACAACAGAAATGCAGAAGTTATGAGATGAATACATGGGCTAGGTCCAGAACAAATTTTGATTTAACCCATGAATTAAAACTTTCAAACAAGTTTAGGGTCAACACCAATCTGACCAGGATGCAAGGCGATGCCAAACAATTTGACCAAGAATAAAAGACCAAAAAACAAATTAATTAGTAATTCAGATACAGGTAACTTTCTGGTAGAATGAAAATATAAAAAAGCAACAGCAAAATACAGACTGACCCCAATCAAAAATCCAAGCAATGGCAAGATAGTAAGACCCAGGAAAGCAAGGGAAAGCTCTTGAGGTGGACGCTTTTCAGGAGCCCTGAAGATGTGAGATATCTCTGCTTTGGGTCCATATCTTGAGTAAGGATCTACAGGCTGTGGAGGAGGGCGGGGTGCCTTCTCGGGTGCTTCAGGTAGATCTAACTCAATGTATCCAATAGCTACTAATAAAGAGTTCTCCTGAAGAGGGCAAAAGACGTATATTTATTTCTACGTGTTTGTGGACTCGTATAAATTGAACATTTCTAAAAGCAAGAGCAACACTTACCATAGCAGCATCACCAACAGTGAGCTCCATGTCATATTTACCTGAGAGATAGAAGAACTTCTCAACCAGCCCAAGAAAATTCTACAAGACAAACCACATAGGATTAGTAATTTAAAGAGAACACACAAATTTTATAAAGCACATAAACCTAAATATTTTTAATCTGTTGGTAAATAGCACAAACTATAGATATCTTCTCGTTTCCCAATGAAAATAGTCATACATATCATGTGCCATATGAGGAGAAATCTCTAACAACATTAAATATGTTTATACTTTTAATTTGTAACATACATCCAGAAAGATGTTCAACCCATGAAAGAAAAGATACTTAACTAGAACTATCTCGAACTGTTTTCCAGAGTTCCCAACCACAAAAATGTGCTCAACCTTGCTCTCATGTCTCAACTTGAGAAATGCCTGCATGCCACAAAATTAGCAACAAACTGCTGCAAAGCAAACCATGCATTCAAAATGAAGACACGTCGAACCACCAACCTGATGTGGCTTAAAAACACGTCCACGAGGAGTTGTCAGCTGAAAGGATAGACGCAGCTTCTGGAGGTGGTTTGCTGATAATGATGCAGCATTCTTTCCAGCTAAGTCTAGCCTGTATATGTAGGACGTAGGACCATGAATAAAACTATATATTAGAGTTCAGTTGAGTAAAAAGTTCTAACACTAGGCTCCAACTTTTAGAAGTGTCATCAGATGTTCCTAGACAATTATCAATTATAGGTATTAAAAAACCAACAATTTATTCGAAAGAAATAGACAAGCATACTTTTTCTGTGATTCTATGCTCCCAAGATCACCGTCAAGAATCACAATTTCTGAATTTTCGATTTTGATAAGTCCTGTGACAAATATTGGTACTTTTGTTTGGCTTCCCGTAACATAAAATTTTCCATCCTCGGGTTCTTGAAGTACAACCTATAAAAGTTCAAACTTCATATTTCATAGAAAACCCAATGAACTTAAAGTTTCAATCCAAGGATATAACACACCAATACCTCAAAAACAAATGTGCAACTTCCAACATCAATACTCTTTGGCAAGTTATTCAAGGTATGTATCCCTGATCCTTGGTCAAACTTAAGTTCCTGCATTTCATGATATTTATAAACATTAAATAAAATAAAGAGAAAAACTTCAATATACAGGCTGTGTAAACTTTAGTTTACACAAGCCTTTTAGTTTTAGGGGTTAGGGGTTTAGTTTAGGGTTTAGAGTTTAGTGGTTTGGGTTGTAGTGCTTAGAATTTAGGGTTTAGAGTTTGTGGTTTAGTTTTTTAGGGTTTAGGATTTGGATTTATAGTATAAATATGTAGGCTTGTGTAAAATAAATTTTACACGGCCTGTGTATCAAAATTAAACCCTAAAATAAAACAGAAACAAAGGAAAATGCTAAATAGAATTTGTAAAAAAAAATTGCATCCAATAAAATGTACACTACTCGAGGAAACAACATACCTGGCTTTCAACTAGAGATGCATCCTTTGAACCGGAACTAAAAGCACCCACAAGCTTCACAGTTAGAGGTGGTGCATTTGAACCAAACACAGTCGTAACTCTAACCTGTTTTATTCAAAGAACAAAAAAACAAAAAATCAGTAATAACAAAACCCAAAAACGAGATTAGATGATTTCAAGTCTGGCATAAATCAAGGAGGATTAAGCATAAAATGCAAATGAAAAGCAGCGTCAACTACAGAATAATTGACAAGCAATATGCATCATAAATTGGATGCAGATGAATGGAACACGAAAAATATTTCCTTTTTCGATAAACGGACCAGAAAAATAGGCCAGCATACAATCCATCACATGAAACAAGCATCTTCATGAACAACTAAAACTGCCGTGCACTTAAGAAGCAAAATGGAAATGCCTCTAATATTAATACCACCAATCCTTGGGTGGTAGGTTTCTGCCACTACAGAAGAAGTTAAGTTGCTACTCACTATTGTTCATGTTAAGGATTTTAACTTTGGACAAACCTTGAGTGAGTCTTTTTTAGTCAATGAAAGCACTGTTGATGAAAGTGATAAGATCAGTGGAATAGAAACCCTGCATGGAAGTGAAATTTAAGAACTATTAAGATCCAGAGCTTCATTATATAAAACCAAAGAAAAATGGTGACATCAGCACACTAAAACTACTACTCATCTCACAGTCACCAAAGGCATAAAGTAAGAAAAAAAGTCTACAAACACTCAGCTCAATTCCAGAATATGCAAAATAAAGTTCACAAAAGGCATGTGCATAACTTCTTGCTCTCTTTCAAGGATTGACTAGAAAATATATTATTCAAGAGTGACAGAAACTCAACCAAGGTTAAGATTTCACTATCATAAAAGGCTATTTGGATAATTACATAACATGGATGGTAGCCAAAAAAATTCTAATATCATCATCAGATTGTATTAAATAAATGAAATACATTAAAACTGCCCAAAGAAAAACCTTGCCTGTTGCTTTCCAAACAAGCTAAGGCATCTATTTGGTAGAAGAAATCTTTAGCATCGCCAGGAACTCCAATACCAAGGAAGAATTTAGCTAATCCGAGTATTTTGTCCCCTGGTAGCTGCAGATATAAACCAGAACTTTCAGACTACACTCGGAAGAAAAGATAAGTAGGCTACAAATAATGATAATTGAGTTCTCGCTACAGACGTTGAGATTTCCAGTAGTCACTGCAGCAAATGCTGTTAGCCCTCTAAGTACGGAAGAGGTGGTTGATAAAGGACCTTGGTATTCATGACCATCAACAAGTTTATCATTAAAGTAAAGGGTCCCGTCGTCTGAAAAAGAGAATTAATAGAAATGAAGAACCAAAAAAGTTCAAACTAAAAAAGAATTATTAAATTGAATAATACTAATTATTTTTTTTAATCGAGAGATGATGAAAGGAAGAATTTTTTTTTAAAGAAAACTAAAACCAGAAAAAGACAAAACACAGAACAAATTTAGGAAGAGGAAAGATATACATACCATATTTCTCAATGCTGTCAAAAAGCTTGCTTATGTCATTCATTAGAGTATTAATCTGCCAAGAATAAGAAAACATATATTATTAAATGCCCAGACTATATGGGCGCAGATAAGAACAACAAAATAAGAATTGAGATTAAAGCAAAATCTGTTCATCGGAGCTGAGACAATTCGATATCAAAAGACACCATCATAATCAAATAATTCACTTTCTTCAACACAGCAATTTGATAGTTTTTTTTAGCATTCTTAATCTGGTCCCATAGTAATATATGTTCTTTTTTAAGCCATAAAAAACTCGGGCACACCGTGTAGACAAAGTTGCTCGAACACGGATCTCCTAGGGTGAATAACACTCCCTTTTCCAATGGGACCATTACATGGGTTCGATAATTAAATAAGCATCTAAACAAAAAAAAATCCGTACCAATCCTTGCCATATTGCTTTAAAAACATGTGTATTAAAATACACCCACATCTATAAGCTAGATATCCCACATGACATGGCTAAAAGTTGAAGTAAACCATGGTACAAGAAAACATCTTATTACCCACATAGAGCTGAATAGTAATTCAGATTCATTGGGTTCGATAATTAAATAAGCATCTAAACAAAAAAAAAAATCCCTACCAATCCTTGCTCATATTGCGTTAAAAACATGTGTATTAAAATGCATCCACATCTATAAGCTAGATATCCCACATGACATGGCTAAAAGTTGAAGAAAACCATGGTACAAGAAACCAATCAATAAGAAAACATCTTATCATCCACATAGAGCTGAATAGTGATTCAGATTCATAAATTAGTCAAAAATTTCACCAGCTCAAAGCAGGCAACATTAACTACTTACCAAAGATTGGTCAAGTTCTGAAGATGCTAAAGAAACAATTCCAGCAAGCGTTTCAAGTGCTATCCCTGTACGAATATGACAAACCTAAATGAGCAATGATAGCACAATTGAACCAAACAATTAATAAATGTGAAGAAAGCATACAACAGTAACCAAAGAGCTAAAGACCAAAGAAAGAACAAAAGTAATATCGCGCTTGTACCGGACATTTTACTTGAGAAAAAATTAGAATCCAGAAAAAATATTTACCAGCAGCAAATGCACTGGACTCGGGATTATTTGAACTATAACGCCACCGGCCATCACTTTGACTGAAAGCCTGGAACATAAAACCAACCAAGACAAAGATATATTAATAACAATGGAAATTCAAGTTGGTTCAAGTAGTAAGCCTCCTCCCCAAACCTGAACCTAACCACATCACCAAATAGTTCCACATAAATGGTAGGCTTAGGCCTCTCTGGAGAGGTCCAGCAGTTTAACCCTGCCATAAAGCAAAATCTAGTTATAAAAACAAACCTTGACCGAGCGGAACACTCCTTCAGCATCAGCAAGATGAGCATCAGCCTCGGAACTCTGATCCTGAATTGACAAACCAGGTATTAGAAGGTAGGGGGAAATGAGAAACACTTAAAAGCTATAGGAAATAAGATGGACTGGATAAACAAGGTTCCTAGGTCAACATAACAAACAGAAGCAAATATAGTATATAAAGTTAGTACTCAAAATTAAGTATGTAACTACATAAAAAGAACAGCATAATAACCAGTACTTTGAATGTAATCATTACCTTGATAAGTACCAAACCTCCTACAGAAAAGTAGAAGTCAAGCAACGAACTTGCACCTCTGACAGCAGCATTAAGACTTGAAATAATGCCCTTTTGCAAATGAGAAAAAAAAAAGGCAACAACAAAATTAAGCTCCAGGGTTAAACAAAGTTAAAAGCTCTTAAGCCATGTGTCAGCGTACCAAATTCAAATAATACCTTAGAAGCCTTCTCGTGTATCTTGCACTCCGCTATGCTATTTGCTTTCAATGCATAGAAAAGATCCTTCGGGGTTGATGATGATGACCCAACGGTTTCAGAAATAGAACGGCAAGCTGCAGCGGTTACATCAGGCTTCTTCTCAATTCCAAGAATCTGAAATGTTCTTAGTGCCTCGTATGTTTCTTCCAAGCTGTTTAGATCAATTATGTCAAATGAGATACTTCCTAAACCTCATTCTCATAGGTCTCTTTTCAACACCCAAATCAAACAAAAGAAAAACTAAATTCTCATCAATTAAACTTCTCCTAAAAAATGTTTATGTTTAACTAAGGTGTTATTGAGAAACCAAAAAGTTTAAGTACTAGATTGTTAGTATTGAATTTGTAATATAGAAACATGCTAAATGAAAGTAAATGTTGAATTTTGATAATTTTTAATTTCACAAATTTAGTTTCATTGACTTGCCATTTTACATTATACGGGACAATTCAAAACAAATATTAAAAAGTAATTTAAATATTTCATACTCTGTAATTAAAGAAAGAGGTAATTAAGTTTAAACATAAATTTTCCAAAAAATGGAAACTAACATACCACAAAAAGAGGTAATCATGCATAACCTACATACCACGATATGAATTGAGTTATCAAACGAAAAAAATAAACCACTGAAAATTTTCTCTTTTCAACAAGTTATCAAAAAATCCTAAGTTGACTTTCAACAGTATTTGTTATGCATTTCCTTCGAATTTCTTTCCTTGAAAAAAAACGGAGATATAAAGGTTAAAGAAAACCTTTTGAATGATCCATGGTCGGGAGTGAAGAGCTCAAGAGCGACAGATCGACGAGAATCGGAGATTGGTTGAAAATGCGAAGTACCTTCGCAGATCGATACTACAAGCAACAGAACCAGAAATCCAGCTAGACTTCTGGCCATTTCCTGCAATTAAAATCCAACACATGATCAGCCAAACGCCTAAAAAACTGAAATGGTGTTTCACAAATACTTTTTTAAAGGATTTAAAAAAAATCGGAATAGATCGGAAATGATTTGCAAAATTACTAGGGTTTACTAGATCGCGATAAAGAAAACGTACGGTAAATGTGAGAGAAATTCGACCCTTTTGGGGGGGAAGTCTTCGCAGTCTTCGCTGGGCGCAGTTATGGAGTGAGTTTGGCCGAGCTAGGAAAGGAAGTAGCAGTAGGAGGAGGAGAGAAAATTACCAGTTTGTCCCATCAATATTGAAGGCTAAGCCCAAAATGTGAAGGCCATAACTTTATTTTGGCCTGAATTTCAACCCATTGGCTTTAATTTTTAATAATGAAAACAAAATTTAATAGAAACTATTTTATTTTTTTTTACTTTTCTTGATCTTGAACCCATAACTTAGGAGAAGATAAGGGTGTCAACTGAGAGCTTTAACCACATGCTCTAAAGATTGTTGACTATTATTTTTATACTTGATTGAGCATTATAACGTTAATGTGGAATTACACCGAATGTAACGGTTAACAGGTGAATGGTCAACGATTATAGATGAATCGAATATGTCATAGTTCGGATTTGGGTACTGTTAGGCTAGAATCGATCAACCGAAAGAGGTTGAATTGGCTTCTTGATTGAATTGGTGAAAACCGAAAAAACAGACAAATTGCACAATCAATTTATAGTTGTTCGACTAGGGATGGAAATAGGAAAGGGTTGGTCGCCCTGAACTCGCCCCAGTCTATAAACCCTTAAACCTGCCATGCCCCACCCCAGATTAAACTATTAATTTACCCGCCCGCCCAATGTACTAACTCTTAAAACGATCCGACTCGACCCAAAAATAAAAAAAAATCTTAATCTTCGCTACGATAAAAGTTAGATCTGGTCAATCCACCATCACAACCACAAAATATAGTTTCAAAGGACTTTAAACCTATATAAAATAAAATAAAACCAGTTTTAAATTACCCACATGAAAATTACATATTTAAAAGAATAAACTTGAACCATTGACCGTCAAAATCAGGGACGGACGCAGGATTTTATCTTAAGGGGTGAACCTATAAAATTCTAAGGGGCGAACTTATAAAATTTTAGGGGGCAAAAACAGATTTTCAATAAAAATACATAGAAAATTTCTAAATCATATATGAATTTCAAATTTTTAGGGGGGTGACTACTCCCTTTGGGTCCATTCCTGGTCCGAATTAGATATGTTAGAGCTTGAACAACATCTAAAAAAATTACGATAAGAACAAACCCAGATAACCAAAAAAATAGCTTAACAACCATAAAAGTATTTATATATAGTGGTACTTTCATAAATATAATATATATATATATATTTAAATATATACCGGGGCAGGGAATTTCTAGTATATACCCGAACCCGCCTCGCCCCGCCCCGCCACGATGCCTAAAATTCAAGATTAAAATCTTGATCGGGTCGGGTTGGGGCACACCGAGTCGGGACGGGTCGAATACTTTTGTCATTCCTAGGTTTGACTTCTAAACCAAGTCTACATCCACTATCTTAGCTCACCGCTAAAGATTTTCCAATTCACTGACAATGAATTATTGCCTTAAGGATAAGGCATAACCTTACAACCCCTATCTTTTACAATGGCTAAGATATAATCACTCTAGTTTTCTAAGGCCAAACTATAATCTCTCCCTTTTTACAAGGTTTGTTTGTATAAACAATGAAGACCTCTCAAGGTGGGTGTTTACAAGAATTACGATCACAAAGAATGAGTACTAAAGATATACAATAAAGTTCACTCAACAAATATTTACAAGAGAGATGAAAAAATAAAGAATTAAAGAATCTCTCTTAATCATTAAGCTCGGATGGTTGTAGTAACCTTCTTCAACTGTCTTTGCCTTGCTTTTATAGTGTGAAATGATATTCTAGCTATTTATGGTCGTTGGGGAACTTTTGGAGTTGTTGGGAAGTCATAAAGTTGAACTTTAAATTTTCACCTGCATAGAGGTATTGAAACCTTTGTAGAGGTTTTGAAACCTTTAGGGCTTTTTAAAAATAAACTACCCGTTACAGGACATGGTTTCGAAAACATCCCTGGAGGTTTCGAAACCTTTCGTGAGGTATCAAAACTTTAAGCCCATTTTTTATTCTAGACTTTTCTGCCCCAATAATTTCGAAACCACCTAAATGGGGTATCGAAATCTTCATTAAAACACTGAAAATAGCTAGATTTTGACTTTTTGAAGATATATTCTATATAGGTTTTTAGTCAAAACACATGTTTTTCAAGTTTTGTGGACTATAAATTATTTTTGAAATATTTGATCAAGGCCAAAAACATTTTACGAATCTTTGTTATATCAAAATATGCTCAACAAATACAAATATGAATACAGATACAAGTATGAATCAGGATCGGATCAAGTCCAAGCAATCGAGCAAATCACCATGCAACCGCACTTGCAAGAAGACCAAGCCAGAGAATGAACACACCCTGAAAACAAAACCTAGGAAAGAAAATAAGACTCTCTTGGGCCACCACCACCGCCAGACAGTCATCTCATATTCTCCATAGGGAGAAGCCCTTGCTTAGAGAAGATGTCAAAGAAGGGATTTCCAACGAGATCATCCAACACTAAAAACGACAAAAACGACAATAAAAAAAGACTCAGGGGACGGTCGAAGACAAGGGGGAAAGGAGAAAAAAAAGAGAAAAGAGAACATAGAAAATGGTGAAAAACCAGTTATCGAGAGGAAACAATGGCTGGTCATCTGATGAGAAATTAAATTTTAGTAGAGATGAGGGCGAAAAGAGAGAAAAACTTAGAGTAGTATTCAATTGATTTATTTATTTTAGGTGAATTGTATAATTACATTCCAAACGTGTTTAAATTAACTAAATTTATTTATTTATTTTTGAATAAGAAAGAGGCCAAAGTCCATTACACTAGAAGGCTATAGCCGTAAATAAGGGGACCATAAAGGTCTATATGCAAGAAATCGACAATGTGAGGCAGTGAAACCAGAAGAATACTAGTGGATCTATCAAGATTTGGTGTCAATCTCGTAATAGAATCAGTAGCGAAATTAACCTCCCGACGAATTAGAACAAAGTCCATCATCCAAGCCTTAGAGGTCATGTTTGCAATCTCTCGAACAAGGGCAATTGGGCTAGAGCAAAGTCCACCATCCAAGCCTTATAGGTCATATTTGCAATCTCACGAACAAGGGAAACATTTTAATATTTAATTTTACGTGTTAGATGCATTAAAAAATAAAGACCAGCTTGTAGGATTGATAAATTTAAGGTCGGCAATCAGGTGGGAAAAAGCCAAAAATCGTGGGATTTAAATCAACGGGTATGGGAAATAACTAAAATCTTCACCCACGGGGTCGGAGACATAGAAAATTTTATCACCAAAGTTCAAATGGGAACGTGGACGAGAATTATTATATCCGAATTGTGGGAATAACCGAACCGTACATATATAAACCACCGAGGGAATCCAAAAAAAATATTTGCAGGAATTCTCAATATTTTACAAAGTTGGATGGCCATAAGGGTAGTTTACTCATTTTTCAACAAAAATCTAATCTCCCAAAATCTGGAGAAATTATATCATGTGTCATTTCTACCACGTCATCCATGGGACCAACCAATAAAATGCATCGATTTCATTAATTTTTTCCATCTCGTCATTTTACCAAGTGAATCTTCACTCATATTTACTGTAAATCAAATGTAAAAATAATTTTTACCAAGTGAAGATTCACCTTCACTTGGTAAAAATATGATATAGAAAAATTAATGAAATACATGCATTTTATTGGTTGGTCCCATGAATGACGTGGTGGGAAGGACCCATGGTATAATTTCTCCAAAATCTGAGTATGACTTGCTAGAGTAAGTTTGGAAATTCTCGTAAATTTCATAAAAATAATTAGAAAGTGATTCAGTATAGTTTTGTTAAAAATACATCGTGATTGATTTCGATATGTATTTAAAAAATATGAATATTTGAACGTTGAAATATCATAAAAATTTGACAGCAGATTTTTTTGAAAACAATTTTAACAATGGCTTTGAAAAATCACAAAAAATATTACAAGATAAATCATGATGTGAGCCTTACATTTCTATAACCATACGAAAGTCTAAATTCTTTTAAAATAAACGGTTCTTGATTTCGAGCTATATATTAGGAGTTATTAATTTTTGAGTGAGTAAAGGTCAAAAGAAAAGACTGCAGATTGTTTTCAAAAACATCAATGACAATGACTTTAGAAATTCACCATAAATCATACGAGTAAAATTATAAGAGGTAATTTATATGGTTGGGAAGATTATCGAATCTAGTTTCTTTTAGAACAACATATCATGATTTGGTATTGTAGATTATTAGTTACATATTTTCTTTTAAAGATAGTTTCTTTTAGAACAACATATTTTCTTTTTAAAGGTAGTTTCTTTTAGAACAACATATTTTCTTTTAGAACAACATATCATGATTTCATAACAAAATATCATTATTCGCCATAAATCGTACTAGTAAAATTAGAGGGGTAATTTATATGGTTGGAAAGATTATCGAATCTAGTTTCTTTTAGAACAACATATCATGATTTGGTACTGTAGATTATTAGTTACATATTTTCTTTTAAAGGTGGTGCAAGCTGTCATGTTTCTATAATTAATATTTTAGTCATGCTTTATAGCTTTGAATTGTTTGTTTGTTGTTGGTATAATTAAATTTATCATTTAAATGTATTAAATTTTGTTAATTTTTTGTACGAAGATTAACCGAAAACCGCGTAGATTCGTCAAGAATGAGTATGTGGACGAAAAATTTCTCAAAATGTTTAATATGGATTCCTCAAACCGTACCCGCAAATATTGTGCACAAAATTAAAAATGCAAAACCACCCTGACCAGTCCCATTCCCACCCCAAGATAGACCGTATATGTATCATAAAGTAATTGAATTTATGGCATTTTTAGGGGAACATTGGTTTTTGATTTAATAAATAGGGATATAAGGCACGCTGCCCTATAATTGGGGATCTACGGCAAAAACTACAGTAACTTGAAGTCATTTTGAATTTTTTAATATTTAAAATTTAAATTTCAATGAAGGTGGCGTCTTCATTAAAGAGTGGTCATTGAGTAGGTAAATCCGACCAATTCTTTGCAACATTGACTTGGGGCGTGGTAAAAAGCGCGGTAGTTTCTGTGGATTTAATCGAGGACGCCACTTTGGAACGACAGAACGAGTTGTGGGAGAGGAAAAATTGAGTAAGGAGTTGGAGAGGAAAAAATTGAGTGAGGGTAAGGTTTTTTTTTGTGTAGAGAGTTTAGAGAAATTTGAGTTATAAAATTTGGGTATGTAAATTTTTAGTTAATTCATAAATTATTTAATTATTATATATTTATTAATCTTATTTATTTTTTTGTTGCAGGAGGTGAAGAGATTTTAAGGGAAGTATTTGGAGCACATTTTCGTTGATTAGGTACTTATTTTTAAATTTTTTATAAATTAAATGTAGATATTGTAGACAAGTAAGATTTTATTATAGGGTAATAATAATAATTAATTATAGAATTATAGGGTTTTAGGATAATAATAATAAGTTGAGCATTGAATTGGAATTTTTATTAATGTAGATATGTAGAGTTTAAATATTTTTCTAGGGTATATTATATATTTTATTGTTTTATAAATTATTTGATACATGTATATATATATTCTATTATATAATTAAGGGAACCATATTCGAATAATTGTAGGTATATTCGAGAACAAAAATTAGCATAATTAAGGGAACTATATTCGAATAATTCTATGTATATTCGAGAACAAAAAATAGTATAATTAAGGGAATCATATTCGAATAATTCTAGGTATATTCGAGAACAAAAATTAGTATAATTAAGGGAACCATATTCAAATAATAATTCTAGGTATATTCGAGAAAAAAAATTAGTATAATTAAGGGAACATATTTGAATAATTCTAGGTATATTCAAGAACAAAAACTAGTATAATTAAGGGAACATATTCGAATAATTCTAGGTATATTCGAGAACAAAATTAGTATAATTAAGGGAACCATATTCGAATAATAATTGTAGGTATATTCGAGAACAAAAATAAAAATTAGTATAATTAAGGGAACATATTCAAATAATTCTAGGTTTATTCGAGAAAAAAAAGTAGTATAATTAAGGGAGCCATATTCGAATAAAAATTCTAGGTATATTCGAGAACAAAATTAGTATAATTAAGGGAACCATATTCGAATAATTCTAGGTATATTCGAGAACAAAAATTAGTATAATTAAGGGAACCATATTCGAATAATTCTAGGTATATTTGAGAAAAAATTAGTATAATTAAGGGAATATATTCGAACAATTCTAGGTATATTCGAGAACAAAAATTAGCATAATTAAGGGAATCATATTTGAATAATTCTAGGAAAATTAAGGGAACCATATTCGAATAATTCTAGGTATATTCTAGAACAAAAATTTGTATAATTAAGG
Source organism: Hibiscus mutabilis (assembly GCA_019671005.1). Taxonomy (NCBI): domain Eukaryota; kingdom Viridiplantae; phylum Streptophyta; class Magnoliopsida; order Malvales; family Malvaceae; genus Hibiscus; species Hibiscus mutabilis. The sequence goes on from CM033713.1 coordinate 73,525,619, forward strand.
GAACCATATTCAAATAATTCTAGGAAAATTAAGGGAAGAAATGAAATGAAGGCATTTTTTAGTTATATAATTTGTATATTTGAATAAAATAATAAATATTTTTTAGTTAAAGTAGTTGGTGTGCAGATAAATTTGAGATATGACGTCTGATCAGTTGTTGTAGTTGGACTATATGCACATTTCATCTTATATTGGCGTAAGTAATTTGTAACTTATTTATTTATCTTCGAGTAAGAAATGTATGTTAATTATACAATGTTATTAATTAAATTTAATTTATTAAATGCAGGACGATCATCATTGCTTTCGTTGTCGAGGGACGATGACGGAGGAGCCATCTGCTCGCATTTTTTGTCACTTACAACAGGCGGGATTTTATAATGCGACATTTGTGCGTGGCTATAAGGTGGTCCCGGCATTGATAACTGCGTTGATTGAACGCTGGAGACCAGAGACCCACACGTTGCATTTTCCAGTCGGAGAGTGCACGATAACCCTGCAAGATGTAACTTTACAGCTCGGTGTCCCCATAAATGGAAATGTGGTCCTGGGATAGAATAACTACAACGTATATGTGATGTGCAACCAGTTCCTAGGGAAAATCCCTTCTCAAACCGACACGAAAGGGTTACGTTTGAAGGTAACCTGGTTGAAGAATGCATTTAGGGTAACCGAGGACTCAACCAATGAAGAAGTTGCATGCGCAACACATGCTTATATCCTGCAGCTCATTGGTGGGGTATTGATGTAGAATAAATTCGGTAATCTTGTGCACACGCAGTATTTGCCACTGTTGGAAATTTTTGCGCAGCTCGTTCGTATAGCTGGGGCTCTGCGATATTGGTGGTCTTATACCATGAAATGTGCAAGGCTGTTATTGTTAGAAATGGGAACAAGATATCTGATATTGGTGGATGCCTTATCTTACTTCAGTCTTGGGCGTGGTATCGACTGCCATATTTGACACCTATAGTCAATAACCCAGTTGAGTTTCCACTTGCTGGAAGGTAATACTAAAATCAAAATGTATAATGTGTATTTTTTTATTAAAATTATTTCGAATTAGTAAATAAAAAATTTTATTTTTCGTGCAGGTGGCGACATGATTTGAGAAATGCGGGGGTGGTGCACAACAACGTTGTTGACCTGAGATTGAAGATCAAATCTAAAGGGAAAAATCATGTATTAAAGTTGGTTTAAAGTACAGTCTTGCATACCCAAATATTTGTTGATGTTAATATTAATTTTTTTGACAGTTTATTTGGACGTTGTACGACGATGCGGATGTACAGTCTTGCGTACCCCAATATGTGTGGAAGGATGCAACATTTTGGGGTGCAGTTGTACCGTTGATCCATTTTTTGGTGGTTGAGTTCCAGTGCGCTGATAGAGTCATGCGACAGTTCTGGTATCATCAACCTGTTCCTGGTCCTCCAATTGATCTCAACGATATTCACACAAGAGAACAAAAAAATTAGGTTTAATGATAACTGGAGGTGCAAGCAAGAAAGTTTTATTGCTCGTTGGAACAATTGGAACTTATATGTGCCAACTAATGTGACTCCACTCTATGAAGATGATTTCTGTGACAATTCGGCTTACATGGTATGGTTTTATAACAATGGAAAACCATTTTTGGCACCCATAAAAGCGAGTCAGAAATGGAATACAGAGCATAGGTGCTCATATCAGTATGAAGCCGGTTCGTCTGCGCATATGGAGGACCTGCAGTCGCCACTAATTAATCCTATGGAGTGGTCATCATGGAGTTCAGGTGTACCCTCAGGACATGTAGTGTGACGACCCAGATTTATTGAGTCAACAATGGACGTTGACCCAGGTCTTGGACCAATACGTCGGGTTGAGATGTTGGGCCATTATGGGCCTCCGTGATTTGTTGGGCTTGCTTGGTGGTTTGGGCTTGGCTTATGTTGGGTTTTGACGAAGGGCATTATGGTAAAACCATAAATGGGGGACAAAGGCTGGTAGAGCCTTAGCATTTTCTGCAGAAAAGGGAGGTGATAATATCACCTTGGCTCTCGTGTCCTACTCTCCCAAAAACCCTCTCATTTCTCCTGCCCAATAACCAAAAGAAAAGATGAAAGCTTGAGGTTGAAGAGTGTGAATATCATATTGGTGATCAATGGAGATTTGATCAGCAAGCAAGGATATATCTTTCAAGGTAAATATCTCCTAGTTTGGTGGAAGTTGGGTTTGAAGCTTGGAGCAAGGAAGAAGAGGTGGAAGAAGCTTGGTTGCTGCCTTAGTTCGTGAATTATTGCTAAAGGTCAGTACATCTCTGACTCCTACGTTTCATGAGCCTCATAAGATGATTACCTTGCTTGGTTTTATGTTTATGGGTTGCTTAGTTAGAGTTCTTGATCTTTAAACCCCTCTAATGGTAAATCACGTTTTGTGAGTTGATAATAGGTAAAACTGGTAGGAAATCACCTAATATACTCCAAATAACTTGTAGGAAAGATTTGAAACTTATTCATAGGGGTTAAGGGTGGGATTAGTGTAATCCCGACCTCCAGGTTTTAAAATCTGGGCTCGAGTACCTGTACGTGGAGGCTACGTACTGGTACTCCTTTGTATATTGAGGGACGATTTGTGAGAGGTGTACCGGTATGCCTCTCCATGTATCGGTACCTCTCGCTCAAATAGAAATCCAGTAGCGCTTAAGCGTATCGGTACGCAAGGGGCGTATCAGTACGCACTGTTACATTACCTAGAAAGGCTTTGAGTACCGGTACGTAGCATATCGGTACGTCCTTAGGATGAACTCCTTCAAATCTAGTAGGGGTACCGGTACGTGATGTTGATTGCCTAGGAGAGGCTTAGCGTACCAGTACTCGAAGGGTGGAGTACCGGTACAAGCTTAGATCGGTACGGGGTGATCTCAGTACCGATGCTGAGTATCGATATGGGGTAAGAGCGTATCGGTACGGCTTGTGGTCTAACTCTATCGAACCTAGTTAGGGTATCGGTACTCATGGGGGATTATCGATACTAGAAGGGCGGTACCGATACTCACCTTGGAGTACCAATACTTGCTGGGCAATCTGCCAAAGAAAGTTAAGTTCATGTTTGGGGATTCTATAATTCGTGGTAAAGGATCCGATAGGTCCCTAAAGGTATAAAACAAACTCTAAAACTAAGAAATCGAGGTTTGTAACCCCTTATGTGGATTAAGGGCTAATGTCTTAGTAACAGTTGGATAAGTTACTTGGTTTGGTAATCTATAAGGGTCCGTGGTGGATCAGTTATTGCTACGAGGTAGCTTGGGGCCCTTGCTGTGTGCTGAAGGGACGCCCATGTAGGCTGGTTTCCGTGAGTAATGAGATAATCTAATGAGAAAGACGTAAACAAATCCTACAGACACATATTAAATAGTGTAACAAACGAGGCATGCCTTGAGGTATTGGTAATGGTTGGCTGGAAGCCTTTATCTTTCGGTGAGATATATTGATGCTCGAGGGAGCATGTGATATCGTATGAGTCTTGGTCAGGAATTCGAATGTCCTAGAGTCAGTGCAAGGGCACTTAAATAAGGGGATAGGTACTCTATACTATGTGATCGAGTACAGCCGACGTGTCCGTATGCTATGTGATCTGGATGCGGTCCGAAACCTATCCTTGGGCTATGTGATCAGGATATGGAAATACAACTCGAAGGGCTATGTGATATTGAGTAACTCGATGAGCTATGTGATCTTGAGTAATCCTGTTCAGCTATGTGATCGCAAGATAAGACTGCTTGTGGCTATTGTGATCCAAGTATGTCTAGGATGTATCTGTGGCTATAGTGATTCGGATATGATCCTTACCTGACGGCTATGTAATCAAGGGTAACCTGACGGCTGTGTAAGCACGAGAAAAATAGTAGGGCTTCATTGGCCATTAGGGAATGTATGTTATTCACGTTGTTGTATGGATAAATGATGTTGACTAGTTACCTGTGGGCCATGTGATCAAGGTAGGGTTGTTACTCGATGGGCTATGTGATCTCGGGTACAGGTTGTATTATTCTTGGGCTTTGTGATCAGGGTATGAGATGTAACTCGATGGGCTTTATGATCTCGGGTATAGGCTAGATAACCCTTGGGCTATGTGATCAGGGTATAAGACGTAATTCAGTGGTCGGTGGGACCTCATGCACGGTAAGCTTGGGATGGCTTGGTAGACTTCTTACATAATAATGGTATCTTGAGACAGTGGTAAGCTCTAGCTAGGATATGCTAGAAGATGATCATTAGATGTGGAGAAGCCTTTCTGTGCACTCTTGAATATATTATCATGCATGCTTGGGTAAGGATGACCCGATCAAGGCTAACGGTGGTTCTTGCGACACACGAGAGAATCTTGAGGCAGGTGAAGGAAGCCGAAAGATGATCTTGATTGCGTTGTTTCCCTTCTGAAGGGCACTGCACACGAGTGGTGGAAGATCATAGAGTTAGGTATAAAGCCTACGCTCCCAACATGAGACATCTTTATGGATGAGTTTCGGAAGAAGTACATCGATGAGATACACATAGATGATATGAGGACCAGTTTACGTATTTGGTTTAGAGAGATCGAGCGGTGTTTGCTTATGAGCAAGAGCTTACGTGTTTGAGCCGCTATGCCCTAGAGTTGGTTACCACGGAAGAGTTGAGGTGCAAGAGGTTGAGACAAGGCTTGAATGTTGGCCTTGATTTGCATGTGACAAAGGGCCCGCTTGGGACATTCTTGAGTTGGCTAATAGTGTGAAGGAACTTGGCGACTTTAGAGTTTAGTATCTAATCAGTTCGAGGATTCTAGAGGTCGTGATACGGAGACCCTAGATATCATGGATCCTCCTCCCTGTCCACACGAGAGTTTTTATGCTTCAAGGAGTTCGAAGAGAGTTGCTTCAAGCCAGTCGCCGAGAGTCGGATTAAGATCTAGATTGAGGGTTCGTAGAGGCTCTTTATTTTCTATGCTAGAAGGGAGTGTTGATGGTTCTGTTGGAGCACCACTACCACCGGCGTGTGAGCTTTATGGCTGACATTACCATGAAGTATGCTTTTTGCTTCAGAGGGTTTGTTATTGGTGCCGGACACCAGGGCATATGGCAAAGGATTGCACAGTCATGGATGATGACTCATCGGCCTAGTCTCAGAGGTTGGTTGTTCCCCGACTTGATCAGAGTTTTGCTAGAAGCGGAGCTAGGGCACTGTCAAGCTATCGAGGTGGAGGTCCTTGAGATCCACCGCTAGGGTAGGCGAGCGAGACAGTCTGCAGCTCAGATTGGAGTTGACAGCGTTGCGACCAAGGATATGGCAGGTAAATAAGTTTGTATTGGTTTTAGCTGTTGTGTTAGTCGTTTAGCTCTTCGTTTGTGTAATATATCGATTCTTGTGATATGCATCTCGGTAATTCTTGGGTTTGTTGTTGCTTTAGGCGCCAAATAGAATTACATCCTTTTCTAGATAAGGTTTTATCATAGATGGTTGTTGAGAGAGCATGTGCGTCGTAGGTTACGTGTGAGAAGTGGTGAAGTTTAAATTGCTTGAATCTAGTTGTTAGTGTTGGTTGTATAGGATCTTAACCTCTCTAGGGTAGACGTTGTGCTCCGTAGTGCTAGCTCAAGGAAGGTTCTACAGGTTGCAAGGTGTTTTTAGCTTGCGTTGTAGACATGAGGGTTAAGAGTTCCTAGTCTTAGTGTTGTGGGTGTTTTGAGGTATGAAGGTACCCTTGGTGAGTGAGCAATCTTACCGGTTGGTTGTGGTTTATAATCGCAATAAAGGTAAGGCTGGGTTCGTTGTGAGTGTTCATTGCTTCGTGGCGTGGTACTTAACGGACTCTTGTTGGAGGCACACTTGTGCCAGCGACCAACTGAGTGTCGATGCCAAGTGCTTTACCGAGATCGTGTCTGCGTGTAAGTAACTTGTATGGCGGCCTTGGATGTGTTGAGCTGTAGTACAATGGTGGAAGAATGATGATGGGTTTTTGAGATCGGCGACCTTGTTTTGGCCATAGAATGTGAGAGCTTCGTGTGTTGTTTGTCGGAGTAAATGTACCGTTAGAAAAGTAGATAAAGGTCGTGATGATCATGGCTGAGGTCCTAAGGGCGAATCGTGAGAATAGTTGCTTGGATGGTGCACCTATTAAGCTAGATTTTGTGGGGTTGGAGGATTACCCAACGGAGTCGATCAAAATTGTTATCGGTTAAGGTAAATAGTATAGAAGTTATCAGAGTAGCGCAACAAAAATGTGGATTAGTAGTTGTGTCAAGGGTAACCGGGTGGTTACTTTGCAAAGAAATATTTTTAAACGAACCAGTTGGCGATCCTTGAGAACAGTCTGATGGTTTTTCACGTCTGATGATTGGGACCGAAGCCAGGGTGAGGAAGAAGATGCTTAGACCTTGCAAGTAGAATGGCTAAGTTTTGGGTTGCTTGTGTGAGTTCCTAGGTGACGGTGGTCTTTGCTCAGAACCCAGTGGTTGAAATCAAAAGTGATTTTTGATCGTGTGAAAGTGAGATAAAAAATGGGTTAAGTTTCAGCTTGGTGGGTCCAGTCTAGGGAAAAGAGCTGCCAGTTCAAGGTGGATTGGTGATAATGATCGGTTGTGAGGGTTTTGCTTGTCCTTTAAGGATTTATTTGGATATGATTGTTGGATATGACGCGTCCTGGCGATGGTTTGTGGGTGTGGTGCAGCGTTTTTAGGCGTAGATAAAGCCCAAGTTAGGTTTTTGTTGATGGATGCTAGTAGAAAGGATTGGTTAACCGAGATAGAATCCTTTAGGGGTGAGTCCTTAAAGTTGATGTTTGAGCAGCGTGGATCGAGGTTGGTTATGTTGCCATGTTTAATGGTTCGTCATAAGTTTCGTTGGTTGCTGAAAAAGAGTCGTTGGAAACCTCAAGAGAAGTGTTGAGAGCGATTATCTTATGATATGGTTCTATTTAAGGTAGATTAAGGGATAACTTTCGCTAATCAAGGTGATCCTATTTAAATGGCGAGATGGTTAGATCTGTTCGGGTTACATCTCTCTTTCATCCGTTTAAATTTTGAGGATGAAATTTCTTGAAGGATGGAAGAATTATGATGACCCGAATTTCTCGAGTCAACAATGGATGTTGACCCAGGTCTTGGACCAATACGTCAGGCTAAGATGTTGGGCCATTATGGGCCTTCGTGCATTGTTGTGCTTGCTTGGTTGTTAGGGCTTGGCTTATGTTGGATTTTGAGGAAGGACATTATGGTAAAACCATAAATGGGGGACAAAGGCTGGTAGAGCCTTAACATTTTCTGCAGAAAAAGGGAGGTGGTGATATCACCTTGGCTCCCTTGTCCCCCTCTCCCAAAAACCCCTCCTTTCTCCTACCCAAGAACCAAAAGAAAAGATGAAAGCTTAAGGTTGAAGAGTGTGAATCTCGGATTGGTGATCAATGGAGATTTGATCAGCAAGAAAGGATCTATCTTTCAAGGTAAATATCTCCTAGTTTGGTGGAAGTTGGGTTTGAAGGTTGGAGCAAGGAAGAAGAGGTGGAAGAAGCTTGGTTGCTGCCTTAGTTCTTGAATTCTTGCTAAAGGTCATACACATCTCGACTCTTATGTTTCATGAGCTTCATAAGATGATTACCTTGCTTGGTTTTATGTTTATGGGTTGCTTAGTTAGGGTTTTTGAGCTTTAAACCCCTCTAATGGTAAATCACATTTTGGAGTTGATAATGGGTAAAATTGGTAGGAAATCACCTAATATACTCCAAATAACTTGTAGGAAAGATTTGAAACTTATTCATAGGGGTTAAGATTGGGATTAGTGTAATCCCGAGCTCCAAGTTTTGAAATTTGGGCTCGAGTACATGTCGTGAGGTGAGGCTACGTACCGGGTACTCCTTTGTATATTGAGGGACGATTTGTGAGGGTGTACCGGTATGCCTCTCCATGTATCGGTACCCCTCACTCAAATAGAAATCCAGTAGCACTTAGGCATATCGAGTGCAAAGAGACGCGTGTCGACGCGACCGCATTACATTGCCTAAAAGGCTTTGAGTACCGATGCGTGCGTAGTGTATCAATACGTCCTTAGGATGAACTCCTAGAATCTAATATCTAGTACCGGTACCCGTTGGGGAGTGTTCGTGATGTTGATTGCCTAGGAGAGGCTTAGCGCACCGACGTGAAGGGTGAAGTACCGGTACGGGCTTAGATCGGTGCGGGGTGATCACATTACCGATCTTTGAGTACCTATACATGGTAAGAGCGTATCGGTGCGGCTTGTGGTCTAACTCTATCGAACCTAGTTAGGGTATCGGTACTCATGGGGATTATTGATACTAGGAGGGCGGTACCGATACTCACATTGGAGTACCGATACTTACTTTGGACAATCAGCCAAAGAAAGTTGAGTTCGCGTTTGGGGGTTCTATAATTCGTGGTAAAGGATCCGATAGGTCCCTAAAGGTATAAAACAAACTCTAAAATTAAAAAATTGAGGTTTGTAACCCCTTATGTGGATTAAGGGCTAATGTCTTAGTAATGATTGGATAAGTTACTTGGTTTGGTAATCTATAAGGGTCCGTGGTGGATCAGTTATTGCTACGAGGTAGCTTAGGGTCCTCTTTGTGATTTGAAGGGACGTCCATATAGGCTGGTTTCCGTGAGTAATGAGATAATATAATGAGAAAGGCGTAAACAAATCCCTCTGAGACACATATTAAATAGTGTAACAAGCGAGTCATGCATTGAGGCATTGGTAATGGTTGGTGGAAGCCTTTATCTTCGGTGAGATATATTGATGCTCGAGGGAGCATGTGGTATCGTATGAGTCTTGGTCAGAATTGAATGTCTAGAGTCGGTGCAAGGGCACTTAAATAAGGGGATAGGTACTCTATACTATGTGATCGAGTATATCCGACGTGTCCGTATGCTATGTGATATGGATGCGGTCCGAAACCTATCCTTGGGCTATGTGATCGGGATATGGAAATACAACTCAAAGGGCTATGTGATATCTTGTGTAACTCGATGGGCTATGTGATCTTGAGTAATCATGTTCAGCTATGTGATCGCAAGATAAGACCGCTTGTGGCTATTGTGATCCAAGTATGTCTAGGATATCTGTGGCTATAGTGATCCGGATATGATCCTTTACCCGACGGCTATGTAATCAAGGGTAACCCCGACGGTTTTGTGAGCACGAGAAAAATAGTAGGGCTTCGTTGGCCATTAGGGAATGTATGTTATTTACGTTGTTGTATGGATAAATGATGTTGACTAGTTACCCTTGGGCTATGTGATCAAGGTAGGGTTGTTACTCGATGGGCTATGTGATCTCGCACAGGTTGTATTATTCTTGGGCTTTGTGATCAAGGTATGAGATGTAACTCGATGGGCTTTATGATCTCGGGTATAGGCTAGATAACCCTTGGGCTATGTGATCAGGGTATAAGACGTAATTCAGTGGTCGGTGGGACCTCATGCACGGTAAGCTTGGGATGGCTTGGTAGACTTCTTACATAATAATGGTATCTTGAGACAGTGGTAAGCTCTAGCTAGGATATGCTAGAAGATGATCATTAGATGTGGAGAAGCCTTTCTGTGCACTCTTGAATATATTATCATGCATGCTTGGGTAAGGATGACCCGATCAAGGCTAACCAGTGGTTGCGCGACACACAGAGAATCTTGAGACAGGTGAAGGGAAGCCCGAAAGATGATCTTGATTGCGTTGTTTCCCTTCTGAAGGGCACTGCACACGAGTGGTGGAAGATCATAGAGTTAGGTATAAAGCCTACGCTCCCAACATGAGACATCTTTATGGATGAGTTTCGGAAGAAGTACATCAGTGAGATACACATAGATGATATGAGGGACCAGTTTCTGTATTTGGTTTAGAGAGATCGAACGGTGTTTGCTTATGAGCAAGAGCTTCTGTGTTTGAGCCGCTATGCCCTAGAGTTGGTTACCACGGAAGAGTTGAGGTGCAAGAGGTTCAGACAAGGCTTGAATGTTGGCCTTCAGTTGCATGTGACAAAGGGCCCGCTTGGGACATTCTTCGAGTTGGCTAATAGTGTGAAGGAACTTGAGCGACTTTAGAGTTTAGTATCTAATCAGTTCGAGGATTCTAGAGGTCGTGATACGGAGACCCTAGATATCATGGATCCTCCTCCCTGTCCACACGAGAGTTTTTATGCTTCAAGGAGTTCGAAGAGAGTTGCTTCAAGCCAGTCGCCGAGAGTCGGATTAAGATCTAGATTGAGGGTTCGTAGAGGCTCTTTATTTTCTATGCTAGAAGGGAGTGTTGATGGTTCTGTTGGAGCACCACTACCACCGGCGTGTGAGCTTTATGGCTGACATTACCATGAAGTATGCTTTTTGCTTCAGAGGGTTTGTTATTGGTGCCGGACACCAGGGCATATGGCAAAGGATTGCACAGTCATGGATGATGACTCATCGGCCTAGTCTCAGAGGTTGGTTGTTCCCCGACTTGATCAGAGTTTTGCTAGAAGCGGAGCTAGGGCACTGTCAAGCTATCGAGGTGGAGGTCCTTGAGATCCACCGCTAGGGTAGGCGAGCGAGACATCTGCGGATTTCAGTTGAGGTTAATGACGTTGCGACCAAGGATATGGCGGTAAATAAGTTTGTATTGGTTTTATTTATTTGTGTTAGTCGTTTAGCTCTTCGTTTGTGTAATATATCGATTCTTGTGATATGCATCTCGGTAATTCTTGGGTTTGTTGTTGCTTTAGGCGCCAAATAGAATTACATCCTTTTCTAGATAAGGTTTTATCATAGATGGTTGTTGAGAGAGCATGTGCGTCGTAGGTTACGTGTGAGAAGTGGTGAAGTTTAAATTGCTTGAATCTAGTTGTTAGTGTTGGTTGTATAGGATCTTAACCTCTCTAGGGTAGACGTTGTGCTCCGTAGTGCTAGCTCAAGGAAGGTTCTACAGGTTGCAAGGTGTTTTTAGCTTGCGTTGTAGACATGAGGGTTAAGAGTTCCTAGTCTTAGTGTTGTGGGTGTTTTGAGGGTATGAAGGTACCCTTGGTGAGTGAGCAATCTTACCGGTTGGTTGTGGTTTATAATCGCAATAAAGGTAAGGCTGGGTTCGTTGTGAGTGTTCATTGCTTCGTGGCGTGGTACTTAACGGACTCTTGTTGGAGGCACACTTGTGCCAGCGACCAACTGAGTGTCGATGCCAAGTGCTTTACCGAGATCGTGTCTGCGTGTAAGTAACTTGTATGGCGGCCTTGGATGTGTTGAGCTGTAGTACAATGGTGGAAGAATGATGATGGGTTTTTGAGATCGGCGACCTTGTTTTGGCCATAGAATGTGAGAGCTTCGTGTGTTGTTTGTCGGAGTAAATGTACCGTTAGAAAAGTAGATAAAGGTCGTGATGATCATGCATTTGAGGTCCTGAGGCGAATCGTGAGAATAGTTGCTTGGATGGTGCACCTATTAAGCTAGATTTTGTGGGGTTGGAGGATTACCCAACGGAGTCGATCAAAATTGTTATCGGTTAAGGTAAATAGTATAGAAGTTATCAGAGTAGCGCAACAAAAATGTGGATTAGTAGTTGTGTCAAGGGTAACCGGGTGGTTACTTTGCAAAGAAATATTTTTAAACGAACCAGTTGGCGATCCTTGAGAACAGTCTGATGGTTTTTCACGTCTGATGATTGGGACCGAAGCCAGGGTGAGGAAGAAGATGCTTAGACCTTGCAAGTAGAATGGCTAAGTTTTGGGTTGCTTGTGTGAGTTCCTAGGTGACGGTGGTCTTTGCTCAGAACCCAGTGGTTGAAATCAAAAGTGATTTTTGATCGTGTGAAAGTGAGATAAAAAATGGGTTAAGTTTCAGCTTGGTGGGTCCAGTCTAGGGAAAAGAGCTGCCAGTTCAAGGTGGATTGGTGATAATGATCGGTTGTGAGGGTTTTGCTTGTCCTTTAAGGATTTGACTGGATATGATTGTTGGATATGACGCGTCCCTGGCGATGGTTTGTGGGTGTGGTGCAACGTTTTAGACGTAGATAAAGCCCAAGTTAGGTTTTTGTTGATGGATGCTAGTAGAAAGGATTGGTTAACCGAGATAGAATCCTTTAGGGGTGAGTCCTTAAAGTTGATGTTTGAGCAGCGTGGATCGAGGTTGGTTATGTTGCCATGTTTAATGGTTCGTCATAAGTTTCGTTGGTTGCTGAAAAAGAGTCGTTGGAAACCTCAAGAGAAGTGTTGAGAGCGATTATCTTATGATATGGTTCTATTTAAGGTAGATTAAGGGATAACTTTCGCTAATCAAGGTGATCCTATTTAAATGGCGAGATGGTTAGATCTGTTCGGGTTACATCTCTCTTTCATCCGTTTAAATTTTGAGGATGAAATTTCTTGAAGGATGGAAGAATTATGATGACCCGAATTTCTCGAGTCAACAATGGATGTTGACCCAGGTCTTGGACCAATACGTCAGGCTAAGATGTTGGGCCATTATGGGCCTTCGTGCATTGTTGTGCTTGCTTGGTTGTTAGGGCTTGGCTTATGTTGGATTTTGAGGAAGGACATTATGGTAAAACCATAAATGGGGGACAAAGGCTGGTAGAGCCTTAACATTTTCTGCAGAAAAAGGGAGGTGGTGATATCACCTTGGCTCCCTTGTCCCCCTCTCCCCAAAACCCCCTCCTTTCTCCTACCCAAGAACCAAAAGAAAAGATGAAGCTTAAGGTTGAAGAGTGTGAATCTCGGATTGGTGATCAATGGAGATTTGATCAGCAAGAAAGGATCTATCTTTCAAGGTAAATATCTCCTAGTTTGGTGGAAGTTGGGTTTGAAGGTTGGAGCAAGGAAGAAGAGGTGGAAGAAGCTTGGTTGCTGCCTTAGTTCTTGAATTCTTGCTAAAGGTCAGTACATCTCTGACTCTTATGTTTCATGAGCTTCATAAGATGATTGCCTTGCTTGGTTTTATGTTTATGGGTTGCTTAGTTAGGGTTTTTGAGCTTTAAACCCCTCTAATTGTAAATCACATTTTAGGAGTTGATAATGGGTAAAATTGGTAGGAAATCACCTAATATACTCCAAATAACTTGTAGGAAAGATTTCAGTCTTATTCATAGGGGTTAAGATTGGGATTGGTGTAATCTCGAGCTCCAAGTTTTGAAATTTGGGCTCGAGTACCGGTACAGGGTGATTGTGTACCGGTACTGTTTTGTATATTAAGGGACAGTTTGTGAGGGGTGTACCGGTACGCCTTTTCGTGTATCAGTACCCCTCACTCAAATAGAAATCCAGTAGCACTTAGGCATATCGGTACGCAAGAGACGTATCGGTACGCACTGTTGCATTGCCTAAAAAGGCTTTAAGTACCAGTACGGTACGTAGTGTATCAATACGTCCTTAGGATGAACTCCTTAGAATCTAATAGGGGTACCGGTACCCATTGGGGAGTACCAGTTCGTGATGTTGATTGCCTAGGAGAGGCTTAGCGTACCGGTACGTGAAGGGTGAAGTACCGATACGGGCTTGAATCAGTACGGGGTGATCACATTACCGATGCTGAGTACCTATACATGGTAAGAGCGTATCGGTACGGCTTGTGGTCTAACTCTATCGAACCTAGTTAGGGTATCAGTACTCATGGGGGAGTATTGATACTAGGAGGATGGTACCGATACTCACATTGGAGTACCGATACTTGCTGGACAATCAGCCAAAGAAAGTTGAGTTCGCGTTTGGGGGTTCTATAATTCGTGGTAAAGGATCCGATAGGTGCCTAAAGGTATAAAGCAAACTCTAAAATTAAAAAATTGAGGTTAGTAACTCGTATGTGGATTAAGGGCTAATGGCTTAGTAACAGTTGGATAAGTTGCTTGGTTTGGTAATCCATAAGGGTCCGTGGTGGATCAGTTATTGTACGAGGTAGCTTAGGGTCCTTGCTGTATTCTGAAGAGACGTCCATATAGGCTGGTTGCCGTGAGTAATGAGATAATATAATGAGAAAGGCGTAAACGAATCCTACAGACACATATTAAATAGTGTAACAAACGAGTCATGCATTGAGGCATTGGTAACGGTTGGCTGGAAGCCTTTATCTCTCGGTGAGATATATTGATGCTCAGGGAGCATGTGGTATCGTATGAGTCTTGGTCAGAAATTCGAATGTCCTAGAGTCAGTGCAAGGGCACTTAAATAAGGGGATGGGTACTCCGGGCTATGTGATCGAGTATATCTGACGTGTCCATAGACTATGTGATATGGATGCGGTCCGAAACCTATCCTTGAGCTATGTGATCAGGATATGGAAATACAACTCAAAGGGCTATGTGATCTTGTGTAACTCGATGGGCTATGTGATATCGAGTAATCATGTTCGGCTATGTGATCGCATGATAATACTGCTTGTGGCTATTGTGATCCAAGTATGTCTAGGACATATCTGTGGCTATAGTGATCCGAATATGATCTTTACCCGACGACTATGTGATCACGGGTAACCCGACGGTTTTGTGAGCACGGGAAAATAGTAGGGCTTCGTTGGCCATTAGGGAATGTATGTTATTTACGTTGTTGTATGGATAAACGATGTTGACTAGTTACCCTTGGGCTATGTGATCAGGTAGGGTTGTTACTCGATGGACTATGTGATCTCGGGTACGGGTTGTATTACCCTTGGGCTTTGTGATCAAGGTATGTGATGTAACTCGATGGGCTTTGTGATCTCGGGTATAGGCTAGATAACCCTTGGGCTATGTGATCAAGGTATGAGACGTAATTCAGTGGTCGGTGGGACCTCGTACACGGTAAGCCTGAGATGGCTTGGTAGACTTCTTACATAATAGTGGTATCTTAAGACATTGGTAAGCTCTAACTAGGATAGGCTAGAAGATGATTCTTAGATGTGGAGAAGCCTTTCTATGCACTCTTGAATATATTATCATGCATGCTTATTTTTATGATATTCATGAATTGCGGTAGAGTAGAAATGTACCACTGAGCTTTGTTAGCTCAGCGTGCGTAATTGTGGTTTCTTCCGTACGTAGGTTGATAGGTTGCGTTTGGAGGGGCACATCGAGGAGGATTTTCCAGCATCGAGCCAATCTCAGAGTACAATACTTAATTTTTAGTTTGGACTAGTTGTATTCATAGGACCTTACCACAGCCGAGTCTATATTTTATTCTAATTTGCCGTATTTGGTCAAACAGAGTATTTTAATTGGAACTTATGTTTTGTAAACCTTTTTTAATATCATTATCTATGTGGATTTTACAATAATGGATTATTTCGAGAATTTCTAACTTGTGGTTTTAAACGAGAAATTTTGATGGGTCAGTTTTGGGTGACCCAAAAGTGATGCTCCAGATTCGGGACGAAATCGGGGTGTTACATGTAGGGGGAACACACGATTATGATGATCTATGGGATAGAGCACTGCAAAGATCCCAGATGTTCCATTCGCAGCACACTGATGTTGGATCATCCGGAGTGAGTGCGTTTCAACAACCACCTCCATACTTGCCTACTTCGCTCATTTCCACTCCGCTATGTGCTGAAGATATGTACGCGACACCACCTTCTATGCGGATTTTGGATGACCAGCCAGGCGAAGACGAGCAGGATTTAGAGGACCTCCAATCTCCACGGAGGATGGCTCAACCTCACGATGGTATGACCAGACATCTTCCCTGCATAGACAAGAGCTGTCGAGAAGGAGGAAAAGATAGGATATTTTTTTTCTATTTGGAATTTTTATATTAATGTTTAAACTTTTATTTGGAACTATTGCAGTTGTTAATATTTGTCATTTTTTATATATATTATATGAGATTTATAATAATTGTTTAAACTTTTTTTATATTTGTGATTTATATTAAAGTTGTTTAAACATTTTCTAATTTGAATTTATTTTGTTTTATTATTATGGAACAAACGCACTTAATTTAAAAATGTTCTGTTACTTTATTAATGAAAGTTTACAAACTCATTCAAAATTGATGTGACGGCCCGGCACGATAGTTAGGACGATTCGGACATTTATCTCTCGTGTGACGGGTCGCTTGGCAAAGTACACAATGTTTAGTTTGAACTCCCTCTCGATCATCTGGATCATCCATACAAGTATGAATGCGGGAGGAAGTCGGTCGACCCTTTAGCTTTCTTCGAAGACTGGGATTTGGTAACCATTCTTCGTATATTGGATCTGTTGGCCAATATTCCTGATTTAGAATTGTCCTAAACATAAGCCTGTAGATATTTTTCATTGTTTCCAACCTAAAACAATCGTCCACCAACGTATATGGGTCTATACGGACATGCATGCATGCGGCGATTGCGTGAGCGTACGGGTATCTATATGCCTGAAAATAGCCACAGTCACATCAGTTCACATGCAAGTTTACTCGAAACAATTTGTGCTCGTTCAGGCGTACCGAGGCTTGGACATTAAATTCAGCATCGTTGGGGTCGAAGGAATCCACTCTCATGGCGGTTGCGTCATCTTGAAGTTTCTTCATACTCATCTGGAGAGTTTCAGACCACTGTTGTCCTCTATTTGTTTGAGAGTTTACCTTCTTCCCTTTGTCGCACCATACTTTGCCCAGTCTAAAGTATGTCTCCCAAACAATACTGGCAATTGGTAGATGGCGCGTCCATTTCAACACAGAGTTGATAGCCTCGGAAAGGTTAGTGGTCATATGCCCGTAACGTCAACCTTCATCATAGGCCTATGACCATCGTTCCCTGGGAATATCAACAACAAAATCATGTACACGTTCTCCGTGCCTTATAAAACGCCTAAACTTCGCATCGAACCTTGGCCGAACCGTTTCATTTCCTGCTCGTAAAAACGTTAGTTAGTAAACGCAAGTCAAATATCATACATAAATAAATCAATAATTTAGACAATAACAAATTATAACTTACCTGCGCTTAAAATTTCATGACGAATCTGATTGTTCCAGAACTGAGCCTTTGCATTGGCAACAATATGCCGTATACAATAGGCTGGATAAGCATGTGGTGATCTCCATAAACTTCCGGGCCTATCAATTACTGATAATAGAGCAGACCCTCTATCAAAAATCACACAAATCCCGTCCTCTTTGATTATTTGTCAGCATAAATTATTCAAAAAAATTCCCATCCCCCGGCATTTTCCTTTTCAACTATGATAAAGGCTATTGGAAATACATTCATGTCTCCGTCTTGCGCCACAACAATAAGCAATATTTGTCTGTATTTCCCGTACAGCAATGTACCATCAATTTGAATCATACATTTGCAGAATGTGAATCATTCAATGCACGGCTGGAATGCCCAGAATAATTTACTGAATATTCTTTTTCCGAGAATTACTTCACCTTGTAGTGTTACCGCCGATAACTTTTCGTACTCCACTGCAGTTCCGGGGATACATACTTGCATTGCTCGTAATAGAGCCGGTAGCTCATTATATGATTTATCTTAATCGCCGTAAACTAACGTCATCGCTTTTTGCTTCGCCATCCACGCCTTATAGTAAGATGGGATGTATCCAAGCTGTGCACGGATCGATGCTACCAACACTACAATGACGATCCTCAAATTCTTCTCAACCAACAACTTTGTGTAAGCGCATATCAAATTGGAGTCAAGGTTTATGTGGTCCTGTGAGATTGAAGTCATGGTATATGAATGTTGATCAATGAACCTTTTGACCTCCAACATCTTCTTTCGTTTCATATACGAAACTTTTATCCTCCAGTTACATTTGCTCTTATAATTCACGCACCTTACACAATATGTTTCGCTATCAGATTCAGTAACGCAATATTGCATATGACGTCTAACGTAATACTCCTTAATTGCTAATTGAGCATATTTCTTTGTATCGAATTGAGCTCTGAGTTTTAACTCTCTGTCGGTTGAGGCTGAGGATGAAGAATGACAAAAATACACGTGCCTCATTTTCTTGATCCCGCATTGCAGCATAGTCCACTTCATACATGTGGACTGGAGGCACATAAGCTGGAAGATTGGGCTCCGGTTGAACATAACCCCAAACCAACGGCTCATCAACCAATCTATATAGCAGTCGCTACTGCCCAAACATCTTCTTCAACATCAAGATCATGGCCATGAGCAGCAGCGGTCCTAACAGCATCAACATCATCAGCATCAAGCAACTCGACATCATCATCTTCTGCCACTGGTATAACATTTTCGTCGTCCTCGCTGAAATCATCAACTATTTCGCCCCAACGACCATAAACGTTTTCGGTGTCACAATCCATCGTGATATTCGATCACACCATTGTCTCTCCTAATTTACCAAAAAAACTCTACCCAAAACTCCTTAAACTTGATTTTTTTTGAAATGAACAACAAAAGAACAAAAATTCCCGGGCAACTGCTGTATATATATGCAGATACTGACGCCACCTGTAGATGGCGTCCTTGGTTCATGTCGCCACCTGCAGATGGCGTCCTAAGAGGAATCTTCCAAACCTGCACGCCATCTGCTCGTGGCGTCTTGTCGAGCTAGCTTTATTCGGCTGACAACGACTGACCACTTTCACTGCAGCTGTTGATTTGCGGCTCGATTTTTGTAATTCGGCTCAGGTGGCGTCTTCTTTGAATTTTAAATTTTAAATATTAAAAAAATTAAAAAGAGGTGACGTCTTCAAGTTACTGTAGTTTTTGCCGTATATCCCCAATTATAGGGCAGCGTGCCTTATTTCCCTATTTATTAAACCAAAAACCAGCATTGCCCTAAAATGCCTGAATTTATGGCATTTTACCCATTTTACCATGTAACTAATTCATTTTATAGTTCTACTATTTATTAATATAATTTTTTAACAATATTAATATCATATTATTATATCATGGTTGAAGAAACCGAATTGGATTTTGAAGCGACTGGGTCTCTACTTCCTAGTTTAACCTATTCAATTTCAACCGGATAATTCAACCATTCTATTTGAAGCCACGTCTCTGTGCTGCCCAAATCTCTCCACATCCGATTATTCCCCTCCACGGCTCCGGTCTTTCTTCTTCGCCCAAATTTCCCCTCAACTTTTTTTTCTTCCAAATTTCCCAATATTTTTCCTAAGAAAAAAACCCTAACCCCATATCCCCGCTCCCCTTCCCTCCACATTTCCACGACATGTCGTTCAACGACGAAGAGTCGTTTGAACACACCCTCCTCGTTGTCCGTGAAGCCGCTGTCTACAAAATCCCGCCTCGTTCCACCTCCGGTGGTTACAAATGCGGCGAGTGGCTACAATCCGACAAGATCTGATCGGGTCGGCTCCGGGTCGTCTCCTGCAAGGACCGATGCGAGATCCGATTGGAGGATCCCAACTCTGCTGAGCTCTTTGCCGCTTGTTTTATCTACCCTGGCCAGCGCGAGAGCTCCGTCGAGCCCGCGCTAGATTCTTCCCGGTACTTCGTGCTGAAGATCGAGGACGGGAACGGGAAACACGCGTTTATTGGGGTCGGGTTTAACGAGCGAAACGAGGCGTTTGATTTCAACGTGGCGTTGTCTGATCATGAGAAGTATGTTAGTAGAGAGAACGAGAAAGAGGCCAGCGAGACAAATGCTAGTGATCCTCTTATTGATATTCATCCCGCAGTCAATCATAGATTGAAGGTAGAAAATATCGGGTCTTGTTTGCCTTTTAGTAGCTTTAGACGTGTAATTTTGATTTATCTTAGAATGTGGGTTGAGTTATTCTTTATTTTGATCTTATCATACGTGAGCTATTTCGTAAAATAGTAGGGTTAAATTTGTTACTTTTGTTAGTATTCTAAAAGTATTAAATTTTATTCAGTTGAGAATGGAAATTGGAAGGGGGGGGGGGGATCTTTATCCTGTTACTAATGAACTATTGGCTTTATATTTGGAAGAATGCAATTTTATGAGTTGGAGCAAACAACTAAGTTGATTGATTTATTCTATTTATCAAGTTAGTTTGTATGCTTGGATATGTACTGAGTTTTGTTTACTTTCTTTTGGTGTTACTGTCTTGGGAACCTTGTTAAGGAAAGTTTAATATGTTTATTATTATTAAGGACGTGCAATATCTTTTTTGCCAATGTGTTATGTTAATTTCATTTTGAAGTGATCTTTTTTCTTTCTGGTTTTTGATGTTATTTTACTGGTTTTGGATTTTGTTTCTTTTGAGGTACAACTTCAGTTTTTCCAATGTGCCATGTTAAATAAGTAATTTCTTTATTGGTTTGATCATTTATCTTTCTTACTTGGTGGCTTTTGGTTTCTGTTCTAAAGAGGACAACTTAATCTGTTTTGTTGTTAATTATTTGTGGGTTTTAAATGCTGCGTTTGAATTCATTTTATGTGGATTTTGATCTTGTGGTGTTTTGCGTTATAGGAAGGGGAGACCATTCGGATTAATGTGAAGCCCAAGCCATCTAGTGGAACTGGCATGCTTTCAGCTGCTGGATTGTCAGGTGGGGTCTCTAGTAGTGGAAAGCCTAAGACTTTGGGCCTTGCCCCACCGCCCAGTGGTTCTGGAAAAATAAGGTCTCCTCTCCCACCCCCTCCCAATGACCCTGATGCTGCTCGGATGACATCTAACAGTCAAGGCATAGGTCTAAGAGAACCCAGGGAAAATACAAGACAAACTGACCCTTTAACAAATTTTTCTCAACTAGAGGTATGGCTCTAATTTAATCTTTCAATAAGATACGTGGTTCTTGAGCTCTTTTGCAACCTGCTTCATGTTTTTCTTAAATGTAGCTTTTGCCAAGCAATGCTGTACAACTCGTCTTCTAGGCGATTCTGTGAGACTGCAGTCATTGTTTTTAGGCATTGTATGTATTTAGCCCCATGGACTGATTGCTGTTCCCTGGTGGTAGAAATAATGTGGGCATAGGTTTAGAATCGAAGCTCAAATATTAAAAACAGAATATAAATGTTTCATATGTTTGGAGGCTGCTATTCTTTTTTTTTTTTTTTATCAGGAATTCATTTTTGGTTTCATATGTAACTGCATTGGTGACATTTACAGAGGAATCTTCCTGCTAGTGGATCTGGATCTAGGAAGACTGCCGCATCCGGATGGGCGGCTTTTTAATGGTATGAAATGTACTACCTTACATCTCATGTTTTTGGAAGATGAAGAAAGAAGGAAAGAAAGAAAGAGGTTAAAAAAAGAAATGACAAGATACCGAATACTTGCATGTTTCCAATATCATATTGATGTCACTTTTCTCTTGCTTAAACTTGTATGCTATTGTTTAGATATGTCAGAGAAATTTATTTTTATGTATCAAATGCTGCATGCATTTAGTTACATGGCTGATTTTTCAATGAGGGCAATAATCATTGGTATTATTGTCATGTTGTGTTTAAGGTGTTATGTAGACTCAGATGTTTATAATTATATAGATTGATGTCTGTATTTTTCTCTTATTACTGTTGTATTATGTAATTGTTTTGTGTTCAACTTTGTCGGAGCTAGCATATTTCTAAAGATTTTTTTTTCAAAGGAATGTCTAATGTTTCAGTCCGGTCTATTTCCAGGTAGTACAATGAATATATGACACACGGTATCTATTCTACTTCTTTTCTCGGGTTAGATTTTTTAGGGAAACAATCAGAAAAAATAAAGGAAAAGTTTAGAGAATTAGTTGCTTTTGAAAACTCGAGTAATCTTAAGTTTCAAACAATTTAATTTCTAGAACTCACCTATTTATGATATATCAATTTTGGTATATGTTTTTTTATTCTATTATTTACGAAATAAAAAATTAAGTCTAAAAAGCACGTATATTATGAAAATGTATCTTTGTGCAGGTGAAATTAAAATCTCAATTTTAAAAATTAGTTTCAAAACATTTATTTTGTTCGCAATGACAGTTGGGTAAAACTAGTTTTGGAAAAACGTGAAATTGAAAATTTTGAGCCATGTTTTTTTATGGGTAATCGTGGAGATATAAATGATAAATTTATTAGTTTATATTTTACTTCAATATTTATATACACTAATCCAATTGCTAGTTATCGCTAGTCATTGAATGATTTGGGTTAAAACTGGGCCTGACGGCAAGCGTGGGGTGTAAATTGAAGCTTGTCAAACCCATCGGGGTGGGAGTATACTTGCACGTCGTGAATGTCTGGACTGATTGAACTCTTTGTGGGCTTGTGGATATTTTACTCACTATGAATTAATTTTTCCTTAAATATAAAATATCTTTTTGAATATTTAGAATTAAAAGGATACTATTTGGTTTCCTTAATTTCGGATATTAAATATAGTAATGCTCTGCATTTCACATTTATATATTCGATTAAATATGGTATTAATGGCTTATTTTTAAATTTATTTGGACACAACATTAATGACCATAATATCAGAATATATCGTTTCCAATAATACTCCCTCATGAAACTCTTATAAATGGTGCGCATATCTTTTAAGTTTAACAAAAAAGACAACACATATTATTTTCAATTGCTTTTACTCTGTGATCACCCGGTGCACTGTTCATTATTAAAATTTCCCTTATATCATGGGAACGTTGTGACTATAAATCATAATAGAGGTACGACAAAAAGGCTCAACAAAGCTGTCAACCCTAATATTGCCAAGACAAACATGATGGAAGTCAATAAGAACTTCAAAAGAAGCATAACGAACGAGGTCAGTGTTGTGGAAGAAATTTTCAAGCAAGTATCAGATATGAATATATGTGTTGTGATCTCTGAAGTTAACATAGTTGACTCAGATCCAAGAGAATGGTGGCTTGATAATGGTGCCACACGTCACATTTGTAGTGACAATGACTTATTCATTGAGTTGGTTCCTAGTGAGAACGGGGAGAAATTGTACATGGTCAATGATGCAACTTTCAAGATCAAGGAGAAGGAAACTGTAGTTTTAAAGATGACTTTGGGCAAAAAGCTGAAGCTTCAAAACGTATTGTATGTACCTGACATAAAAAAGAACCTTGTTTCTGGGACACTCTTAAGTATGCATGGCTTTATGATGGTGTTTGAATCTCAGAAGTTGATTTTGTCAAAAGGGGAATATTTGTGAGAAAAAGATATGTATTAAATAACATGTGAAAATTTGATACTACTCTCTGTAAAAGCTAAAACAATGAATAAGGAAAACATTTCTTCTTTTGTCTATATGCTTGAGTCATATGATTTATGGCACGGTAGGCTTGGACATGTTAATTATGATACCTTACGTGGGTTGATTAACTTGGAGCATATTTCCTCATTTCACATTAATTATAATCATAAATGTGAAATTTGTGTTGAGGCAAAATTAACAAGGTCTTCATTTTAAACTATTGAAAGAAAGACAAAACCTCTTGATCTAATACATAACGATGTTGTGACTTAAAGTTTGTCCAAACTAGAGGAGAGTATAAATATTTTATTAAATTCATTGATGATAGCATAAAATACTGCTATGTATATTTGCTTAAGAGCAAAGACGAAGCTATAGAGAAATTTATACTCTATCAGCAGGAAGTTGAAAACTAACTTAATAAAAAGATTAGTGGTAAAAAGTGATTGTAGTGATAAATACGTTGAGCCATTTGGTGAATATTTTTCACAATGACATTATTCACGAAGTAATGTCACCATACTCTCCTCAATCCAATAGAGTAGACGAACGAAAAAAAGCGGACTCTAAAGAAAATGATAAACGCTTTGCTAGGAAGATTTGAGTTATCAGAGAACATGTGGGAGAAGCTATTCTATTAACTAATTACCTTTTAAATAAAGTTCCCCGCAAGAAAAGAGACAAGACATCATATGAATTATGAAAACGTTGAAAATCTTCCTACAATCACTTGAAAGTGTGGGCGTGTTTTGCGAAGGTAATGACCCTATTACCTAAACAAATGAAAATAGGTCCTAAAATAGTGGATTGTATTTTCATTGGCTATGTAGTACATAGCAACACATATTGATTTCTTGTGTATGAATCGAAGAACCTTGAGATTTACAAGAATACAATAATGAAATCAAAGAATGCCTCTTTATTTGAAAATGTATTCCATTGTAAAGCTAGGAAAGTTGGTCAAAGTTTAATTTTAAAGACTATCGATAAAGATAGCTCAGATGATCAACAAGGGGTTTAGCTTGAAATAGAGCCACAACAAAGTAAACGAGCAAAGGTACAAAAATTATTTGGATAAGATTTTCTAACATTTATGCTAGAGGCTGAACCTCAAATGTATAATGATGCTATACGTTCAACTGAAGGTATCTTATAGAAGGATGTCATTAAGAGTGAAATTGATTCCATCATACAAAACCATACGTGAGAATTAGTGGATCTTCCTCCGATAATTAAACCATTAAATTCTAAATGGATTTTCAATCAAAAAATAAAATTAGATGGTACAATTTATAACTACAAGGCTAGGTTGGTTATAAAAGGTTGCCGACAAAAGGAAGGCCTTGACTATTTTGATACATATTCTCATGTATTAAGAATAACTTCCATAAGGATGACACTCGCGATTGTCGCTTTGAGGAATCTAGAAGTACATCAAATGGATGTTAAACAACTTTCCTAAATGGTGTTCTTGATGAAGAAATATACATGGAACAACCTGAGGGTCATGTAGTTTTAGGTAAAGAGAGAAAAGTTTGTAGATTGGTGAAGTCCTTGTATGGACTTAAACAAGCACCAAAGCAATGACATGAAAAGTTTGATAGTGTCATGATGAAAAAAATTTAAGATAAATGAGTGTGACAAATGTGTACATGTCAAAACTACCAACATTGGATATATTATTCTATGTTTATAAGTTGATGACATACTCATTGTTGGAAGCAACAATGAAATGGTAAAACGTACTAAAGACATGTTAAATTCAAGACTTGACATGAAGGATATAAGACTAGTAGATACGATTTTGGGCATCCAAATCAAATGGTCACCTGAAGGTCTTATATTAACTCAATCGCACTATATGGACAAGATTCTTGAGAAATTTGACAAGGATAATTATGATATAGCAAGAACTCCAATAGACATTTGCAAGGGTCAAAGTGTTGACCAAGTAGAATATGCAACGTCATAGGTAGTCTAATATACCTCATGAGCTGCACTAGATCAAATATTACTTTTATTATGAGCAATTTAAGCAGATTCACAAGCAATTTAGGTGAAAACCACTAGAAAACGATTGTGAGGGTACTAAGATATTTTAGATATACTTGGAACTATGGATTGCATTATTTTAGAGATCTTGTTATTTTAGACAGATACTTCGATGCCAATTGGATATCTGATATTCAAGATACCAAAGGCACAAGTGGATATGTTTTCACTTTAGGAAGATGAGCCGTATAATGGTAAGTCGAGACATATGCATCACTGACATAATACCATTAAACAACTGATCTCAAATGGAGTTATCTCTATTGATTTTGTAAAATCAAAGGATAACGTTGTGGATTCGCTAACCAAAGGGTTATATTGGGATCAAGTTAAGAAAACACCGAAAGGAATAGAACTAAAGCCCAGGAAAACTTAAGGTGCTATGTGAAGGAAAACCCTACCTAGTTGACTGTAGATCCCAAGATCTAGGTTCAAAGGGACAACCTAATTGCATAAACCTTGTGCGGTCATTGTAGGGGTTCTTCTCCCAAGTTCGTTCCTATGATGTAAACAGTGATCAAAAGTGGAATAGGCTAAGCAATGCTTTTAATGGCCATTGTGTGTTTCGATGAACCGAACAACATAAGTCACCTATGTGAAAGTGAAGTGGGGCCGCTTCAAAGAAACTATTGGGGCATAGTTCTTTCAAACTTTTGCAGAACCAGGGAGATGTTCACGGCCATATAAACATAACCATGAGAACTAAAAACTTCGACAGAGAGGTAGTTGTGTGATGTATATCATCGTATACACAAACGAC
The DNA here is from genome assembly GCA_019671005.1 of Hibiscus mutabilis. Classification (NCBI taxonomy): domain Eukaryota; kingdom Viridiplantae; phylum Streptophyta; class Magnoliopsida; order Malvales; family Malvaceae; genus Hibiscus; species Hibiscus mutabilis. Next base: position 73,551,471 of record CM033713.1, read on the forward strand.
AGAACAAGTGAAAGACATCATGTCTACTGGTCAGCCAGTAAAGTAAATGTACTTTCACAAGAGAAGGTTCAAAGGAGGACACCTACCTATCCTACGCAGCTATCGATAGTAGAATCTATCACCATATCGAGTCAAAATATTTTGATAAAATCATCATTTTCATTCATGTGGGGGATTGTTGGAAAAATGTGATAAATTGGAAACTTTAAGCCATATTCTATGGCTAAAGGTGGAGATTCGAATAATGAATTTATTGGTTCATATTATACTCCATGAGACCTTTACAACGATATCTCATATCATCAAAATGGTTAAGTGATGAATGAGAATTTAATGCTCAAAGTAGGGTACTTGTGAACTATATAAGGAAAATGAGAAATCCATATCCACATTGGTGGGATAACAAGTATGAGAAGTGTTTATATACAACAACCCACTTGCTAGTCATTGAATAACTTGGGTTAAAATTGTTCCTCGAGCGTAGGCATATGGGGTACAAATCGAAGCTAGCCAAACCCATTAGAGTTGGGGGTGCACTCGCACGTCGTAGGGGATGCGAGTGTCCGAACCGGTCAGGCCCTCCGTGGGCTTGCAGATATTTTACCCATTACGAATTATTTTTTCCTTAAATATGACATATCTTTTTGAATATTCTAAATTAAAAGAATATTATTTGGTTTCCTTAATTTCAGATATTAAATATGGTAATGCCTTGCAGTTCACATTTATATATTCGATTAAATACGATATTAATAACTTATTTTCGAATTTATTTGGACACAACATTAATGACCATAATATCAGAATATATTGTTTCCAATAATACTCACTCGTGAAACTCCTATAAATAGTGTGCAAACCTTCTAGGTTTAACAAAAAAGACACAACACATAGCATTTTTAATTGCTTTCGCTATGTGATTTTCGAAATCATTTTTTGCGATGATAGAAGAAGAAAAGTTTATGGTTCGCTGATCACTGTAGACGTGCTACTGCTGTGTTCATTATGTTGTTGTATCTTGGGAGATAGGCGTCCGACGTTTCTCAAGCGCCATAGGAGCGAACGAATCTGTCTTAAGAAAATTGTAATTTCACAGGTCGCAACAAGTAAACAATTTCATTTTTGTTATTGATGTTTTAATTTTTTTACTTCAAATTATTAATTGTATTATGTTCAATTTATTAATAAATTAAGTATTTAATTTACTATTTAATTTTATCTCTTGAATTAATGCCCATTTTCTAACAACTAGTTGCGGGGCTTGAATGATTTATTAATAAAGGATAATGGTTTTTTAACGACGACCTGAAAATGATTAAAAAAATATTTTATGTTTTTATTTTGAAAAAAATTTCTAACCGTACAGAAAAAAATCGGTTAGAATTTAAATGAAAAAATTATAATTTAGACGCATGTTTTTACGGTTGTTTTTTTTTTATTTGGAACATCTCAACCATCGCCACCGATTTGGGCTGAAGTCTAGCTTTAGTTTTTTTTTTTTGGCTACCAAGCCAAAATTTATATAAGCTTAGAATATCATTGGCTAAACTCTTATTTTTTTTGTTTGGTCCATTTAAAAAAGCTCAGAATATTATGTTTGATTTTAAATATGATATGTCTATAAAAATTTAATTCTTAAATAAATAAATTAAAACCTTAAAAAAACTTAAAGGTAAACTAAAACGAAGATCACTCAATTATGAGTAAGGTTATATTTGGGTCACTCAATTATTAAAAGTTACATTTGGCTCACTCAATTTTTGAGTCACCCAATTATTAAAAGTTACACTTGGGTCACTCAATTATGGGTAAAGTTACATTTGGATCACCCTTTATATTTAAAAAATATATATCAATTTGTGTATTAAATTCATTAATGATTTCAAATGAAATACACTAGTGTTAACAAGGGTATACAAGTGATTTGGAAGAAAAAATAACGAAATTGATATGTTTTTTTAAATATAAAGGGTGACCTAAATATAATCTTACCCATAATTGAGTGACCCAAATGTAACCTTTAATAATTAGGTGACCTGAATGTAACCTTACCTATAATTAAGTGACCCAAGTGTAATTTTTAATCATTGGGTGACCCAAATGTAACATTGCCCATAATTGAGCGACCTCTGTTGCAATTTAGCCAACTTAAAATTAAACTAAAATTATGCAAAAAAGTGAAATATGATAAAATTTAGTATAATATTTGCAATCACTAATTTTGTCCGATTTTTTTTTAAATTTTTTACAACTTGAGCTTATGATATTATACTATAGATTAGATTATTCCTTTTAGCTTTCTTTTCTCATATTAACTAGGCTAATATCCTAATTTTATTTACACTTATTATTATGTTATTATTATTATTATCATCACTATTATTATATTATGTTATTATTATTATTATTAATTTACCATTTATATTAGAATGCTTATTAATTTACGCTTTTTTATTATGTATATTAGATTATTCCTTTTTTTATTATGTTATTATTATTATCATCACTATTATTACACTTATTAATTTACGCTTTTTTATTTTACGTTCTTTATTCGATCTGGTCTTTATTTCGGATTTCTTTTCATTTGATCTAGTACACTTTCCGAATTTTTATTTTCCCGCAATTTAATTTTGGTTATTTAATTTCCGCATTCTTTTTATATCAGATCCTGTCTTTTTTCGGATATTTAATTTCTACTTTTTATGTTCGATCTGGTCTTTTTTCGGATATTTAATTTCTGCTTTTTATGTTCGATCTGGTCTTTTTTTGGATATTTCTTTTATCTTGTTCGATCCGGTTCTTTTTCGAATTGTTTTATTTTTAGCACCTTTATTTTATATCTGATTCGGTCCTTTTCCGGATATTTAATTTTTGCTTTTTATGTTCGATCCGGTCTTGTCCGGACATTTTTATTTCTGCCTTTATTTATGTTTTCTTTTTTATGTACATATATTTATCTTTGTTTTCTCACATTCGGACATATAAACTGTTAATACGGTGCCCTTTTATTCGATAGTAAATGTGGCAAGTATCAACCGTAGTGATGGTGGTTCTTTCGTTTATTATTAAATAACGGGGCCTTTAAAATTTATTCGCATTTTTAAGCGGATTTTAAATTAATTTAAAATTTGAACAAGCAAATTTTCAATCAAAGGCAAATTGTATTCGACTAGGTACCAATTTTTGGGCAGTGTGGGAGTGCTAATCCTTCCACATTCGTAACCGACTCCCAAACCCGTTTTTTCAAAAAATCTCTAGTTTCATTTTCGGTGTTCGGTGTACCCCATTTAAAACGACTGGTGGCGACTCCAATCTTTTACCATTTTAAATATTTCCCCAATTTTTTAAAACTTTTCAAAAATACCCCTAATTTTCAAAAACCCTAAAATTTCAAAAATTTCCCCAAATCTTCAAAAAATCCCCAAAATTTCAAAAATTCAAAAACTTTTCAAAAAAAAATAAAAATTCAAAAATCAACAAAAACATGATTATTTTAGATTTTTAGACAATAATCCATCGACCTTCATTCATTTTATCTTCAAAAACTCCGAGATTTTTTAGTGACTTTTAAAATCGGATTTTAAAAGGGTTGCTACAATATTAAAAATTTCATTTTACAAAAAAATAAAATAAAATAGATATATCAAAATTTATGTCAAATAAATTATTAATGTGTCAATGCATATATAAATTTTAATATTTCACATGAATAATAATAATAACACAATATGAAAATCCAGTTTTTCTTTAAATTAAATCCGTGTCAAATCATGCAAAAATACGCTATGAATTAAACCGTGACAAGAACAAACAAATTATTATCTACATTAAATCATAGTAATAAACTATACAAAATATGATATAACCTAAAAAATAAATGGAACATGACTCAAATACATAAACATATAAAATTTTACATAAAAATATATAAACATATATAATTGGAAAAAAAAAACATATGGCGTCTCTTTTAATTTTGATAATGAGCATATTAGATTTTTCACAAAATAAACAGAACAATTAGTCATTGTGAAGTTCATTTCCGTCCATATATCCTCCTTTTCATTGGTACAATAACATATTTTAGCTCTTGATAGTTACACATCCTTTTATTTGGTCTTAATTATAAAAAATATATATATGAAAATAAAAATATGTATTAAAAAACAAAAAATAATAAAAATATTTTTTTAAAAAAAGTTAAAAGTTTCAAAAAGTTTTATAAATTATTCATTTTTTGAAGTTTTAGAAGATATCGAACTCCAACCTAAAATTAAATTTATTCTTTTACATAGTATTATTTTGATTCAGAAAATTCTTAAATAAATAATAAATTCGTTAAAAATATCTTATATTTTAATTTATTGATTAAATTTTCAGCAGATATCCACTCTTTAATTGAATGTGCTAGTTGTAATGGATTTATGGTACCTAAAATCACGACTAAGCGTCGTCTACGAGTTTTTCTTCTTTGAGTCAGGCTCAAAATATTTTCCAGCCTATCCTTCAACCTGTTTTACCTTCCTCATTTGATTTATGTTTTGACGAACCCGGTCAGCAAAATCAAAAGGCCAACTTTGAATTTTTCAAAAAATTTAAAATTCGAGATGAGCGTGTCATTGATTATGCTTACATGACCTCTAATGGTTTTAAATTTCTGTATCTAAATCTTTTGAAGGAATAAAAATTTACTCACATTCTCAGACTTACACCCAAGTATTATCCTACTTTGGTCCGCATTTTTTATGCAAATGCATGTTGCACTCTTGATGCTGATGGTAAAATCGCAATTGCCATTGAGTCCTACTTCATGAGAAAATCTTATATTTTAGACACCGAAATCATTGTTATCCATTTAGGTCTAGAAAACACTGATTTTGATAATGAGGTTGAAGTCCTTCCTGGTTTGATTGCTCCCGACACCTCTGTTAGGGTTTTAGGCGCCTTTGATTGCTTCCTTCATCTTCTTATCAGTTGGTGGTTTTGACCATCCGGTGGTAAGTACTCGACCATTCGTGGCGTCAACGCGTGGTGCCTTTAGTGTTTTCGCTCTAACCGTCACATCAACCTAGCCCAAATTATATTTGCAAAGCTTGTTCACACTATAAACTACAGTTGCACATCTCAGGTCACCTCTTTTACTTATGGGTGTGTCCTTAGTCATATTTTCTGTATGGAAAATATTGACTGCTCTATCTACATTCCCTTATCGCTTAATGACCCCATAAATGATAAATCTCTTTAGAAGGCTAAGTTCAACTACATTAATGATGAATGGGTTCCACACATACCTTGAGTAGGTCTAGTAACTCCAGCGGCTCTTATGCCAGTTGACCATGCACCTCTAGGAGATGTCTCTTAGGCATTCCTTTCTGAGATGATTCGTCAGATAGAGGCTCGCATTATACGCCGCTTTGATGCAATAAATAAGCGACTTGAGATCTTGGAGTATTCCGTTGAGCTTCTTTAGGATAGCTTCGAGGATGATGATGATGACGACGATAGACCGGTTGCCTAGCTTTATCATATCATGGATTTCATGACATTTTGGACATGTTGTTTAGTATTATTTTTGGATTTATATTGGCTTATGTCATTTGCGCATATTTTGGATTATTTCTATGCTTCCTATATCGATGTATGGCCACTTTGGATTGATTGGATATTAATATTTTGATTCTATGATATGATTTGGATATTGTTATGTTTTGGAGATTTTTATTGTTTCATTGCTTCTATATCTTCATATTTCATTGATTTTGATTTAACAAAAAGGGGAAAATCTTTGATTAAATTTTTAAGTCTTTATTCAAAAAAGAAAGGGAGAGTGTTTTATTGAAAAATTATTTTGATTTCATTATACAAAAATGGGACATTGTTAAATTAATATGTCTTGATTTTGATATAACAAAGGTTTTAATTTTTGAAATATTTTAAATAAATTTTTAAGCATTGAAATAACTCACAAATACTAAGTTGACAAGAGCAAATTGATCAAATGAATTATTTTAATAGTCAAAATTTATCTAAGTCATTTGATATGCTTTCAAAAAGATTTTACAAGTTTAAAAGTAGTCAAAAATCATTTTGGTCATTGAGTACTAGTTCGCCTTGAATGCGGGCCGGTATGACTTTTCATTTTGAAAAATAGAATGTTCTTTTAGTACTGATACTACCCTCAGTACTGATGCTGAGTCAACTCAGTATTGGCACGACCATCAGTACCGATACGCTCTATTATAGTAATGGTATGCTATGTATTAGACAACTATTATTTCTATTTTTTAACAAGTACCGATATGACTGATCGAGTAACGATACCGATAGTTTTCCAAGTGCAATTAATGTGGGAAAATCCTCCCAACGACTATAATCAAGTCTCCAACAACCCAAACGGTTAGCAATCAATGAGAGGGTACAAAAATATGTCTCCAAAGCTTGGTGCTCACTGAGCTAATCAAGCCCCAATATAATATCAAATTCATGGATAGGGAGAGCCATGTGGTTGGCAGGGAAAGGAATCCCTTGAATTATTAAGGGACAGTTCTTGCATACTAAACTGATTACAACACTATTACCTAGTGGATTCGTTATTGTAATCTTAGTAGCTATAGGCTTGGATCGTAGTTTAAACTTCTTTATCAATACGGTACTTATAAAGGAATGAGTGGATCCAAGATCTATCAATGCGTGTAATCACTCATTTTTATCCGGTTTGTAAGTAGTATGTTAATATTAGCTTAATAATTAATATATTATTATTGCGTGTATACATATATTATATTATCATATGTGCTTATTATATACGTGTTATTAATATATACGCAGCATATGTATGTGTTTATATATGTGCATAATGTACATTGTATGTATGTTTATACGTGTACGAATGTATTATTATTATTATTATTATTATTATTATTATTATTATTATTATGCTAAATGGGATAAATTGAAAAACAGATCTTAATATAAAAACCTAATCAATATTATTATAAGGGTCCAGTCCTCAATACAAATGAAAAACCCAACTTAAATAAATTACATAGCCTATTTTGGCCTGACCCAATATTGAAAAAACCTAAAACCCTATCTAATATCCTATACTCTCCATGCCGGCACCACTCCGCCGTACCAACCACCGTGCTCAGGATTTCACTAGAAAAACACAGAAAAATAGAGATAATGTCAGTGACCAAATCGCAGAAAATATGTATTTTATGTCATATCTTCTACCAAATAGAGAGCAGAATATATATGTATCAAAAATTTGTAAAGGGGATAGTTTTTTTCCAGGTTCCAGAAATACAAAAAAACAACAACGCAAGTCCAGTGGTATTTTTCTTTCTTCTTTTACTGCATGCATATCTTTCAAGGGCATCAACAATATAAAAAAAACGAAAAGAAGTCGGTTCTTACCCTCGTCCAAAAAGTCTCCCGCTGCCGGTAATAAGCTGTAAGGCTCTTAAGCCAAACACGGTGAACCGGTAAAGGGGATGGGTTGTTTGGTCTTGGTTTACAAAACTTTTAAAAAAAAGGGAAAGAGTTTCGGTTTTTGTTTTTTAGATCTAGGAAAATAGGTCTCGTTCTTCTAAAATCTAAGGTCGTATGTGGGTTTAGAGTGAAAAAATGGGTGTTTTAGGCCCTGGTTCGAGGACCGCCGGCGAGCGGCGGCTGGCGGTGGTTTGAGGGGGCCGGGACGACGAAGAGTCGCCGGTTTCTGGGTTTCATTAAGGTTTGGCTCTATGGATTTAGAGAGAAATAAGAGCTTCACTCTTAAGGGTAAAAAAATGGGGGAAAAGGTCGAATCTTAATCTGATAAATGTGATATATAGAGTCCCAATATTTTCAAAATGGGTTAATTCGGGCTTAAGGGCTCCCGCGTTTCTGATCTTTTCAAATCGAGCGTCCCCCTTGGTACAATCACAAGCCTGGTCCTTCTTATCGTTTAAATTTTTTAATTTCGTCCTGAAATTAACCGAAATCAGTGTGTAAATGGTGAAATTACGTTCTAAGTCCCACCGTGTTTTGAAAATTTTCACTTCGAGCTTGCCCCTTGGTTTATTTGCACCCTAGTCCCCACATGTTTATTTCATATTATAATTAGGTCCTAAATTATGCTCTTTTCTTCTTTTGTTTTGAGTATTCTGGTTCTCTTTTTATTCAATTTCAGTCCTTTATTTTATGTCAAATAATTGTGGTTATTTGTTTATTATTAGGTTTTATGGTATAGTAATTTTGCTCTCAATGTTTTTATCTATGTTCTTGTATCATATTTATCTATGTTTTTATGTAATAGGTGTTTATCATATGCTTTAGCGTTTAAGTTATTTCGTTCGTATTATGTACATATCTATTTTATGTGTTACGTCTAGCTTCGTTTGAACACCTTGTTTATATATTTCTTCATGTGTTTTATGTATGTTGGTTGGCATATTATGTGTCTTTATTTGTATTTTTATAATGTATGTATTATTACGCATTGTATATCTTGTAGTTTATTTGTTCATGCCATATACTTTTCTTTAGTAAGTGATCAAGTTTAGAGTATTTATTTATCATGTAGATTCGAATTCTAACACGTTTATCTATGTTTTGTATTTTGGGTTACATATTAAAAATGGGTAAATTTTTTGTTACATATTAATATCATGACGTGTCATAATTTATGCATGTAAAGTGTACCTCATGATAAGGGTTTGAGTGTATTTTTGTGGTGTTGTTGATTTGTTAATTTCGTACCAATTTTAGGTTTATGCCATGCATGTTATAGTTGCGGTTCATTTTAATGTGTTTAAGCATGTTAAGACTAATTAGTCTAATTTTGGAAGCAAGCATTTTCTTGTTCATATTTTATTTTATTTTGCTTTTATCATCATGAGATGTTATGTTCATGCATTTTAATTATTTTTGTTTTATATTATAGTATTCGGGTTTTAATGCCATGTCAATATGAATGTTTGTTTATGTTTTTTTATGTTTTCTAAGATCGCATAATGGTATAAAATTTGTCAATGCGGTGCCCTTTTATCCGAACGTAAATGGGGCCAGTATCAGGCGTAGTGATAGTGGTTGGACGTTTACTCTCGGATAATGGGGACTTTAAAATTTATTCGCAATTATAACCGAATTTTAAACTAATCGTCACGTTAATCCGGAAAATCTAATATTAATATAGCGGTAATTATTAAAGTACCAATTTTGGGCGGTGTGGGGGTGCTAATCCTTCCCCATCCGTAACCGACTCCCGAACCCAATAGTTTTCAACTCTCTGGTTTTATGGTGTCCGGCCTACCTCAGTGGCCGGTGACGACTCCTTTTCTTAAAATAAAATGCGGTATTTTTAAAACCCCATGGAATAAATATTTTAATACCTGAAAAACCACAAACACATCGAAAACCACGTTTTTAGCGAATCGGAGACATCGCTACAATGCGTAAATAGGATGAGAATGTATTTCAATTTTAGTAGTTATAGGCTTGCATACTAAACTGATTTATCAATACCGATACGTTGCCGTCAAAGACCACCATCCACCGGAACACCGAGCCTCTTCCCTTTTGATGAAGAAGAACAGTGGAGAGAAAAAGAGCGATAATAAGGCTGAAAATAAAGAAAAACAGTAAAAGTAAAGTGGAAAGGATGAAGGAAATGAAAAGAAGAAGATGAAAATGAATGAGTTTCATTCTGGTGATAAGAGAAAATGAATAAGGAAACGAACGGGTTTCATATTGGTGAAGAGAGAAAATGAACTGGTTTCAAGCTTTTAATTTTCTTTTTTATTATTTTATCTTTTCACTACACAAAAGACGTTTTTCATTGGTGGGTTTGGACGTGCACATTTTTTATAGCTTTAATTATTATTTATTCATTTTCCAATAAAGACAGGCATCTTTCGAAAAATAATTTAAATAGATTAAATATTTAGAAAAATAGAGTATTTTAGGAGATATTTTAAAATTTATGGTAAATTTTACAGTGCAATGGATCGTCATCTGTAGGTAATGACTTTCCCTTAACTTGTAATAGTTTAATATTTTTTATTGATTCAAGATAAAATTATGAGAGAGTCGCCACCTGCAGATAGCGTCTTCCCCCAAGTCGCCACCTACAGATGGCGACTTCTCCATACACTGTAAATTTTATCGTGGATTCTAAAATATACTCCAACATCCCTCCAAACCCAAAATATTGTTTGGGTTTACATTATTTCCCAAAATACTTGATAAAGACAGGTAGCTAACGTTAAAAACTACTAAAATAGATTGGTGAAATTGGGGATTAGCCCCAAATCTTTTAGGATTTTTTAATCTGACCCAAAATTTTAAAAGATTACAAAAAGACTCTAATTTTTTTTATAAATTACAAATTATCCCTAAAAAGTATGTCCAAAAACACGTATATTATGAAAATGTATCTATGTGCAGGTGAAATTAAAATCTCAATTTTAAAAATTAGTTTCAAAACACTTATTTTGTTCGTAATGGCAATTGGGTAAAACTAGTTCTGGAAAAATGTGATAAATCGAAAACTTTGAGCTATGTTTTTTTATGGGTAATCGTGGAAATTTAAATAATAAATTTATTGCTTCATATTCTACTTCAGTATTTATATACACTAACCCACTTACTAGTTATCGTTAGTCATTGAATGATTTGGATTAAAACTGTGTCCGAAGCGCAAGCGTAGGGGGTGCAAATTGAAGCTTGCAAAACTGTAGACTTTCTGAGTGAATGTTGGCAAAAGTGGCAGAAAATATGTCTTGGAAAATATAAGAATATGCCAAAAGGAGTCTTTTGCGTGCAAGTATACACGGTATGCAAGTAATATAGCTAGTAAGCTGAGTATCGATCCCACAGATATTGACTTGGAATTCAATTGCCTTGATTGTTACTTGCCTTAAGAAAAAGTTGATTTGAAATTGTTTTTGGAAAATAATTAAAAAGTAAAGAAATGAAAGAAAAGTAAAGACGTTGGCAAGGAAGGTGTTTTAATGAATGATGAGCGTTGGCAGGGAATGCCAGGTTTTCACGCTATTCATGCCGTGCCAGCCTTTAATAACATGTCTTGGCATTGTTTGCCGAGTAGATTCAAAATTGGCAAAGCCTCTCTCGATGGTCATTGCCCTAAATTGATCATGTAAAAACCCCCTATATCTCTACAGTGTTTGTTTTTAAATAAACCAATTTGATTAAGCTCCAATCTATACTCCTAAGGGGTAGATTTCACTCCCGAAGTAAGTTTATCTACTTGAACGACTTCTCTCGAAGCTTCTCTCCTCAGTATTCAACAACTTATTCGTTGCCACCCCAAGTCTGTTAAGATATTGAGGCACAATAGGCCAACAGTGCCAGCTCTCGCTTGGCAGAGTATTTAGGAAACATTAAGGTATGCCGAATAGATAAAATCGTGCCAAGGCATGTTTATTATTAAAAACTAATGCATTAAAATAACATAAAACCCAAACATCCCCCACCAACTATTAAATTAGTCATGCTGAGGGATTTAACCAACAATCCATAAATGTTTTCCAGATACATCATCCTTAAAAACAAAATGAAATAACTTGAAAGAGAAAAATGGGCTAGAAGGGGTCTCTTGATGCAGCCCTTCAAGATCCAGGCTTCTCGGCCAAGTTGGTCAGACCATCCTTCCACGGTGCAGCCGGTTGTCAATCGTCACACACCAACTCCTCACGATCCAATCTTCTCTCCCCCTAAATGCTAGCTTGGTTGGTGTTTAAATAGGTGTGCGAGGAAGGGATAGGACTAGCTTTTCAAATTTTGAATTTCAATTGCCCAAGGGATAAATGATTATCTTCTTATCCAAATTTGAATGAGAGCTGATCAAGCTAAGGCTGACGCCATCCTGCCGACGCTGCCCTGACATCCAAGCTTGGCATGAATCTACCAATAAGTCTTGGCACCATCTTATCCGCTATTTTTTCGGAGATTGATCCAATTGCTATCTTTTCGGTTCCTGATCATTTCCTATTTTTTCGGGGTCCAACAGCTTCTTGGCGTGGCATCAAGTTCATTTCTTTGCCAACCGGTGCTTGGCATTGTCTGGTCCATTTGTGCCAACAGCACTCGGCATTCTCTCTGGCGCTCCTTCCTGTGTTGCTTTTCTGGGCCAAATCATATGCCAAACCTATAAAATTGCCAACAAAACAACTCTTCACACTGCATAGACAAAACTCTAAACTCCTTATGCAAATGCATGATTCTAACATTCTAATGCAACTAAATGTATCTAAAAATAAGCAAAAGCATTGTAAGATTGGCATTAAAAACAATACTTTTGGAGAGGTAACACACCCCCAAACCTAACTCATTGTTTGTCCTCAAGTAATGCAATCAAAATAAAAACAAAACTGTGAAAAAGTTACCTCAACAAAATTTTGGTTGAACGCCAACATGTGCTGGCAAGCAAAATTTGGCTCTATTTCTGTCCTCAGTATCTCAGTGCAATAATGCCAAGCTGGTAGTAATTCAAGTGTAGCAATATAACTCTAGTCAAAGTTCATGAAGTGTGCATGAGTGTAGGCAATATGCATCCAGTTTCCTTTCACTCCCTTAGACAAATTTTACTATCTAAACTCAGATATATATTTTTTCATCATTTCTTTCTTTCTTTGCCAAGGGTTTCTTGCTGGCATTCATTTAAGCTTGCTTTGTGACACTATTTAGCGTGAGAGATAAGAGGGAACATACTATGAATCCCCATCTTAATTTAGATATCACTAGGCTTCCTCTTCAACTCATACCCTAAAGTTTTGGACTTGAGAACTAAGAGGGAGCAAACCACGAAGCCCCAAGTAGCTTATTATCCCTAAGGTAGAGGAGAGTTTTATTTTTTTTCTTATTGCCTTGGCAGAACATTGCTGCCTTATTTACTTCTTTTTACCCTGGCATCATCATTTTTTTCATATCGAAGCTTAGTTTCAAAAAGTCTAAGTTTGCTAAGGGACTAGATACATACTACGTGTTAAGTGAAAGTTCAATTCCCTAAACTAGAGATCAATTGCCAAGCTAACCTGGCATACTACTCTGCTGGCATTGCATTACAACTAAAGATTAGAGTTTCCTCATTGGACAAATACCTAGATCAAATTAAACTTGCCTAACAAATGTTAACATTTTTTCAGAATTGAACCGAGGCAAAATTTTCTTTTTTTAGTGGTTCGGTATGCATCTATCCTAAATGACCTAAATGGCATGGCGACAGAAAATTTAACATGAAATGCATGGCATAAATGTGAAGAAATGTGATAAGTGTTCAAAAGTACTATTTTACTTACCCTTTTTACTCATATTATTGTTAGACTTAGGCTCATATTAGTTGCATAGTTAGCCATTCATGCATTAATCCGTGTTTCCTTCCATCGTTGAGCTTGATTACATAACTTGGTAGTTTTTGTGGAAAAGATGCTGCTTTGGTGTGCTTTGTGTGTGTATGTGCAGGATCACTTGCCAAAGCAAGGCTAGAGCTAGTTGCCAGGGCAATGCATGAAGGAGACGTCGAGCTAGTTGCAAGGGCAATACATGAAGGACACGCCGAGCCAGTTGCCATGGCAATTGTCGACAAGAGCAAAGGTGATATGGTAGTCGAAATTGATGACTAAACAAGCCCAAGATGACGTGGAGCAAAGCCCAAACCCAAAGGAATTTGATTGCCATGCAGAGATTAAAGAAGAATTAAATTCCAAGAAGATAGGAGAAGTTCTAGTAGGAATACAATAATAATAAAGAATTATACCCTTTAAAGATAATTTAATTCCAACTTAACTTCCTCCTCAAAGAAGGACTTTGGCCTAGCCCTATAAATAGGAAGGAGATTTCGACAATCCGGGGAGAGAAAAATAGGGAAATTTCGACAAGTCCAAGGAGGGCAAGAGGAGAGAATTTTCGACAAGCATCAAGGGCAAGGAGGATTTCGACAAGCCTCCTTCTTCATCTTTTTCTTTCTTGTTCGATTGGGTTCATGCTAGGGATTGTTTATCTTGTGTTTCTTTGGAACCTAGCCATGAACTAAATCTACTTGGCTATGGTTGTTGTGTTTTGTGGTTGTGAGAAACTATTGGTTTTTGTTTAGGTAATAAGAGTTTGCACTTTTCTATTTCAAGGTTTATTCATTCTTGGTTCTTATTCTTGTTTGCGAGTGAATTGGGAGAGGATCTCGTGATTTCATCTATTTATCTAATATCGGGAGAGTTAGATTCAAGAAACGAATAAATATGATATTTATTCAATCTATTGATGGTGAAGATTAATCCGGCTTAGGAATAAGTTAAGGATTTCAACGGCTAAGAGGATCGCAAGATTGGTTGTTGTTCACCCTTGATTCACGCAGGGATGTATTATCAAGGCATGCACAAGTAGCTAGAGTTTCGACTTAGGGATAAGAAGAAACCATTGAAGAACGCTCTGCCGAACCTTGAAGGTTGCTGCCCAGACGCCCAAGTAGTTGCCCAACTAGTTGCCCAGGCAACCATCGATTAGTTGCCAAGGCAACCCCGTTGTGCAAGTTGCCACGGCAACTGAGTTGCCCGTGCACTCTTTTACCAAAATGATCCAATCGGCTATCACACCTCAACTCACGATAACCTGGCCTATCTCTCTCTCAATTGATCTCATCTTTTCATTTACTTTATTTCTTTCTAGATTAGTTATTAGTTAAACTCATATAATCCTTTACTTGTGTTTTTACTTTTTACAGTGCAAGAGACTAGATTCTTGAAGTGGCACCAATCCCTGTGGAGACGATATCTTTTATACTATAACTTGCGACGTGTATACTTGCACAATTGCGTAGCACTTATTACACGCAACAAGTTTTTGGCGCCGTTGCCGGGATTGGCAATAGCAACTTTGTTTTTATTTTCTTGCACTTTCTTTTTTATTTTTCTTGTTTAAAATTCAAAGGGCTAACAAACTTTGGTTTTGCATTGGTATATGACTGTATGAGGCCGACTTCACAGAATATCCCTTTGATCCAGAAATCGAACGAACCTTACAAAGATTTAGATGAAGGATAAGAGAAGCAATGGCAAATCAAGACGGCAATATGAATCAGGATGTTCGAGCAGGAGGAGGAGTGATTCTTGTACGAAACAGAACTATTCGAGACTATCTTGAAGAAGATCTTGATGGACTTAACCCAGGAGTTGTCGACTGAAATTGAAGCCGACCACTTTGAGTTGAAACCGGTAATGTTTAATATGATCAACACAATAGGTCAATTTGGCGGCTCAAAGAATCAAGATGCGGCAACATCTGAAATCTTTCCTCAAGATTTGTAACTCGTTCAAAATACACGGAGTCACCCCCGATGTCTTACGATTAAGATTATTCCCCTATTCACTGAGGGATAGGGTGAAAGCATGGTTGAATAGCATTCCTGCCGGATCCATAGCATCTTGGACTGATCTTTGTCGTGATTTCCTTGCTAGATTTAATCTTACAAATTTGGTGATAAGCCAGAACGACATTACTTCTTTTTCGGCAGACAGATGATGAATCCATGTATGAGGCTTGGGAGCGATATAGAGAACTTCTACACAAATGCCCCCTACACGGATTCCCGGTGTGGACTCAAGTAACAATGTTTTACAACGCCGTGAATACACCAACAAGGATGATGCTAGATGCCTCGGCAAACGGCATACTCCTAGATAAGTCGCCGGAAGAAGCAATGCAAATTTTAAACAGGCTGGCCAAGAATGATTATCAATTCCCATCTACTAGAAGATGAGGAGTTAGACGCCAAGCCACAATACATGAACTAGGATCATCAGATTCAATTTCGGCACAATTGGCCACTTTAACCAAGATGGTCCAGAACATGCAAAAACCAAACAAAACACATGAAGTCAAGGTAATGGATTCTTTTTGTGAGTTATGTGGTGATAACCATAATTCTTCTGAATGTATGCAGAATCCGGAATCCAGCTTCTATGTGGGGAATTACAATCGGAGCAACAACTTGATGTCCAATACATACAATCCGGCTTGGAAGAAGCACCCAAATTTTTCATGGAGTAGTCCCAACAATGCTTTAAACCAGAACAATCAGAAAGCACAAGCATCGGGATTCCAGCAGAATATGTCACGGCAACAGATGCCGCAGCAACAACCGACAACATCTAGTTCTTTGGAAAATTCTCTAAATGCTTTTATGATGAAAACTGAATCTTATATGGCTGAGAATAGTAATTTCATAAAAAGAACTGATGCTTTTATTAACAGGACCCAAATAAGATTGCAAAACCAAGAGGCGGCAATCAAATCATTGGAAAATCAAGTCGGACAGTTTGCTCAAAATTTGAATACTATACCGCAATGAGGTTTACCTAGCGATACTGAAGTCGCAAGAGGAACTGGCCATGAGCAATGTAAGGCAATCACCATTAGAAGTGGCCAACAACTTAGAGAGGTTCAAACCCGCTCGTCAAACAAAACTCCACAAAAAGATCAAGACGAACCTGACGGCAAAGCCTCAGATGCTGAACCAGGAATTGCCACGGCAACCGGCAATAAGCATGCCTCGACAACCGACGATAAAGACGCCTCGGCAACTTGCGATAAGCATGCCTCGGCAACCCCAGTTGATAACACCTCGGCAACCCCAGTTGTCCCGGCAAGACCTACAACAGTTATGCTACAGCTAGCCGACAGATCCTATGTGCATCCAGAGGGAAAAATCGAAGACATACTGGTAAAAGTTGATAAATTTATTTTTCCCGCTGACTTTATTGTTTTGGATTGTGAAGTAGATGAGCATGCACCTAGCATTCTCGGGAGACCATTCCTAGCAACAGTGAGAACCTTGATCGATGTTGAAAAGGGAGAACTCACAATGAGGGTGAAAGACCAGAAAGTTAAACTAAATATGTTCCAAACACTAAGGCATGCCGATGATCTAAAAGAATGCCAGCTTCTTCATGCCACGGCAGAGTTTAACTTTGACGAGGAATTTAGTTACCTCGGCAACTACATTGCAGATTAAGAGGAACCAGAGGAGTATGAAAAACCGGTCGATGAGGAACAACAAGAAGAGGCAAATTGGCTAGTCAATCGACCAGGTACATACTTTGAACCACTGGATTACTCAGGTAAGGAAGGTAAGATCAAAAAGCCCTCTATTGAACAACCACCGATTCTTGAGTTGAAACAGTTGCCAAAGCAACTAAAATATGCATACTTAGGAACCGATAATACATTGCCTGTAATTATTTCTTCTAAGTTACAGCCTGAGCAGGAAAAGAAGCTGATCAAAATGTTGATGCTACACAAGAAGGCAATAGGGTGGACAATTGCCGACTTGAAGGGAATTAGCCCGGCAGTGTGCATGCACAAGATTTTGTTGGAAGATGATCACAAACCTTCAATCGAGGCCCAGAGGAGGCTGAATCATGCCATAAAAGGGGTTGTAATGAAAGAAATCATCAAGTGGCTTGACGCCAGCATTATATACGCTATCTCTGATAGTACATGGGTAAGTCTGGTACAATGTGTACCGAAAAAGGGAGGTATAACGGTGGTAAGAAATGAAAACAATGAACTCATTCCAACCAGGACTGTGACCGGTTGGAAGGTTTGTATGGATTATCGAAAGCTAAACAAAGCCATTAGGAAAGATCACTTTCCATTACCCTTTATTGATCAAATGCTTGACCGTCTTGCAGGTAAAACCTTTTATTGTTTTCTTGATGGTTATTCAGGTTACAATCAAATTGCCATAGCACCAGAAGATCAAGAAAAGACAACCTTCACATGCCCATGCGGTACTTATACTTTCCGAAGGATGCCGTTCGGATTGTGTAACGCCCCGGCAACCTTTTAAAGATGCATGATGGCACTCTTTTCAGACATGGTCGAAGAATTCCTTGAGATCTTCATGGATGATTTTTCTGTTTTTGGTAATGACTTCAACAGTTGCCTCGGCAATTTAGAGAAAGTGTTGGCAAGATGTGAAGAAACTGATTTAGTCCTAAATTTGGAGAAGTGTTATTTTATGATAGATGAAGAAATAGTGCTCGGCCACAAGATTTTATCCAAGGGAATTGAAGTAGAAAAAGCCAAGGTGGACGTGATCGAGAGATTACCCCACCAAGTTTGGTTAAAGGAATTCGAAGCTTTCTTGGACATGCATGTTTTTACATAAGGTTCATTCATAATTTTTCTAAAA
The DNA here is from genome assembly GCA_019671005.1 of Hibiscus mutabilis. Lineage (NCBI taxonomy): Eukaryota > Viridiplantae > Streptophyta > Magnoliopsida > Malvales > Malvaceae > Hibiscus > Hibiscus mutabilis. The sequence continues at coordinate 73,569,664 of CM033713.1, forward strand.
TCACTAAACCCTTGTGTAATTTGCTTGAACAGGATAAAGTCTTCGATTTTGATGATTCTTGCGCCCAAGCATTCGAAACCTTAAAGGAAAAGCTTGCCTCGGCACCCATTGTCGTTCCACCAGATTGGACGTAACCTTTTGAGCTCATGTGTGATGCAAGTGATTTCGCGGTAGGAGCAGTCCTAGGCCAACGCACAGGTAAGACCTTCCATGTGATATACTACACTAGTAAAACTCTTAATAGTGCTCAAGTGAATTACACAACAACGGAGAAAGAGTTATTAGTTGTAGTCATTTGACAAGTTTCGATCCTATTTGATTGGTACAAAGGTAATTGTTCATACGGATCATTTGGTAATCAAATATCTATTTGCTAAAAAGGATGCCAAACCTCGTTTGATTCGTTAGATATTACTTTTACAAGAATTTGATATTGAAATTAAGGAAAGGAACAGAAAATCAAGTGGCCGATCACTTATCACGTTTAGAACGCAATAGGGAGGAGGACGCGGATCTAGAGATATGCAATGCATTCCTGGATGAGCAACTTTTAGTTGCCTCGGCAACCATGGATGTGCATACCTCGACAACCCTCGATGCCTCGACAACCATGGACGTGCAAGCCTCGGTAACACTCGACGCCGCAACAGCCCTTGATGCGCACGTCTCGGCAACCATGGATGTGCATGCCTCGGTAACCCTCGACGCCTCGGCAACCCTAGACGTACACGCCTCGGTAATTTTGGGAGTAGTCGCCACGGTAGCACATGCCTCGGCAATACCCTGGTACGCAGATTTAGTTAATTTCCTTGTTTGTGGTATTTTACCTTATGTTCTTACTCACTAAGGGAAGAAGCGGTTCCGCCATGATGCTAAGCATTACTTTTGGGACGAGCCTCTTTTGTTTAAACAATGTGCAGATCAGGTTATACGCCGATGTGTCCCTGAAGAGGAGCAGCAGAATGTACTCCGGCAATGTCATTCTTTACCCTATGGAGGACATTTTGAAGGAACTCGTACCGCGGCCAAAGTTTTGCAATCCGGTTTGTATTGACCAACATTGTACAAAGATGCCCAAGACTTTTACAAGCAATGTGATCGTTGCCAGAGGACGGGTAATATCTCTAGACGACATGAGATGCCGCTCCAAAACATCATCGAGGTGGAATTGTTCGATGTATGAGGGATCGATTTTATGGGACCTTTCCCATCTTTATTTAAAAACCTCTACATTCTACTTGCCGTCGACTACGTGTCTAAATGGGTTGAGGCAGCTGCAGTTCCCAACAACAATTCCAAGACCGTGCAACGATTCTTACAGAAAACATATTTACACGGTTTGGGATGCCGAGAGCAATTATCAGTGACGAAGGAAAGTATTTTGACAACAGACTTATTGCCAAGATGTTGCAACGCTTCAGCGTATCACACAAGATTGCCACGGCATATCACCCATAAACCAATGGGCAAGCAGAAATTTCCAACCGGGAATTGAAGGGTATACTCGAGAAAGTTGTAAATCCCTCTAGGAAGGATTGGTCATTAAGACTAGATAACGCGCTTTAGGCATATCGCACTGTATTCAAAACACCCTTAGGTATGTCCCCCTTCCGACTTGTCTATGGCAAAACATGCCATCTACCGGTGGAAATCGAACACAAGGCACATTGGGCAATCAAGACCGTGAATATGGATTGGGAAAGTGTCGAACAAAAGCGTTTGTTGGACCTCAACGAGATAGAAGAATTCTGTGCACTCGCCTATAACAATGCACGAATCTACAAGGAGAAAACAAAGCAATGGCATGACAAGAAACTACTGTCGCGGCAATTCACGCCAGGGCAACTAGTTCTCCTATTCAATTCTCGGCTAAAACTTTTCCCGAGAAAGCTGAAATCAAGATGGTCGGGACCATTCGAAGTTGTCAAACCATTCTCCCATGGTGCCGTGATAATCAAGTCCATCACTAACGAACATGAATTCAACGTTAATGGACCAAGATTTAAGCACTACAACGGTGCCCATGTGGAACGTAACAAAGAAGTGGTCACCTTAGGAGATGCATGAGCATGCTCTCCTTTCGATATTTTATTTTTTTTATTTTTTTATTTTTATTTTTATTATTTTTTATTACTTTTTTTCGAACTAAATTTTTTATTATTTTCGATTATTATTATATTTTTTAGGATAGATTTTCTTTTTTTATCTTTTTAAGTTTAAGAATCCCTTTACACATCTTTATTTATTTTCTTTTATTAGTTTATCTTTAATTTTAATCCTTATTTGATTTATCTTTGAATTGTAGGAAAAGAGTTCAAGATAAATAGGAATTTTGATCCAAGAAGGAAAACATCTTCAACAAGGAAATTAATGGGCTGAATCTAAGGCTTATATAAAGCCTCCAACTTACCCTAATTAAACCCCTTAGCCGTCACCCTTCCTCTAAATCGAAACCCCCTTTATTTTCTATCCAAAATTAATCCCACGCACCATATTTACTACCTATCTTTTCTATATAACCTATCACCCTTAACTTCCAAGAAACATATTCCTACTTTTCATCTTGCAACTCTTTAGTTTCTTTTATTTTATTTTCTTTGTTTTTACAAAACTCACAACAAATATCATCCATGGCATCCAAAATTAAATTTTTGGTTCATCCAAGTTCCTCCAAAGAACCAAGATACAAGAAGTTTGCTACACCGGTGGTTCAAGAAAGATTTCACTCCAAGTTTGAAAGCCGGAAGATTTACGAAGAACAAGGCTTTGAATACTTCAACTCTCATCAATATTTCGGCCTTGAACCATTCATCTTCGAGAGGATTGCACATCAAAAGCGGCAAATCTTTTGCCATCAATCGGAACCGGGTAACATCTCATGGGTAAGAGAATTCTATGTTCACTCACCTAACCCGGATAATCCTTATGTTTTTTTCGTGACAAGGCCATACTCATAAGCCCCGAAAACATCAACACCTTTTACGGGCTCTACATTGAGAAGGACGAGCATCAAGCCTTTGTTGATCAAATCTCGCCCAAGCAACTCGACAAGGTGCTTCAAGAACTCACTCAACCGGGAACTCATTGGAACGACGGTAAATACAAGGGCATGGTAAATCGCCTTCGGCTTAAACCCGAGGCAAAACTATGGAATAAGTTTGTTAAAACTTCTTTAATGCCCACCACACACGATACTACTGTTGATATACCACGTCTTTTGCTCATACATTCTATTTTATATAATCGCATCATTAACATTGGAAAAATTATTTGTGATGAGATTTTTGTATGTAGCTCAAAAGATAAGGGTTCTCTTTTCTTCCCTTTCTTAATTTCTAATCTTTGCAAGGAGATGCATGTCCCAAGTGAGTCCACCGATGAAAAGGCCCTACCAAAGTCCGGTTGGAATTAAGCACAAATCCGAAAGCTAAAGGGAGAGGCACCAAAAAAATCCTCAAGGCCTCCAATTGCCGCGGCAACTCCTGCCGCCTCGACAATCCCTAATGCCCAAATACCTAATGCCCGGGCAACTCAGCCATCAACCCTGGGACACTTTGAAGCACTCTTGCAACCATTGGCGAGCCACCTTAGGCAAATTGAAGACCGACAACTAATGTTCATGCAGTACATGAAGGAGAACAACAATGCCATCACCCAAGTCATCCTAGAAAAGTACCCAGACAGCCTCGTGCCATTCCCAATCATTTCTGCCGAGATCCTTGCCCCAGCAACCAATGAAGCAGTCGCCACGACAACCTACACCGCGCCTGCCCAAACAGTCGCCACGGCAACCAACCCTAAAGATGTCATGGCAACCAAAGCTAAAGACATCCCGACAACCACTGCAAAAGCCAAAGGTAAAGCACCTATGCCCGAATCAACTCGTACGGAATCATTGTCTGATTTTTCAGATTCGAACGAGTCCTCCATTGCACCAAAAAAGACCGCACCAATTGAATCCTCCAAGCGAAAAGCCAATGACATTGATGAAGAGGACGATGAGGATAACCACGTACGAGGATCGATTCAACCATCGGCAACAAGGAAACAACCATCGCGTTCAAGCAAGAGAATCAAGACACCGACCAAAAGAAAACTAATCATCCACGACGACGAACTCTCGGAGTAAGTCCTCGTTTGCATTTTATTTTTCTTTATCTTTAATGCAAGCATTGAGGACAATGCCTCACTCGAGTTTGGGGGGGATTGTTAGTAGTTAGTTACCATGTTTAGTTGCATTCATCTTAAGTATTGCATTTAGGATACATAAATTGCTTGCCATGCCTTTAGTTGGAACCAGAATTGCCTAGATTTGATGAATATCCGATGATGACTTTGCCAATGCACTTAATTGATAGAATTTTTATTCTAGGATAACCATGGAAAAACTTAGAATTTTACTATGATGCTAAATTTGATGAAACATTGTTGTGGTTTGATTGATTTAAGGAATTCTAGTGAACTTAGGTTGATAATTAAAAAAAATGGGGGATTAGAATAAAAATTGGATGAATGCTAGAGGTACTCGAAATTGGCTCTAGCATGTGCTAAAAAATTGATCGCTAGAGGTGCCCGAAACTGGCTCTAGTATGTGCCAAAAATTGATCGCTAGAGGTGCCCGAAACCGGCTCTAGTCGAATAAATTAATTAACTTAAGAAAACTAAAAACAAAACACTAGAGGTGCCCAAAACCGGCTCTAGTTAAAACATGTTAAAAGAACCCAATGAAGTAATTTGAAAACCTCTTGTTTGCATAGAATCCGAAAAATCAACTTGCACACAACTCCGCACACACTCACAAGCATTATAGTTTGATTCCGAGTAACTCCTAAGTTTACCAAAAAATGAAAAGCCAATCATACTTTGTGCCCTGGTTCTGAGAATTGAAATCAAGTTCAAAGCTAAGTTTGTGAAAATTGAAGTCTTGGAAGGTAATTATTAGTTTGCATTGCTTGAGGACAAGCAATAGTTTGAGTTTGGGGGTGTATAAGTGTTCAAAAGTACTATTTTTCTTACCTTTTTTACTCATATTATTGTTAGACTTAGGCTCATATTAGTTACATAATTAGTCATTCATGCATTAATCCATGTTTCTTTCCATCGTTGAGCTTGATTGCATAACTTGGTTGTTTTTGTGGGAAAAGATGCTGCTTTGGTGTGTTTTGTGTGTATGTGCAGAATCACTTGCCAAAGCAAGGCTAGAGCTAATTTCCAGGGCAATGCATGAAGGAGATGTCGAACTAGTTGCCAGGGCAATGCATGAAGGAGATGCTGAGCCAGTTGCCAGGGCAATTGTCGACAAAGAATAAGGTGATATGGTAGTCAAAATTGATGACTAGACAAGCCCAAGATGATGTGGAGCAAAGCTAAATCCCAAAGGAGTTTGATTTCCATGAAGAGGTTAAAGAATAATTAAATTCCAAGAAGATAGGAGAAGTTCTAGAAGGAATATAATTATAATAAAGAATTATATTCTTTAAAGATAATTTAGCTCCAACTTAACGTCCTCCTCAAAGAAGGACTTTGACCTAGCCCTATAAATTAGAGGTCATGCCGTCAACTCCAATGAGGGAGAAGGAAGAGAGAATTTTCGACAAGGTCAAGGGCAAGGAGGATTTCGACAAAGCTCCATCCATTCTTCATCTTTTTCTTTCTTATTCAATTAGGTTCATGCTATGAATTCTTTATCTTGTGTTTCTTTGGAACCTAGCCATGAACTAAATCTATTTGGCTAAGGTTATTGTGTCTTGTGGTTGTGAGAAACTATTGGATTTTGTTTAGGTAATAAGAGTTTGCACTTTTCTATTCAAGGTTTATTCATTCTTGGTTCTTATTCTTGTTTGTGAGTGAATTGGGAGAGGATCTCATAACTTCATCTATTTATCTAATATTGGGAGAGTTAGATTCAAGAAACGAATGAATATGATCTTTATTCAATCTATTGATGGTGGAGATTAATCCGGCTTAGGAATAAGTTAAGGATTTCAACGGCTAAGAAGAGCGCAAGATTGGTTGTTGTTCACCCTTGATTCACACAAGGATGTATTATCAAGGCTTGCACAAGTAGCTAGAGTTTTGAATTAGGGATAAGAAGAAACCATTGAAGAATGCTCTGTCGAACCTTGAAGGTTGCTGCCCAGACGCCCAAGTAGTTGCCCAACTAGTCGCCCAGGCAACCATCGATTAGTTGCCAAGGCAACCCCGTTGTGCAAGTTGCCACGACAACTGAGTTGCCCTTGCACTCTTTTACCAAGACGATCCAATCGGCTATCACACCTCAACTCACGATAACCTGGCCTATCTCTTTCATTTGATCTCATCTATTCTTTTACTTTATTGCTTTCTACTTTAGTTATTAGTTAAACTCATATATTCTTCTACTTGTGTTTTTACTTTTTATAGTGCAAGAGATTAGATTCTTGAAGTGGCACCAATCCCTGTGGAAACGATATCTTTTATACTATAACTTGCGACGTGTACACTTGCACAATTGCGGAGCACTTATTACGTGCAACACTTTTCTGGGCCAAATCCTATGCCAAACTTGCAAAATTGCCAACAAAACAACCCTTCACACTGGCATGGACAAAACTCTAAACTCCTTATGCAAATTCATGATTCTAACATCCTAATGCAACTAAATGTACCTAAAAACAAGCAAAAACATTGTAAGATTGGCATTAAAATAGTACTTTTAGAGAGGTAATACAAACCTATCGAGATTGGGAGTAAACTTCCACGCCGTGGGAGACATAAATGTCTGGACCGGTCGGACCCTCTATAGGATTATGGATATTTTACCCACTATGAATTATTTTTTTCTTAAATATGGAATATCTTTTTGAATATTCAAAATTAAAAGGATACTATATGGTTTCTTTAATTTCGGATATTAAATATGGTAATGTTTTGCATTTCATATTTATATATTCGATTAAATATGATATTAATGGCTTATTTCTGAATTTATTTGGACACAACATTAATGACCATAATATCATAATATATTTTTTCCAATAATACTCCCTCATGAAACTCCTATAAATGGTGTGCAAAATCTTCTAGGTTTAACAAAAAAGACGCAACACATATCATTTTTAATTGCTTTCACTTTGTGATCACCTAATGTACTGTTCATTACTAAGATTTATCTTATATCGTGTAAACGTTGTGACTATAAGTCATAATAGAGGTACGATAAAAAACTCAACAAAGCTTTCAACCCTAATATTGCCAAGGCAAACATGATGGAGATCAATAAGAACTTCAAAAAAGGCATAACGAACGAGATCAGTGTTTTGGAAGAAATTTCCAAGCAAGTATCAGATATAGATATATGTGTTGTGATCTCTGAAGTTAACATGGTTGACTCAGATCTAAGAGAATGGTGGCTTGATACTGGTGTCACATGTCGCATTTTTAGTGACAAGGACTTATTCATTGAGTTGGTTCCTAGTGAGAACGAGGAGAAGCTCTACATGGTCAATGATGCAACTTTCAAGATCAAGGGGAAGAGAACTAGAGTTTTAAAGATGACTTCGAGCAAAGAGCTGATGCTTCAAAATGTATTGTATGTACTTGACATAAAAAAGAATCTTATTTCTGGGACATTCCTAAGTATGCGTGGCTTTAGAATGGTGTTTGAATCCCAGAAGTTGACTTTGTCAAAAGGGAAATATTTGTGGGAAAAGGATATGTATTGAATAACATGTGAAAATCCAATACTATCTCTGTAAAAGCCAAAACAATGAATAAAAAAATATTTCTTCTTTTGTCAATATGCTTGAGTTATATGATTTATGGCATGATAGGCTCGGACATATTAATTATGATACCTTACGTAGATTAATTAACTTGGAGCATATTCCTTCATTTCACATTAATTATAATCATAAATGTGAAACTTGTGTTGAGGCAATATTAACAAGGTCTTTATTTCAAACTATTGAAAGAAAGACAAAACCTCTTGATCTAATACATAATGATGTTTATGACTTAAAATTCGTCCAAACTAGAGGAGGGTATAAATATTTTTATTAACTTCATTGATTATAGCATAAAATACTGCTATCTATATTTGCTTAAGAGCAAAGACGAAGCTATAGAGAAATTTATACTCTATCGACAGGAAGTTGAAAACTAACTTAATAAAAACATTAATGGTAAGAAACGATCGTGGTGATGAATACATTGAGCCATTTGGTGAATATTGTTCACGATTCACGAAGTAACGCCACCATACTCTCCTCAATCCAATAGAGTAGCCGAATGGAAAAAATCAAACTCTAAATAAAATGATGAACGCTTTATTAGGAAGCTCTGAGTTATCACAGAACATGAGGGAGAAGCTATTCTATTAGCTAACTGTCTTTTAAATAAGATTCCCTCAACAAGAAAAGAGACAAGACACCATATAAATTATGAAAATGTTGAAAATCTTCCTACATTCACTTAAAAAGTGTGGGGGTGTCTTGCGAAGGTAATGACCTCGTTACCTAAACAAATGAAAATAGGTCCTAAAATAATGGATTGTATTTTCATTGGCTACGTAGAACATAACAACACATATCGATTTCTTGTGCATGAATTGAAGAACCCTGAGATTCACAAGAATACGATAATGAAATCAAAAAATGCCTCTTTCTTTGAAAATGTATTCCCTTGTAAAGCTAGGGAAGTTGGTCAAAGTTCAATGAAATAAACTTTGGAGACTATCGATAAAGATAGCTCAGATGATCAACAAGGGGCTTAGCTTGAAATAAAGCCACAAAAAAGTAAACGAGCAAGGGTACAAAAATCATTTCGATAAGATTTTCTAACCTTTATGGTAGAGGCTGAACCTCAAATATATAATGATGCTATACATTCAACTGAAGGTATCTTATGGAAAGATGTCATTAAGAGTGAAATTGATTCCATCATACAAAATCATACGTGAAAATTAGTGGATCTTCCTCCGAGAATTAAACTATTAAATTCTAAATGGATTTTCAAATGAAAAATAAAAGTGGATGGAACAATGCTAACTACAAGGCTAGGTTGGTTATAAAAGGTTACTGACAAAAGGAAGGCCTTGACTATTTTGATACATATTCTCATGTATCAAGAATAACTTCCATAAGCATGACACTCGCGATTGCCGCTTTAAGAAACCTAGAAGTACATCAAATGAATGTTAAACAACTTTCCTAAATGGAGTTCTTGATGAAGAAATATACATGAAATAACATGAGGGTCATGTAGTTTCAAGTCAAGAAATGAAAGTTTGTAGATTGGTGAAATCCTTGTATTGACTTAAACAAGCACCAAAGCAATGGCATGAGAAGTTTGATAGTGTCATGATGACAAACAAATTCAAGATAAATGAGTATGACAAATGTGTATATGTCAAAACTACCAACATTGGATATATTATTCTATATTTATATGTTGATGACATACTCATTTTTGGAAGCAACAAGTAAATGGTAAAACGTACTAAAGACATGTTAAATTCAAGACTTGACATGAAAGATATGAGACTAGTCGATACGATTTTGGGAATCCAAATCAAACGGTCACCTAAAGTCTCATATTAACTCAAACGCACTATATAGACTATATTTTTAAGAAATTTGGCAAGTATAATTATGGTAAAGCAAGAACTCCAATAGACACATGCCAACATTTGTCCAAGAAGAAAGGTCAAAGTGTAGACTAGATAATGCTTTTATTGTGAGCAATTTAAGCAGATTCACAAGAAATTCGAGTGAAAACCACTAGAAAGTAATTGTGAGGGTACTGAGATATCTTAGATATACTCGGAACTATATATTGCATTATTTTAGAGATCCTGTTATTTTACAATGATACTATGATGCCAGTTGGATATCTGATATTCAAGATACCAAAGGCACAAGTGGATATGTTTTCACTTTGGGAAAAGGAGTCGTATAATGGTAAGTCGAGACATACACATTGCCGACATAATACCATTAGAAAACTGATCTCAAATAGATTTATCTCTATTGATTTTGTAAAATCAAAGGATAACATTACAGATTCACTACCAAAGGGTTATATCAGGATCAAGTTGAGAAAACAACGAAAGAAATAGGACTAAAGCCCAGGAAAACTTAAGGTTCTATGTGAAGGAAAATCCTACCTAGTAGACTGGAGATCCCAAGATTTAGGTTCAAATGGACAACCTAATTGCATGGACCAAGTACGATCATTGTAGGGGTTCTTCTCCCAAGTTCGCTCATATGATGTAAACAATGGTCAAAAGTGAAATAGGCTAAGCAATAATTTTAATGACCATTGTGTGTTTCGGTGAACCGAACAACATAAGAAACCTATGTGAAAATAAAATAGGGCTGCTTCAAAGAGACCATTGTGGCGTAGTTCTTTCAAGCTTTTGCAGAACCAGGGAGATGTTCACGGCCATATGAACATAACCATGAGAACTAAAAACTTCGACAGAGAGGTAGTTATGTGAGGTATATCATCGTTTACACAAACGACAGAACAATTCAAAGACGTCACGTCTAGTAGTCAGCCAGTAAAATAAATATACTTTCACAATGGAAGGTTCAAAGGAGGACACCTACCTATCCTATGCAACTATCGATCATAGAATTTATCACCATATTGAGTCAAAATGTTTTGATAAAATCATCATTTTTATTCATGTGGGGGATTGTTGAAAAAATATGATAAATTGGAAACTTTGAGCCATAGTCTATGGGTAAGAGTGGAGATTCGAATGATGAATTTATTGGTTCATATTCTACTCCATGAGACCTTTACAACGATATCTCATATCATCAAAATGGTTGAGTGATAAATGATCAATTGATGCTCAAAGTAGGGTACTTGTGAACTATGTAAGGAAAATAAGAAACCCATATCCCACATTGATGGGATAACAAGTATGAGAAGTGCTTATATTTACCAACCCACTTGCTAGTCATTGAATAACTTGGGTTAAAACTATGCCTCGTGCGCATGCGTAAAGGGTACAAATCAAAGCTTTTCAAACCCATCAGAGTTGGGGGCCCACCCGCACGTCATGGGGGACGAGAGTGTCCGAACCGGTCGGGCCCTTCGTGGGCCTGCTGATATTTCACCCACTACGAATTAATTTTTCCTTAAATATGACATAGCTTTTTGAATATTTCGAATTAAAAAGATATTATTTGGTTTCTTTAATTTCAGATATTAAATATGGTAATGCCTTGCAGTTCACATTTATATATGTGATTAAATACGATATTAATAACTTATTTTCGAATTTATTTGGACACAACATTAATGACCATAATATCATAATATATTGTTTCCAATAATACTCCCTCGTGAAACTCCTATAAATAGTGTGCAAACTTAATAAAAAAGACACAACACGTAGCATTTTTAATTGCTTTCACTCTGTGATTTTCGAAATCATTTTTTTATGATAGAAGAAGAAAAGGTTATGGTTCGTTGATCACTGTAGACGTGCTACTGTTGTGTTCATTATGTTGTTGTATTTTGGGAGATAGGCGTCCGACGTTTCTCAAGCACCATAGGAGCGGACGAATCTGTCTTAAGGAAAATGTGATTTCACAAGCCTCAACAAATAAACGATATCAATTTTATTATTGATGTTTCAATTTTTTTACTTCGAATTATTTATTGTATTATGTTCAATTTATTAATAAATTCAGTATTTAATTTACTATTTTATTTTATATCTTGAATTCATGCCCATTTTCTAAGAACTAGTTGCGGGGCTTGAATGATTTATTAATAAAGGATAACGATTTTTTAACAATGATCTGAAAATAATTAAAAACAATAGTTTATGTTTCTATTTTGAAAAAAATAGAATTTAAATGAAAAAATATAATTTAGACGCATGTTTTTACGGTTGTTTTTATATATATATATATTTGGAACATCTCAACCATCGCCACTGATTTGGGCTGGAGGCTAGCTTTAGTTTTTTTCTTTCTTTAGGCTACCAAGCCAAATTTTATATAAGCTTAGAATATCATTGGCTAAACTCTTATTTTTTTTGTTTGGTCCATTTAAAAAAGCTTAGAATATTATGTTTGATTTTAAATATGATATGTCTATAAAGATTTGATTCTTAAATAAATAAATTAAAACCTTAAAAAAACTTAAAGGGTGAACTACAACGGAGGTAACTCAATTATGGGTAAGGTTACATTCGGGTCACCCAATTATTAAAAGTTACATTTGGCTTACTCAATTGGGTGACTCCAAGTGTAACTTTTAATCATTGGGTGACCCAAATGTAACGTTGCCCATAATTGAGTGACCTATGTTGTAATTTACCCAACTTAAAATTAAACCAAAATTATGCAAAAAAAGTGAAATACGATAAAATTTAGTATAATATTAAAATTTTCATTTTACAAAAAAATATAAAATGGATATATCAAAATTTATATCAAATAATTATTAATGTGTCAATGCATATATAAATTTTAATATTTCACATATGAATAATAATAATAACACAATACGAATATCCAGGTGGTAGTTTTGATGATTTGGTGGTAAGTACTTGACCATTCGTGGCATCAATGTGTGGTGGCTTTAGTGTTTTCGCACTAACCGTTGCTTCAACCTAGCACAAATTATATTTTCAAAGCTTGTTCACACTATAAACTACAGCTGCACCTCTCAAGCCACCTCTTTTACCTATAGGTGCATCCTTAGTCATATTTTTTGTATGAAAAATATTGAATGCTCTATCTACATTCCCTTCTCGCTTAATGAACCCATAAATGATAAATTTCTTTAGAAGGCTAAGTTCAACTACATTAATGATGAATGGGTTCCACGCATACCTTGAGTAGGTCCAGCAACTCCAGCGGCTTTTATGCCAGTTGATCATGCACCTCTAGAAGATGTCTTTTAGGCATTCCTTTCGGAGATGATTCGTCAGATAGAGGCTCGCATTATGCGTGGCTTTGATACAATAGATAAGCAACTTGAAATATTAGAGTATTCCGTTGAGCTTCTTCAAGATGGCTTCGAGGATGGTGATGATGACGACGACAGTTGCCTAGCTTTACATATCATGTATTATATGACATTTTGGACATGTTATTTAGTATTATTTCTGGATTTATTTTGGCTTATGTCATTTGCTTATATTTACGCATATTTTGGATTATTTCTATGCTTCCTATATCGACGTATGGGCATTTTGGATTGATTGGATATTAATATTTTGATTCTATAATATGATTTGGATATTGTTATGTTTTGGAGATTTTTATTGTTTCATTGCTTCTATATATTCATATTTCATTGATTTTGATTTAACAAAAATGGGAAAATCTTTGATTAAATTTTTTAAGGTCTTTATTCAAAAAGAAAGGGAGAGTGTTCTATTAAAAAATTATTTTGATTTTATTATATAAAAGGGGACATTGTTAAATTAATATGTCTTGATTTTGATATAACAAATGTTTTAATTTTTGAAATATTTTAAATAAATTTTTAAGCATTGAAATAACTCACAAATACTAAGTTGACAAGAGCAAATTGATCAAATGACTTATTTTAATAGTCAAAATTTATCTAAGTCATTTGATATGCTTTCAAAATGATTTTACAAGTTTAAAAGTACTCAAAAAGCCATTTTGGCCATTGAGTACGTACGACTTTTCATTTTGAAAAATAGAATGTTCTTTTAGTACCGGTACTACCCTCAGTACCGATGCTGTGTCAACTCAGTATTGGTACGGTGCCTTCGAGAATCAGTATGCCTCGTTTAAAAATTTTCCAACGAGCTATTTTAGTTTCGGTACGGTCATCAGTACCGATACGCTCTATTCTAGTAATGGTATGCTATGTATTAGACAACTACTATTTCTATTTTTTAACAAGTACCGATACGGCTAATCGAGTAACGATACCAATAGTTTTCCAAGTGCAATTAATGTAGGAAAAATCCTCCCAACGACTATAATCAAGTCTCAAACAACCCAAACGGTTAGCAATCAATGAGAGGGTATAAAAACAAGTCTCCAAAGCTTGGTGCTCACTGAGCCAATCAAGCCCCAATATAATATCAAATTCATGGATAAGGAGATCCATGAGATTGGCCGGGAAAGGAATCCCTTGAATTATTAAGGGACAGTTTTTGCATACTAAACTGATTACATCACTATTACCTAGTGGATTCATTATTGTAATCTTAGTAGCTATTGGCTTAGATCGTAGCTTAAACTTTTTTATCAATACAGTACTTATAAAGGAATGAGTGGATCCAAGATCTATCAATGCATAAACAGGATGAGAATGTTTTTCAATGGTACCTGTAATGATATCTGGATCATCATCATCATCATCCCTGCTCCTCACATGATACACTTGAGTAGAAGCCTTGGATTCTTGTCGGTTCGAGATCCTTGTAGAGACACTAGGTCTCCATGTAGCTCTGATGCAGATTGCTTGTGCCCCTTACTCTTGAAAGATTGTGCATGTGACGCCGGAGTGACTGTGTTGTTGCGTTGAAAGTGTTCATAGGACAATCCTTGATGAAATGACCTTGCTCACCATAATAAAAAACAAGATCTAGTCTGTTCACGGAACCGGCCTGCTGGATGTCTTCTTTGGCAATAGGCACAGGTGGGATATTGAGATTCTCGACCCGAACCTCCCGTACTTTCAATGGATATTGTCCTAGCAACGGACTGCGACATAGTCGGTGGCCTTGAAACGTTGCCAGAACGAGAAGGCTGTTGGTAGTATTGCTGCTTAGGTCCATGTGGCCTTCCTTTCTTGTATGGTAAGCGAGGACAAGAATCATCTCAGGGCCTCTTTTCAAAATGAGATAATTTACCGGTCTTTGAGTTCTCTAAGTAGCTTTAGTAGCAATGGCTCGGTTTAGGAGCTCTTAAAATTAGCGATACCCAGAGCAGTAAACAAAGGGCGAAGTTCATCACTAAGCCCTGTGATGAACATCATGCACTTTTCCTCCTCTTTTTTTTATGTATTTAGCTCCATACTTACAATACTTACAGAAGTTGTAGATGTACTGTTCTACTGGCCTTCCATCTTATTTGAGATGTAAGAAGATGTCTTGCCTTTCTGCTAGATAGTAATCACTAATGTATTTCTTACGGAACTCCTTTAGAAAGAATTTTCAAGTGACAGCTTTCTTTGGGATAAGTTGTGTAAATCGTATCAAATAAGTGTTCTTTAAAACCAAAATAAGCATGTAAATTGTATATTGGGATAAGTTTGTGTTTACACACCAAGATTCAAACGACCAAGTTAAGGAACTTGAACCACACCAATAACTTCTCCCCATATCAAATTAATATTAAGGGTAAACTATTAGTTCAGTTAATTGGTAAAGTCGAGTAAAAGAATTTAAACTAGTTCAGTTAATGAGTCTTATTAACTCAAATTTTATTTAAATTTTTAGTTTAGTCGAATTGTTTGAGTTTTTATTCAAATTTAATTGTAGACATTAATAATATTATGATACTAATTGATTCTAATTTAAACGGCTTTCTATAATCACATATGATATGCATATATATTTATTCATAAATTTTCACATGTGATATACATACATCAGACAAAATTGAAAAACTTGAACTTGAACTTAAAAATTGATCCACTACTTACTAAAAAATTTTGAGTTATTCGAGTCTCATTTTATAACTCAAATTTTATTTATTTTTTAAAAATCAAATTTATAAAATTAAAATTTGAATCGAAAATTAATTTTTGAGTCAAATCGAATTTTGATAGCCCATAATATCACAAACCTTTATAACCAATAAAAAGAATGGAATTCGGTGCTGGAGATGAATGTTCACTGTTTGTAAGTTTTCTCCTCCAATGGCCAATGTTGAACGTTTTTGTTCAAAGCCCATTCTTCTAGTGTGGAAACTTCATTCTTTGGGGCTTGTTGACTACAAGAATGTTATCACCCCGTATGAAACGAGGAGTAGTCATCTACTAAAAATTTAAAATTTGTATATAACTTAAAAAAAATTAAAAATATATTTTTATTAAAAATTTATTTTGTCCTTCCTAAATATTTATAAGTTATTCATTTAGAATTTTTATATGTTCTCTCAAAAATTAAGTTATGCGTCCGTACCTTATTATTATGGCCTTTAATACTTGTTGCTTTTTCTCTGGTAGGAAAATGGAATTGAGTTTTGCTTGGGTGGGAACAACGGATCCTGCACTACATAATTTCCAGACTTTGAAAGTGTGATTGACTGACCAAATTAAGGAACGTGTCGGGAAGGTACAAACATCTTTGTTAACACAAACTGTCCGTGTCTTTTGACTAATGACAGTCCATATAATTTGACACGCTAACTCTAAAAGTGTATAGTTTCATTGCACATAATTTCAAGACATGTTATATATGTGTATCACTAAAAACAGGGTTGGTTGGACAAAACTAATACTACCTTAAGGGTAATTTATATAATGATTTCATATTTTTTTTCAAATTTATTATAAAAATTAAAAGTAAAAAAATTAGTGGGGTTGACACGCCTCTCCCACTTATGGCAAAAACTATTATATGGACATGATTCCCCATTTCATCCAAAATATTCGTCAACTAATTCTTTTTTTCCTCATATAACTAATCCACTCATAATTAACTTCTAAGTAACTTCTCACCTCCTATTTACATAGTAAAAAGGTGAAGATTCATCTTTGGAGAAATGATATGGAGGAGAAAGAGATGAGTTAGCTGATTTTTAGTAGATGAGAACATAAATAACGTGGTGAACCGGGTTCATATAATAATTTTTCACTTATTGAAAACCTCTATCCTAGTTACGGTTGAACATGTTGTTCAAAATTTTGATTTAGAAAAAGTGTTTTGAAAAATATCTCCGTAAATTTTCGTGTTATGCTTAAAGAGGTTGGTTTAGACTATTCAAATTGCAATTGATCGGGGTTGTGGAAACCGTTTAGAACCTCGAGTCAAGGACAGCCAATTTTTTATTTTTTTCGCGGATGATATGATATTATTTGCGGAAGCGTCTCTTCAACAAATGGCTACAAATCAGTTTGTGCTCGACGAGTTTTGCAATGCTTCGGGTCACAAGTGAGTCGTGCTAAACGGTTATTTATTTCTCTAAGAATGTGCTGGCTGTTCTTTGGAAATACTTAGGTGTGCCTCTATTGCACCAAAGAGTTGGAAACAATGTCACTAGGAATATTGGAAACGGAAGCGTTGTCGACTTTTGGTTAAATCCTTGGGTGAGCAACATTGGCCCGCTGGCAAATCATGTGGATTCGATGTATGTTCCCAATTTACCGCACATACCTGTTGCGGACATGGCAAATCAGTTGGGTAAATGGTATTGGTCATGTTTTCAGCACCTTTTGCTGCATATAGTGTTACTAAGGCTAGCAGCTATTCGAGGTCTACAAGTGTGTCTCTTACTGGAGATTCTGTTGGGTGGAATGGCAACAAATACAGTAGGTTTACAGTTGCTTCAGCATATGAGACCCGATGTGGTGTAAGGGATGGAGCCGCGGACAATTTATGGAGGATAATTCATAGATTTCGGGAGTTGCAAAAGATCAAAATTTTCTTATGGCTTGCGTGTTGCAACAAACTTATGACTAACGAGGAACGAGTGCGACATCATTTTTTCAACCGATGGTAGTTGTCCGATCTGCAGAGCCGACGGAAAGCGTAAATCATGTGTTGCGCTTTTGCCCTCCCTCCTTACAGGTATGGCACAAGCTTATTAAAGTTGATAAAATTAATGAGTTCTTATCCCTGGATCTCAAGGCTTGGGTTGTGACCAATCTATCTAGGTCGAACAAGTATGCTGAAGTTGATACTAATTGAGATATATTTTTTGGAATTGTGCTGTGGAATATGTAGCTTCATAGGAATGCAATGGTCTATGATAATCAGTTTGAGGACCGTCGTACTGTTATTGAACAAAGTCGTTATTTGTTATCGATTTACACACAAGCATTAGCGTCTGCTCGTGTGCTGGAATATGCGCCAGCAGCAGTACAAAGTGGCCCAGATCGATGGAGACCTCCTGATACGGGTTGGTTCAAGCTCAATATCGATGGAGTGAGAAGGGATTTGGATGGAGTAGCAACCTCTAGGGGAGTAGTACGTGACCACACTAGAAGTTGGAAACTCAGCTTTGCTAAATTGATTGGAATATGTTCGGTTATGGAAGCTGAATTGTGGGTGTTTATATCGGATTATTGCATGCTTCTGAAGTTGACTTTCGACAGATTATTCTTGAGCTAGACAGTCTAGATGCTTTGAGAGTGTTGCGGAATGGTTCTGACAATACGAGCTCTTGTTCTTTGACTTGTAATCTTAATGAGTTGAGATAGCGGAATTCGGTGATTCGGTTGCAGCATGTTCTTCGGAATGGTAATAAGGTGACTGACTTGTTAGTTAAAATGGCACGACTTAATAATCTGGAGGTTCTTGTCTTCCCATCCCCGCCTACGACAATGATTCTTTTGCTTCATGAGGATTGTTTGAACTAGAACATTATTAGCTTTGGGCGTTTGGAACCGTGCATGTAATTGTCGTAGGTTGTATCTTTATTTATTATCATGTGTACTATTTTTTTTTTAAAAAAAGTCACTAGTTTATTAACGAAAAAATATTCAAACTTACAATAAGGGTTTACAAACTATCATTGTAAACTAAATACATAATTTGGACATTCTCTTAAAACTAGCAACTTTAGATCAGACATGAATCATACATGAAAAGGTTATAAACCATCCAAATACTCGATTGAAAAATAGATACGAAACCTGACTGCATCGGCAAAACGAACCACGAAAGGGGATGAAGCTATTGATAGACCACCGAGAAAATATGAATCAGAGCCAAGCACCGTGAGAAACTCTTCACAAGCGCAAATCGCGTATCCAAATTTAAACCGAAGGTCCAGAGCATGGAAGATCAGCAGGATTACAAATAAGCATCATCTTGATCAGTCGTAGCGTAGTCAAAATCAACCCTGATAAAAACAAAAAATAAAAAACGGCCAAAACGATCGAAGGAGTAGAAGAAAACATGTCAAAAGACGGAGATAAACATGCCAATAGACAGAGTTAAACATGTCAATAGATAGAGATAAGCGTGTCATAAAGGCAGAAAAACCGTATCACAAAGACATAATTATTTAAAAAACTAAAAAAGAAAATAAAAAATAGATCTGGCGGTCTACAATCGGCAGTAAAACGGGTGTTGCTGATGGCTACAAAACAAAACTTGAGGTGCTACGGGGAAGAATTGCCGAATGGTTAGAGAAAATATTACGGAAAATTTGGAGAGCGGCTAGGGGAAAGTATTTTACATATATATTATGTGTACTATTTTTTCGATTAAGATTAAAAAAATTTAATAAGGCACGTGATAATAATCTCTCCCCATAAAAATATAAGAGAAAGTTCATTAAAATGAAATTCAAATATATAATATTATATTTCGATTGATTTTATTATATTTCAATAAACAATATTCTAATATTAAAATCACGTGTAAACATAACCAAACAAATTCAAATATTATATTTGATATAAATTTTAGAAAGGAAAACGATTATATACCAACAAATATTAAAAAAATACACATGCATATGTTTGCAGCTTAGAGTGAATTGTACATCCAATGTAATTGTATATCAATCTAATACTTATTATTATCTTTCTGATTGAGCCAGTATAATAGGTTAAATTGGTACAGATTCAATTAGGAAAATTTTGAAAGCCCTCTATTTTTTTTTTTTGAAAGGTTCTCTGTTTAAATGATGGAATTTTTGTAATGAATGATAGTAAATATTTTATAATAGTACTTTTATTTTTTATATTTTTATAGTAAATTTTTTTATTTAAATAATGCAACTTTTCCTTGCGGTGAAGCATAGTTCGACTACAACTAATTTGGAGCATTGCTTGAACTTAGTCGGTGTGTGGAAGAGATGTAGATATTATTCGACAAGGTTAAAATGAAAATTATTAGAGTTGTGTGACACAAATTCTATTACGAAAGAGATGTGTATTTTTTATTCACTGGTGGTCTCTGTTGGTAGCCTCTATTTGGTACGAAAGAGTACTAGATCGAGTGAAACCATAATTCTCTCTTTGAGTGTTTGATGACGAATAGAAAATACATTTAAGTAAAAAAAATCATAAAAACTTTCATTTGTAAACAAATAATCTATCTTTATAAATAAATATTAGGGATTAAAATTTTAGATAGGACAAATAAGTTGAACAAACCCTAATTGGCGTTTAAACATAAACTTGTAATCTATTTCTCCTACATAATGAAAATTTTCACCCTCTGCACGTAATTTTTTTCGTTTTAAGTTTTTAATGTAAATCTTGATGCCTTTTAATTTTCTGCTTTGATTTGCAATCATTATTCTTTCGGTTTTCTTGCAGTTATCGTTTATCTGATTATAACATAATCGTACAATAAAAAAATCAGAATTTATTTTTAAAAAAATTCTAAAAAAATCACGGGCAGATAAAAAAAATATATACAATTCATGGGTTACTGTTGAGACCTGAGTCGTACCGCGGGAACTCCACCCCGCACCCCCAATCAGGTCCGCAACCAAAAGTTCCTAGTTTACGCTAATATTAATGCTATGGCGTACACGGTGGGAACCGTATATTATACCGCAACTTCCATGTTCCAACCACCTTCCCAAGTCTTCTTTGCACTTTCCAAATATTCTTCTCATAGTTAATGATTGACCACGAACAGTAGATAGTGGACTAGGAAATGTCGACGCCATGAACATTGGCCTTTCCTCTGTCCCTCTATAAGAGCGCTGTTTCATTTGAAGTTGTACAAAACTAAACCCAAACCTGAAAGCATGTCGACCGTCACAAATCCCTGTCTTGTTCTTCTGTTCCATGTTGTTTTGCTTTCTTTACTTCCATTGAAAACCACATGTTCAGCCACAACACAAGCCGAAGCCTTCCTCCAATGGAAGAACAGCTTCTCTGTTTCCCCGCCTTCTCTCGGTTCTTGGTCCCCTTCCAATCTCGAAAATCTCTGCAACTGGACGTCCATTACCTGCGATGCCACCACTGGGACCGTCTCCCAAATCGATCTCTCCAATGGAAACATGTCTGGTTCCATTGCTCAATTCAACTTCACTCCATTTGCCAATATCACTCACTTTAACCTCAAGAACAACAACTTCGATGGGCCAATACCAATCGCCATCGGTACTCTGGCAAAGCTTGTTTTCTTGGATTTGAGTGATAATTCCTTCCAAGGAAGCCTGCCGGTGGAGATAGGGAATTTAAAGGAGCTTCAATATCTGAGTCTGTTCGACAACAATCTCAATGGTACCATTCCTTCTCAAGTTAGCAATCTCCAAAAGTTAAGGTACCTCGACTTTGGATCTAACTACTTTGTTGATTCGGATTCATCCAATTTCTCGGCCATGCCTTTGTTGAAACACCTTGGCTTATCATACAATGAGTTCAAATTGGAATTCCCTCAATTTATACTCAAATGTCATAATCTTACTTTCCTAGACTTGTCATGGAATAGTTTGAGAGGTTCAATACCAGAACCATTGTACACCGAGCTGAGCCAGCTTCAGTATCTCAATCTCTCTCGTAATTTGTTTGAAGGGCCATTATCCTCCAACATCTCTAAGTTTTCCAAGCTCATAGCTCTTCAACTAGGAACCAATCGGTTCACTGGTTCAATTCCTGATAGTGTAGGAACCATGTCTGATCTTGAAACTATTGAATTGCATGAAAATTTGTTGCATGGGAGGATATCATCTTCTTTAGGCCAATTCAAAAAGCTCAAAAGACTTGATCTCCACGGCAATAGCTTAAATTCTACAATCCCATCCGAGCTCAGTTCATGTACTAACCTCACCTATTTGGCCCTTGCTGTGAATAAATTGAGTGGGGAATTGCCTATCTCCTTGTCACAACTTACCAAAATAACTGAGTTGGGGTTATCTGGAAATTCTTTTTCCGGTGAGATCCCGCCGTCCCTGATTTCCAACTGGACCAACTTGATCTCTTTGCAACTTCAAAACAACTCGTTCACCGGGAGAATTCCACCACAAATAGGCTTATTGACTAACCTCAAGCTCCTCTATCTCTATAGCAATGAACTCTCCGGCTCAATCCCTTCGGAGATTGGAAACTTGAACTCAATGGTAACTCTAGACCTTTCAGATAATCAGCTTTCGGGTCCAATTCCTTCAACTATATGGAGTCTATCCAACCTGGAAGATTTACAGCTTTTCTACAACAATCTCAATGGCACAATTCCACCAGAGGTTGGCAATATGAAGTCCCTAAAGTCTCTTGATATCAACACAAACATCTTCCATGGTGAATTGCCAGACACAATTTCTAACCTCACTAGCCTGAAAACATTCTCGGTGTTCACCAATAAGTTCTCCGGTACCATCCCTCGGGATTTCGGGAAGAATAGCCCTTGGTTGGCATCCCTAAGCTTTTCCAACAACAGCTTTGCAGGAGAATTACCGCCTGAATTGTGCAGTGGTTTTGCTCTTGAAAATTTCACTGTAAACGGAAACAACTTCACAGGGTCATTGCCAACTTGCTTAAGAAACTGTACATGGGAACCAATTTACAGGCTACATCACCAATGCATTCGGTGTTCATCCAAGTCTTGACTTCATTTCTCTGAGTGGCAACCAATTCGTTGGTGAAATCTCGCCAGAGTGGGGTCAGTGCCGAAATCTCACCAATCTACAAATGGAGAGGAACAGAGTTTCTGGTGGAATACCTGCTGAGCTTGGGAAGTTGACTCAGTTACGTGTTTTAAACCTGGGGGACAATGAGTTGACTGGAAGTATTCCTTTGGAACTGGAGAATTTGAGAATGTTGTTCAACCTCAATTTGGCCAAGAACCATCTCAGAGGTGTCATACCTCAGATTGTTGGCAACTTAGCGAGTTTAGAGTACCTTGATCTATCGGCGAACCAACTTATAGGATCAATACCACAGAAACTTGGGGATTGTAGAAAATTGTTGAGCTTGAACTTGAGTCACAACAAGTTATCTGGTGAAATACCACATGAGTTGGGCAGCTTATCAGTTTTGCAGTACTTACTGGATCTCAGCAGCAATTCTCTCTCTGGTTCAATCCCTCAAGACTTAGGGAAGCTTGTATCATTGGAGATTCTAAACGTTTCTCGTAACGAACTCTCAGGGAGAATCCCAGCTTCTTTGTCCACCATGTTCAGTCTCAGTTCATTTGATTTCTCATTTAATGAGTTTACTGGCCCGATTCCAACTAGTGGGGTATTCCAAAATGCTACTGGAAGTTCTTTTGTTGGAAACCCAGGCTTATGTGGAAATGCTGAAGTATTAATTCCTTGCAATTCAAGTGCCACAAAGAGAATGCCCAATAACAATAAGATGGTTCTTATTGTTATCATTGTTCCTATTTGTGGCATATTGATTTTAGCATCGATTGCTACGGGAGCGTTTCTATATCACAAGCAAAGCAAGATTCTTAATGAGGAGATAAACGGTTGTAGAAGGTCCAAGATTTTTGAGTTGTCCATTTGGGGGAGAGAAGGAAAATTTACATTTCGTGACCTCGAAAGAAGCACAGAAGGGTTTGCTGATGAGTATTGCATCGGTAAAGGAGGATTTGGAAGCGTTTACCGAGCAGTATTGCCCTCAGGTCAAGTAGTTGCAGTCAAGAAACTCAATTTGTCAGATTCCAGTGATATTCAAGAAACAAATCGAAGGAGCTTTGAGAACGAGATTCGTATGTTGACCGAAGTTAGGCATCGGAATATCATAAAGTTGTATGGATACTGTTCTAAAGGAGGGGGCATATACATCGTTTATGAGTATGTCGAAAGAGGTAGTTTGGGAAGTGTATTGTATGGAGCACAAATGGGAATGAAGTTGGGATGGGCTACAAGGGTGAAAATAGTGCGGGGATTGGCTCATGCAATTGCTTACTTGCATCATGATTGCTCTATCATACACAGAGACATATCTTTGAACAACATTTTGCTCAAGGAAGAATACGTACCAAGGCTCTCGGATTTCGGCACAGCTAGGTTGTTGAATCCAAATTCTTCCAACTGGACCATGGTTGCTGGGTCTTATGGGTACATGGCACCAGGTTAAACAACAATTTACTTAATTCTATGTTTCATAATATAATGCTGCTTTTAGTTTTTACTGCAATGTAATTGTTGAGTTGGTTTAATTTCTTGGCCTTTCAGAGCTTGCACTAACAATGCGGGTCACGACGAAATGTGATGTTTACAGCTTTGGTGTGGTGGCATTAGAGATCATGATGGGAAAGCACCCAGGGGAGCTCTTGAACTCCCTGTCATCAATAACATTGTTGTCAAACAACACTGAATTGCTTCTCAAGGATCTGCTAGACCAACGGCTTCCACCTCCTACCGAGCAAGTAGCAGAGGAAGTTGTATTTGTTGTCACCATAGGCTTAGCCTGCATACGACCCATGCCAGAGTCACGACCCGACATGCGCTTCGTGGCACAAGAACTATCAGCAAGAACACAAGCTTGCTTGGATCAGCCACTGGGAACAATAACCCTGGAGAAGCTAACCAGCTTCCGGAAATAGAACAAGACTTAAACAATAGGCAAGATTCCAATACTGGGAGGCAAAGAATTAGTCCAGTCACATAAAACATGCTTTCTTGTACATTGTATCATATATGATATAACCAATAACATAAGAAGAAGGAATTCAGGGGTTCTTCTCCCCATGCCGGGGATCGATGTTCATTGTTTGTACTTTTTCCCCTTCAATAACCAAAGACCGTTGCAAGAGCAATGTTCAACGTTTTTGTTCAAAGCCCATTTTTTCTAGTGTGGAAACTTGATTCTTTGATGCATGCTAGAAGAATCGACATCACCTTTAATACTTGTTGCTTTTTCTCTGGTACGAAATTGACTTTTGCCTCCAATGCATAATTTCCAGACTTTGAAAGTCTGTTATACACCGAGTCTGTTGGACTGATCAAATTAAGGAACATGTCAGGAAGGTGCAAATATCTTTGTTAACAAAAATTGTCCGCGTCCCTTGACTATTTATTGTTAACTCAAAGGTCAATTATAGACTTAATATATAATTTGACACGTTAAGTATAGTTCCACTGCACATAATTTCAAAACATGTTAGATCATGAACCCTATAGACTGCTCTAGTTTAATACATTGTTGCGGTTGAAAATGTTGTTAAAAAATTGTTTTGAAAGAAGTGTTTACGAGAAGTGCATATATATATTTATGACAGATTTTGTTTATTTTATTCTGGAAACAACCACAATCAAATACAAAAGCACATTAGCTGGGGAAATGGGGGCTGAAGCTTCAAGACAAGTAGTAGATGGAATTTGGCAGCTTGAATGTCCTCTTTGCTTCTGGCAGGCCCTTTATACTGCTCCATTGATCTCCAACGATTCCCCATATACGGTATCCTTGATCCACTAATTTTTTCCTCACCTAGGACTTGTATTGCTCCACATGCATGTACTGATCATCAAGACCCCTTCATTCATTAAAAACGAATGAAAAACATTCAAAATGTGTGGATCAGGAAGCAGGAAAGTGCAGTTCTTAAAATCAAAACTGGAGAGTTTCAGTGAGGTTGCGTTTGCATACCTTAACATGAGGCTAGTCCATCCATGGTATCCAACCTTGATGAGATTATCAACGGTAGGAGATCGAAGGGTTTCTTTTCTTGAAGAGACTAGAAAGATTTTGATCCCTTTATCTTTGATCTCATGGAAGAGCTTGAATGTGTGATCTAGAGCTGGTGCCTTGCTCTTTTTCATCCATGCCTCCAATGAAGATGAATTCACCTTTTCTCCCCTGGTTTAGGTCAGCAGATTCACATTATGTAACCAAACATTGAACAATGGACTAGGGTAGAAAATTAAAGCTTACCCAAAACCATGTTTCTTGAAGTAAGGAATGGTGGAGATCAGTGTGTATCGAAAATCCACGCATCTTTGCCATCACCTTTCAAAGAACAGCAGCGGGTCAAGTATAGTGTAACTTCCTCGATTGCTCGCTCGGAGTCGGCCTTGTACTGAGATGAAGTCATGTACTTCTTGATGTGACCAACGGATTCTTGGGGCACTAATTCGAACTCCCTTATGTTGTTCAGCTCCACATTGATCCTCCAGCTTTCACAGTAGTTTTTCAAGGTATCTTGTTTTGCATCGAATCTCCATTTCGGGTTTAAAATGTTCCAATCGGCAGCTGCGAGGCCAATGAAGAGGCTTGTCAGTGCCAGAACCAGCGCAGGCTTCCTTGCCATGTTGCAGAGTGAAGGTGAGGAATGAAGATTGATATGAATCGGAATGTTGAATGTGGGCCTATAAAAAGGAAGGGGGCACAAGGGAGGTGTGGTCTGGACTCTGGAATGGAGCCATGATCCAGCTTTGGACATTCACATGCAATGATTATTTATTTAAATGGAAGATGGTATATTAGTTGAGGCCAGTCGGAATTATGGTGCCCAACTCATGTTTCCACGTCTTTTATATTAATTTTAACATTATTTTTGAAAAATGCGGTGAGAAAGTTTTCTATGAAAAAGAGTACAACGAAAAAGTGCTTAATGTATTGTTTGGTTTAAAATAAGAGTGTTTAATATTGCTATCAAAAGGTATTTTTTTAAGTAGATAATTCATCTATTTTAGACATTATTTTTAAATATATAAAAGATAATAAATGAATAATTATACTCAAAGGTGCCTTTGCAAAAGCTAAAAGCTAAAATGTACCGGTTTAGAAGGCATCAATCACCGCATACTCTTAGTAGCCTTGGATGCCCAATATGATTGCTGGTTTCTCAGTTATTTCGGGGCCCGAATATTAAGTATGTCCCGCAATCCTTGCCATCAATCAGGGAACGAAGAACATGTGATTGGATGCAATTAAATACTCTTTATATACATGGAAACTAAAGTAACTTCATAATGAAGCCAACACATTGCTTAAAGCTCACAAGTTGGGGGGCAAATGCAATCATTTCAAACGTTTAAACCCAGATTTTGCCTTTTGTTTTTGGCAACCAAAAGGGGCCCCAAGGCATAAGCTATGCATGATTCAGGAATAGTTTCAAGCAATTTTACCGGTTTGAGGGGAAGAAATATACAGTCAGAAGGTTCTACCTTCTTAGATTTTGAAAATAGTTACAACTTTTATATCATAGGAAATTCAATGGAAGTGCCAACAGACAAAAAGTTCAGGCCAACAGGAAATCTAATAAACGCATAAAATGGCAAAACCATCTTTATTTACGTGTCCGATTACCCCTCAAACAACTGAAAACAAAAAGATCGATTACTTATTTAGAGATGAGAGCCAAAAGGTTCATGGTGTGTTGAACTCGGTGTATGGTATGTTCACGCAAAAACCCATCGTCGAAGTTGAGAGAATAGCTGTGGAAGTCATAACTGAACTGCGTGCTGCTTCTTTGCAGTCTCATAGCTTTTCTCCACTGTGACTTGAGCTTCAAAACAAACTGCTTCAACGCATGTAGCTTTGAGCAGCAACACGAAGTCGGCCTTCTTTCTACACCGATAAGTTTGACTGCATACTCATTGTTTGCTACTTTCTTTCCCCACTTCAAGAACTGAATCCTCTTCATGATCTGCATTTCCAGAATTTTCAGTTATAAGCTCTTAATCTAACTTCTCACTTTATATCCACTCAAAGTGGAGAGCTTGCAAGTCTAAAAGCAACAACAAGGATAAGATATATAGTTTCAAAGACAGCATGAATTGAACCTTTCATGCATCTAATTCCCTACCAAAAGACATCGCTGTCTAAGATGTTAGATGGCACATAGCCATTTGTCTGAAATCAGAACCACCACCACCACTCGATGTTCTTTCCACTTTGCTTTTACCATCATTCCTAGGTCATCTATTGTCTCAACTTGGAGAAAGATGTAGTGATGTGATGTTGGAGATGAGCACTTTTTGGATTGGCTAACCTTCCAAAAAGTTGCTAGTGTCTATCATGAGTGATTTCTCGTCTGGTTTACGCAATCAGAATTTTCTGGGAAGAATCTAAAAATTAATGAAATGAGAAGAGACTAATAGCAGGTTTGCTATGACTAAAAAAATTATGCCGTCCATGCCTAAGTCTGACCCTTCTAGTGCCGAAAGGAGGAGAAACAGAGAGAGAAGCAGTGAGACAGTGACCCTTCTAATGCCCCAAGTCTGACCCTGTTAATTTGCCCCACGGAAATAATTTCACTTTATATGGAGAGTTGGGAGGCCCACAAAGATGCGAGAATATCATTGTGAGGCAGATAATACATGGTCAGATGCTTAGTAACAAAAACAGGCACCAACAACAACACTGTATGCAACAATTAGTTTCATCATTTTTATATGCTTGTATGCTGGGTGTTTTAAATCATTTTTTCTACAAATTTATTCTCCCTGGGGGGGGGGGGGGGGGTTCCTTCTGGAGAAGTGGAAATTACCAAATATGAATTCACCTTTGTTTCACAAGTTAAAATGGACCTTTTCACAGCATTTAATCTCACATAGTGGAACAATAACATATATGCATTGTTGATTTTTAGAGACTGATTTTTCTTGATTGTGTTTTTAAGATCTTGGCTAAGGGTCCACATAGAATTAGCGCCGAAGACTACGTTTAACAACAAAAATTTAGATCAAAAGTAGCTCTCACTACAAGCATATAAAAAATGAAATGCCACTTTCAGCAATAGATATAAGAAAGAAAAAGGGAACCTTATTGAATAACAGCACGCTAAATTTCAGCTATCAAGCACCGCATATGCCGTGTATTATTTGAGAGCCACAAACATGAAAGATGTAGAGACACCAGATTCTCTCAGCAAGTTCACCTGGGAATACAGCATACTATCTACTTAGATATTTTATATGAATCTTCCTCCATTCTAAAAGTTAAAAGTTTCTTCAATTATCCAAAAAAGAAAAGGCTCATCTATTTGATATCCAAATCAAAGATTATAGCGAACTATTTCAGTTGACATAAAGCATAGAATCTCAATAAAGAAGAAACACAGAGTCACGGAGCTGTAGGTTAAAGTTGGGTAGGTTCTCTGTTGTCCTTATATGATCGACTAGGCATCATATGGAAGGATTGTTTGCATCCAGAATTTCAAATTATTTAGCTAACACACCTATGCCAATTGTTGACGTAATACCTATTGGCTTTCATCTCATAAACATGATTCTAGTGTTGGTAGCCATAAGTATTAATGTCTATTCCAGTGATCTGCATAAATACAGGCAACCTTATGACAGAAAGCTGAAGATAAACAAAGCATTTGGCGAACAATTCAGGAACAGTTCGGTTTCTATTCTTTATGAAGTGAAATAAATGAACATGGACTATATTCTTAAGCTCATTTATTAAATGAACCGAACACAAACAAGACATGTTCAATTCGTTTACGTTCATAAACAAACTTAATTAACGTATCTCTTAAAGCTAGTTTAAAACTCGTTATTGTTAGATTACGTAATTAATAATATTATTATTGTTTGTATATTAATTTTATTTATTTATAATATAATTATTAATATTTTTGCTTAATTATTTTATATCTAAAAATAAAAAATATTTATATTTTATAGTTTGTTTATATTATTCATGAACAAGTCAAATACGAACAAGCTTAAAAATAAACAAACGAACATAAACAAGGACCCACACATTCAAGTTCAGCTCATTTACAAATCTAGATAAAAAGAGAATGTGCATAGAAGTAGCAAAAGCCAGTCTTCTTTTAACCATAAATCAGTCGATAACTGCTCGTGTCAAAACCAACAGACAAGCAGATTATAAGCAAAAAAAAAAACAGTAATCGCTTATTGCCTTAATTTTCACCTGCAGGGTACAAGCAAAGAATTATAATTGGGAGATCATACTTGACATTGAGGGTTGACTGACAGCATTGACAAAATTGTACACTAACCATGTATAGGCAGTAAGTAAATTCAATTCTAAGTATTAGGCTGGTTATATGAGAAGTTATATACTCACAATCTTTGTGCTCATTCCTGTCTTGAATACAACTGCAGCATCTGCACGACAACATATATTGGAGTTGAGATGTAAAGGCTCTCCCTTGATTTACAAAATTTAGACATATTATAACGAACAATTAAAATTTAATATACAAATGCCAAACCTTATCTTCAAAGGCTTTCCTTTGAATTGTATCTCAATTTCACTGAAGTAAACTCTAAATAAGGTTGGCCTGCAATGCCAGTTACAACCATCTTGAATCATGGAGCAGGCAAACTACAAGTACTCTCAGAAATGTCCAATAATCATCAATTTGCTCAATACTGAAAAGCGAAATGTGTTCATACTTCCGATATTATTTCTGCCATTAACTTCGTTGGGTAGGTATATACAATAAGATATATATTTAAACTAATGTAACTTGTGCAATCTCCAAAAGTTTAAACAAGCATAAACGAAGTGTGATTGTTCACAATTTGACATATAAAATGTCCAAATTATATGTTCCAACAAAGATGATTCACGTTATCCAATTCCAAAGCCACAGAGAGATTAATAGTACCAGAATGGAAGTGAAACTGCTGCCAGAGCAGGAGAGGATTTCCACAATAGATGAATTTGACCACCCAACAGTCCCATCAGATAATTGAGAATACGGCCTTCCTAATTTAGACATTCACAATAAACAATAAATAGTGACACAAACTACATGATTAGAAGCAATAAAAAGATGGATGAGGAGCTATAGTCCAGTATAACAATATGCTCATGATACTTCTCAAATAGACAAAATATACTATAACTTCAGAAAAATTTTGCACTACAACTGGAGATACAAAATGTAGTTTTCTAACACATTCATTATACTCTTAATATTTTGTTATAGGTGCACAAATTGCATAGCATATTCAATATGGTTACTAAAGATGTCCAAAAGTTGACAGAAAAAGAACTACAAAGATTTGATCCTTCCAGGAGCAATGGTTTTAATGCTATAGCTAAATACGACAATGAGGCTAATATTAACTTTCTGATTTTCAGTATCAATCAAAAAAATCTTTTCCGAATGTTTTAGTGCATCTGTCATAGTGATGATAGGTTCATGGTTAAGAGGAAAGAAAGTTGTAAAAATGGCATGAAGAAATGCAGCTAATCTATACATCAAGCTTAGGAACAATTCTACCAAACAATTAAAAGTTAGGATCATTCTAATAAAATTCAAGGGTTGGATGAACTCTGGGACTTGGTATATTGAAGGTCTATTCAAATTCTGAGATCAGTAAAACTGCAGGCACAGGACCAGTGACTTCTGCTTCTGCAGCATCAGGGGATTAATATAGAACTGTGGCCTGTAAATCTTCCACCTCCTTATTAACTAGGATAGAAGATAAAAACCATCTTTACTATTTTAACAAAAAGCTCGCATAAAAAAGAATGCCAAATAAGACCAAATCCAAATTAAGCTCCTCCAGTACATGCATGCATAAATGAATAATACATAGCACAAAGCTCATAAACACAATTAAACTAAAGATGGTTGAACTTCAAGAAAATAGGCATATGCAACAATCACTGATTTTAAAAAAATACCTTTGATTTTTTAATTTCCTCTGCTTGATGACTACTTTGAGATATTTCAAAGACCGAGTTAGCAAGTACATTATATTGCTTTGAGATGGTAACAGAATCATAAGATACTGACATCAAGTGTTCAATTATGCAATTCCATCTGCTTGCAATGCTTCCCAGTAACAAGAGCTCCTGTTTTTCAAGAGATAAGAAGGGGGAAACAAGGATTTATAAGTAAATTTAGAGCTTAAGGAAATAAATACATCCAAACTGAGACTCATAAGATAACATATATAACTTGAACAGATACACATCTACCATCACCACACCAGTATATGAACTAAACAAATCTCGGCAAGCAAAAATAAAGTGGTTGTGCTAAGATGTGAAATTAATTAAACACAACCAGTCCAAAAATGAAAACTGAAACTATGCACTTGTAAGTAAGAAGAAAGAAATTTTCTGCTGCAATCAAGTTGCAGTTTCTCTCAAACTAATTGATAACTTTAGAACAAGATCATCTATTTCCCAACAATTAAACAAGCTTTCAAGTCCTATTACTTTCAATATAACTGCAGCCATACAGCAGTATCATGAACATCTAACAGTAAACGGAAGAAATAAAATATACTTTTCTTATCCTGAGAAATCATAAACAGTAAAGGAAGAAACAAAATGTACTTGGCCTGATAAATCATAAACAAATGTACCTTGAAATGTATCATCCAAACTCCAAATAAACAAAAGGCATATAATGCAAAACATAGCATAGCAAAACTTTATGCTTCCTCAGCTTTAAAGTCTATCATGGCTATCATTTAGAGGGACATGTGACATGACGACCAAAAAACATAGCACCGACAAAAAAGCAAGAACTTGACAAGAAAAGGCCATGAAAAACCGTATGACACTCAAAGGCTAGGATGCATATCAACCATCGTAAAGCAAGGTTACATCATTATCATTCATATCCAGTGGAACAAACTTACAATTGTCTCATACACATCATTTTCACTATTTTCGGAAATGTTCAACTGTCCAAATACTTTCCCCCATTGTTTGCTGGCACCAGAAAATATTAAACTTGCACCGGACACCATTCTAATAGTTCGCTTATCAAGAAAATATGACAAAGCACTTGATTTCCATCGGTTCCAAGTGACAAAATCAACAAATACATCTGCACTTCTATGTACACAAACAAAAAACTGCATTGGGTCAGACCTTGATGAAAAGGATAAAGAGTAAGCAATTACTCTATTGATGAATCTTGCAGATCGCAAATATAATATAGAAAACTGTTACTTGAAATAGTAACAAGGGAGATCCATGAGTTACAAAGAGAACAAAATGAAGCTTTTTGGACTCTAAAAGGATGGTGTGAAGAACTTAAACAGATTCCATCTCCTTTTATGACCTAACCCTTTGCTAATATATTCAAATTTCTGTGCTTACATGATTTTCAGCATGGAACTAGTAGCAACAATCAGTACTTACGACAACAAAGCTGGAACAGTTTCAATATTCATTTGCTCCCTAAATGGGCTGCAGTCAGAGGCTGTCCAGCTGCTACTTTTTACTGCATTAGAAAGAACATCAACCCCTTCCTCAATAATTGATATGCATGACACTGAAGATTGTCTCCTGGAGAGTTCCTTAACGGCAACTTTAGTAAAACTTTCTGTTTCCACTGTCGGAGTTACATCTGAAGATGATGTACTGGTATCCCTCGTACAAATCCTGTTTTGCAATGTCAAATTATTCAAATATGCATTGAGACAGTCATGTTCTGTCTGTGAAAGGTCACTAAGATCCGTCTCGACAATTGCTGTAAGAACAGCTTGTAGAAGTGAATCCCTCAACGGTAAATTATGGAGCAAGTGTTCCGACAAAAAACTTCTTGCCCTTCTAAGAGTAGCAGATGATAAATGTGCAAGACCCTGACACCATAAGGAATAAAAAAAATAGATAACTAATAACAATACAATCTCATTGAATTTCAATTAGGATAAAAGAAAGCAAGAAATAAAAAGGCCAGAACCTGAGGAAACGCTGGCTGATAAGTCATTTCAAAAAGAGCTGCATCTAGCTCCTCTACAGACTCTTGATAAACATCCAAGCAGCTTAAACGCCGAAAAACCTAAACAATATAGTGAAAGAAACTTCAGTTAATATAGTTTGCGTCGCCTATTTCGGATATGGAAAAAAATATTTTTTTTGTTATATTTCTTGAACAACCAGTATCTTTCACAAAGGAGAATCAGTCAATCAATCAATAAGCCTGTAAAGAAGAGAAAAAGGAGGGTACAGACTACAGACATTTTCAAAGAAGAGGGCCCAGTGGAAGGCTCGCTTGATGTTATGGGAGTCCCAGTGGGCGAGAAGACCAGATGCTAAAATCAGGATATCAACAAACCCTTTTATCAGTTTCATCATCTCTCCCAACGATATGTCCGGGTGATTCCATCCCATTCTTCTATTTTTCTTCCGAGAACTCTGTTTTCACCGACGCACGATCTAGCAATGAGACACTGGGTAGGGAAGAGATTTGAAGCCAATCAGAGTCTGGGTTGCAATGGAGCGGAAGATGGGAGTGTGGGAATCGCTTCGTTTCAACTTTCCAGATGTGACTTTTCAGTTTTCCCGCCACACCTTGTTGTCTCGGAAGGCTAAAGAAAGCCAAGTGAAGATAATTTTACTTTGCGGACCCTTCATGTTTCTTCCTTTATATAATTTCCGGTTCGTTGGGTCATATTTGGGCCTTCAAAACACAGGTTTATTATATTAAATCATTTTCTACACGACTCCAAATTCAGAAACTTACCGGCTGTCGTTTCCTTCAGTAATATAAATGAATTGCCCTTGAATAAATAAAATTGTATTTATATTCGTTTGTTTATTTTTGAAAGTTTTTTACGTTTAATTCGTGTTCGTTTATTTTTAGCGTCTGCAAACATGTTCGTTTAACGTTCATGATTCATGAACATGTTCGTAATGTTCCTAAACATGTTCAGCAACCAACAGTGATTTTTATATATATATATTTTTTTACTGGCCAAAGAAAAATTGTGAAATTATGTCACTAGTCCCTAAAGCTCATCAAGCTCCACAGTTTGAACTCTAAAGTTCACCATATGTTCTATTTAGTATCCTACCTTCATCAATATTTAAAGTTTAAATAAAGAAAAGGAAAAAGAGAGCCAGACGAATGAGTAGATATATAAGCTCATAAACTAGTTTATTCGTGAACATAAACAACCCGAATACATCACTATTCGTGTTTATTTGTTTATTAAATGAACATAAAAATTTTGTTCGTGTTAATTTACTTAATAAATAAGCATTATACAAACGATTCATAAATAATTTGTCGAATACTTTGTTTATTTACCCCTATTTCCTTGTACAATGTTAGATTAAGAGCATAATATTATTATTGTTGCTGTTGTTATTTAATAAACTGTTTGAGCTTTTATTGGAAGTGGTAAAAACAAAAGAAAAAGAACATAATCGGAAGAAATTAAAAAACTCTTCAGTGTGAGGAAGAGCAGATATCATAGGATGAAAATCCTTTAGTACCATCATCAAGCGCTGCATTAAAGATGAAACCAAAAAGTGAGAAAGGCGGCACAAGACAATGATTCTGTCTTCCATGATAGTTGAACAAGAGATGGTGTGGCGATTCAAAATCTATCCTCAACTTCCTGCCTTCCAAAGTCAATAAATGTGTCGTCTGCTTCTCCTACTATACAAATTTAATGACACCAAAACACGTAGAAATGCTCTTTCTTCTTCCACTTTTCTCTCCGTCGAATTTTTGTTTTGGTTTGACTTGGCTTGGCTTAAATATACATTTAATATATGAACTAAACCCTTACTCTTAAATTGGTACATGTACTAGATAATTTCTCCCAAATAGACAACTTAAAAAAATTGATCTCAATTTGCTCCTGATTTAAAACAAATTAATAATTTAACTCTCTATATTTAGAAATCATCAATTTAGTCATTTTTTTGTGATACTGTCAAATTAAACAAGCCTAAATGATCAAAATTACAATGAAATAACTATATTTTACCACAAAATAACAATAAGTTACTGATAAACTTTTTTATACAAGAGAAGCAATATAACATTTATAAGAGAAGAACACACAATTTAGAAGAAAAATAAAGAATAAATTAATAACAAAAATTAAATATAAAGGGTTAAATTTATGAAATTATTTTGAATTGGGACTAAATTAATACAATGTAAAAGTTTGGGTGAAAGTGCCTAATTCAAGTACTAACTTGAGAATAAAAATTCTTTAATTACCAATTTGGGAGAAGATGCTTAGTTGAGATGTCAATTTGGGAGCAAAATTTTTTTAAGTACAAATTTAAGAAAAAGTGTCTAATTCTAGTACCAAATATATATTTAAATCGATAGTCCAGACGTACAATATCGCCCCTGCCCGTCTTCCTGCTTGCAACTTGTTGCGATTTCTTTCCGCCCTTCTTGCCTCCATGGCAGACTTTTCCTTCCTGTTCTATTTCTGGGCCATTGTTGTGGACTTATGTTCTTAGCCTTTGTTGTGTTTTTTCGAATAAAATGTGTGTTGAACATAAATCTTCTACTTTTTTATGTGCTCTTGTGTATGTCTCAATATTAAAAAATTAAGTTTAAAGTTAAAGTTTATAGCTCAGATTTAATATTAAGGTTTAGGGCGCAGATTTAGGTTTTAAGCTTTAAAATTTAAGATTTAATTTTTAGGTCTTAGAGTTTAGCTTTTTAATGTTGAAATATAGACATGAATTTTTGTTCATGTGTGTTAATGCTAAAAAAAGGTAAAATAGACGAATGGTCACTAAACTATCTTCAAAAATACAAATAGTCACCGAACTTTCAAAAATTATATAATAACTATTAAACTTTAGTGTTTGTTACAAAATGGTCACTGACCCATTAACAGTTGTTAAGGGGTGATGTCACAGTTATGAAAATTTGTATAATAGCACATTTAACCCTCCATATTCACACATTCAATCAATTTAGACATCAATACTAAGGGTTAAATTAGAAATAAACTGATTGAATGTGTAATATGGAGAATTAAATATGTTACTATTCAAATTTTCGTAACTACCACATCACCCACTTAACAGCAGTTAACGACTCAGTAACAATTTTGTAACGAAAACTAAAATTCAATGGCCATTATGTAACTTTTAAAAGTTTGATAACCATTTTATATTTTCGAATATAGTTTAATGATTATTTGTGTACTTTATCCTAAAAAGCCTCCTTAGAATTTGAAAAGTAGAGCACATGCAATGCATGCGTTCCAATACCCGTTTGAAATTTGTGTTAGTAATAGGAATGACAATGGGTATTCAGATTTTTTTTAATTGGATTTGTTTTTGGATCAAATTTTTTCGGATTAAGTTGTCATCCCTATTGTTGACATGAGACTAAGGGGTAGATCCATGAGTTTTAGCATCTTTAGGGTATTGTGTTTCAACCATTTGATTTTTTATTTTAATGCAAATTAGTCCATAATTTTGTGTATTTAATTTCTTGCGTTTTTAATTTATGCCATTTAATTCTATATTTATTCATTTATGTCCCTTGTTTGTTGACTCTATTAAAATTTTTGTGTTTATTATGTATGCTTTTAATTTGCTTCTTGTTTTAGTTCATAATTTTAACCTAATATATCTCAACTTTGTTATGCAATTTCACGTTATTTACTATTTTATTAACTAATTTTCTTAATTTTCGATAATTCATTAATATTTTAGATTTATTTATTTCTCTATTGTATTTATTTCCTTGTTTGTTTATCTACGCTTTTATCTTACATTGATTTCTTTTTTTTTCATATTTATGTATAAATGCATAATTTCATATGATATACGTAGATATATTACAATATATTAAGTTTAGTTAATAGATATAAATCATAGTAAATATTATTATTATTTAACTTGCATTTTTTTGACACATCAATCGGATAGCTTATTGATAAACAAAAGTAAAATAAAACATAATATGTTAGAGATTTTAAAACATAAAAAACAATAAAAAAAAAAGAAAATTGTAAATCTAAAAGAAAAATAAGCGATGCATCAATCAGATTTGACACTTCTTCTTTGCACCAAAGAGAATCTCTACGTCCATTGTAGGAAGGTTTGGGAGCTGTCAAAACACAAATTAGATGAAATCTCCAAAACTGGCAACCACCTTTCACGCTTATTCCAAAGAAGATGATCCGCTACAGAATACATCGACAAACAACCCAAAAAGGGATCAAACTATACGTGACCGCCGACAAATACGAATCGAAAACAAGCGCCTTGAGGGTCTCCGTACGAACACCAAACACCCACAAAAGTAGCCATAAAACATGTCATAAGACAAAGAAGTGCCAAAACGTGCCACAAAAGCAAAGAAAAATGCATCAAATGTACGAAGAAAAAGAAAAAAAAACTAAATAAACTCAGATATAAAAAACGAAAGAAAATATTTTATTACCGGCGGCGGCAACTAGATTAAGACTAGTGCCGCTGCCGATTAAACAATGAAAAAAAAAGAAAAAATAATAAAAATATTTAACTTGTATTTTTCATACATTTATATTTTTATTATCACTTTTAATATGGATATATATGTAAGATAATTTTATTTTTACCATTATTGTAAGTTAATTAATATATATTTATGTTTTTTTAATGTATTAAGGGTAACTTTTTTACTTTATATATGTTTATTATTGTTTTAATGTAAATATTATAAATGATATTTTGTTTTAAAGAATTAAAAGTCATAAATGTTTTTATTTGAACTCGAATATGGATCAAACTCGGTTCGAATTTGGATCGGATATGGACTCGGATCGAATCCTGACAATATCTATATCGATTTGTCTCCTATTAAGACTCGGACCATTTTTTCGGGTTTAGACTTTTTTCAATCGAATTTGTATCGGATTTTTTTTCTTCAAATCGGATTCGGATTAAATAGTCATCCCTAGTTATTAGGTTACATTTCCAATCTTTCAAGTATTTCCTTTTGTCCATATCCTTTACTTTCTTTTCTAGTTTTTGCCTATGAAAATCTTTACACGTTTTTTAACCATGAAATTACTAGCTTGCCGTTAAATCATAACATTTTATTTATAAAAAATATATATATTATAGATAATTTAATTTCTTTCTTGAAAGCAAAGTTCAATGTTATCATAATGATAATTGTAGCAAAGCTTTCACATTGTTCTGAGTGATGACAATCAACAATATAGCAAATAAACAAAACATAATCCAATGTTTAATTTGAAATCAAGCATAAGGAAGTAGCCTACAAAACATAAGCTGATGAATGTCAGTGAGTGATATGTCACGAGCGATTGTGAATTGGTAGCGCCTCTGGATTCCTCGTCCAACAATATAAACTCCTCGAGCTTGAGCTGGGACTTCTCCGGCAGCAGCAGTGGCAGCTTGAATTCCATGGTAGTTGACTCGGTAGTTAACACCCAGCGGAATCAGCATTTTGCCCGGCTGGTATGTCAGGTGGAGCAGCAGCAGCTGCAACAGAGTCGACAACATCTTCATCGTCACAGTAGCCTATCGTCATTCCAACCTTTTCGAAAGGTGTAACACCGAGCGGGTTCGAGAGTAAAGCAATTCTCTCAGCATCTTCATTTTAATAATGTGAGCTGTGAACAGTACCATACAGAGTGAAACATTTGTTAATTGGTTCAATTTCTATGGTAGAGAAGTAAGAGCCGGTCATGTTAGCATGACGGATAGGAGCGGTTTGAACATTGATGTCTCTCAGCACATTCAAAAGTTGGAAGTAGTTTCCATAATTAAACTGAACAGCTTCAGCCCTTCCATAAGTTTGCATAGTAGAAGCAGAGGAAGCATAAACGATTAGAGTGTCTGTTGGACCGTCGGTTACACGGCACGGTCCAATGCAACTCAAAGTTGATGAGATCCAAGTTGGAAACTGCAGATTCAAAGGTACGGGGCATTGAGTTTTCATTCTTGTGGTAAGAGCATGGGAGCATATCGTTCAAGAACATACCTAAATCTGTTGTAAGTTTCTCCCATAGCATAGTTCACCATAGCAGTGACTCCATTATGAATTTTCTGAGCTACAAGATTGCTAAAACCACCATAACTATTACAGATGCGGTGGTCGTTGAGGTAGATTCCTTGAAGTGAAGTAATTTAGGGTTAGGGTTGGGTTTTCTTAGAGAAATTAAAGATGGTTGGATTAATTAATATATTTTATTATTTTATTTTTCTATTTTTTGATTTTAATTTCAGAAAATAATAACGCATGTCGCGTGTTCGAATTTCATTAGATAACGGAAAAAAATAACGTATGTCACGAAAAAAATTTAAATGGGTCATGGAATGAAATGCTAGGCACCTATTTGGCCCAAAATATAGTTCCGACACCTATCTGAAAAATGTATAGTTTGGGTAATTATTTGACTGTTAAGCGGGAAAATTATTCAATATATATATGGGTAATCTACATCGGTACTCCCTAAAATTTTAGGCTACTTGCAATATGATCACCGAACTTTTAAAACTTGCAATATTGTCACTAAATTTTTAAATTGTTTCAAAAGATATGCCATGTCATCACATTATTTTTTTGTTTTATGTTATAGTGATCAAAATATGAACAATTCGAAAGTTTGAGAATTAAATTTAAAAAAATAAAATTTAATGACCACAATAAGAGTGAGAGTAAAAACTGAATGACGAAATTTATAACTTAATCAAAATTTAATATCAAATTTCGGAAGGAAAAGTTTTTCAAACCCGTCATATACCAAGCCTAATCTTTGTGTCTTGCCCCATACCAACCTTTAAGATATTGATCACATTATTCCATATGGGTTCACAGCTTTGTCATGGAAATCATGTTGTACTCGTAGAACAAAACAGTAAGATTCGAGATCTATTAATTGGTTAAATGACAAAAGATGTTTATGTTGTCATTTCTTATATGAGTTCGAATATCAACATTTATCTTAAAAATGCGAATATATCTCTATTTAATCCAAAAAAAAAAAAAACCTGTTGAGTTCGTATATAGTTCCTCTTTACCATAACTCGGTAAGCAGACATAGCTTCAGACAACCAAAAGTAGAAAGATTAAGTCGATCAAAATTCGATTTAATTGATTCATTTAATTATGTCAATTTTGATTAAGTTGATTTTTTACGTTAGACAGTTATTAAATATTATAAATAAAAAACAACTTAAAGGATTATATATACATATATATTATTTTAAATTATTATTTTATTTTATTTTAAAGTAGACTCATTAGCCAACTTAATTGACTAACATTAAGTTGGCTCAATTAGGCCTGTTATGATTATAAATATCAATTAATTTAATTATTATATAAAATGACTAATTAAATACAATTATTTAATTTCATTTGTGAATTTTAAAATTTTATTGTCAATGCATCAAACAATTATATTTAATTATTATTTTTAGATAAGACCAGATATAAAAAAAACATATTTTTTCCAAAAAATAGTTTGTTGTTTAAGGGTAATTATTTAATGCACTGTCGGTGAATTTTTTTTCTACGTGCGAGCTTCTAAAGTTGTCACATGTCTAACCCATAGATTTTAAATCATAAAATCTAAACATTATACCATAATATCTATTC
This sequence comes from Hibiscus mutabilis, assembly GCA_019671005.1. Classification (NCBI taxonomy): domain Eukaryota; kingdom Viridiplantae; phylum Streptophyta; class Magnoliopsida; order Malvales; family Malvaceae; genus Hibiscus; species Hibiscus mutabilis. The sequence continues at coordinate 73,610,972 of CM033713.1, forward strand.
TCAAATCTTAAAATATTACCACAAACACTAAAAATCCTAACTCTAAACCATAAAATCTAAACGTTCATGAAAAACAAAATTTTCACCGTCAATGCAAACTTATTTTCCGATCGTTTAATAGTTAGTTTTTGTAATATCCCAATTTTTAGACTAGTGACCAAAATGTAATTTTTGAAAGTTTGGGGTTAAAGTGTGAACTTTGGAAAAGTTCAAGACCAAAGTGTAATTTTAAAAAATTAAGTAATTTAACCCCGTAAATTGATAGTTTATCCCCAAGAGTGGTATTTCTGTGTTACTCGAATTTTTCATACGAGGCTTATATTATTCGAAATTGGATCGAACTAAAAAATTAAGCGTGCTCAAGCCAGAGTAGTATTAGGATGGGTGACCTTATGGGAATGTCTCATGTCAATAGTTGAAACTGATAAAAAGGGGAATCAGTTCGAGTTGAAATATTATAATGATATCTGATAAAGAATTATTAAGAGAAATTTATCCGATAAAGATTTCGGGTAAATTATCACTATATTGGACCGAGTCAAAATTTCAAGATTTTGATTTTTACAAAATTATGGAATATTTTGTATGTCAAAAATCTTTACATATGGAGATCAGAATTATGAGAATTTCAGATTCTACCTGATAGTTTGGAAATTGAAAAATCGTAGAAAGTGAATATTGGGTAATCAGATCGAATTGAAATTTTAAAGACAGTTCCAAGGATTATGGAAAATTCATAAAATATTATTTTATGAATATTCTATTACATTTGGTTGGATTCTAACTAGATTTAGTTAGATGGTGATGGAATGGCAATTTTCAAGTCTTGTTAGTAAATAAAGTCTAGTTGGAGGGCAAATTGGACATTTGCCATGGATGGCATTTTTGAAATATTTTGAAATGTTGAGGGCATTTTTAGAAGATGAAAAACACATGGATTTAATCTTGGCCCTTGGTTTATGGTAAGATTAAATTTAGCCATTGGATTTGAAGACTAAATTAGTAATTTCACTAATTAAATGAATTTAAAATTCATTTAATTATCTCATGTGGATTAAAAGGAAAAAGATGAACAAAACTTGCTCATCTTTCTTGGAGAATTTCGAAAAGCAAGAAAAAAAGGGATAAATTTTCTTTGGCAAATTTCAAGGTTCTAAAGTTAAAATCAAGGTATGTTGCTTTGAAATAAATTGATCTATGCTTCATGCTCTTTCTTTTGATAGTAATTTTGCATGGTGATATGAATAATAGTTAATGTTCTTGAAGAGAGAGAAAACGGAATTTCATGAACCATGTTAGAATTAAGGCTTGATTTAAGTAATTCAAGTGTTGTAAACATGAAAACAATCTTGAACTTTGTTTAATTCTATGTTCAAGGTTATAAACCCTAACCCTAGAATTTAGGGATTTGGTTAGGGAATTCAATAAAGGATGGAAATGAATGATTTGTGATACTAGAAGCCCTAAATTGATGTTAGAATGAAAATTTTCCCTTAAGAAGATTAAAGGACCAATTCGGTTATAATTGGAAATAAAAGGGAAATTATTGTGAAAATTATTATAGTATTAGAAATGATGAGATTATGATCAAATTAGCTTGAATTGATACTTTAGGACCAAAATGGAAATATTGGAAAGTAAATGACCATTTCGGTCAAGGAAGAGAAATTAGAGGAAATTGTGGAAAATTTTCCATAAGAATGGATATGATGAAGTTGTGATTTTATAAGCTTTAAAATGTCATTTGGACCATTTTAGAAGTTTGTAAAAATATATGGATCAATTCAAAAATCTTAAAAAGATTAGGGACCAATTCGGCATTTTGGGGAAAATTAGGGACTAAAGTGAAAAAAATTGTTTTCATGGAAGCAATATGCTTAAATTGTTATTAGAATAAAGTTTTGATCATTCTTTGATCAAAAGTTGAAGAGAATTCAAGGTATTAAAGGTATAATGACTTATGTCATGAATCTAGGAATGGACAATTATAGGAATAATTGTAGGAAAATTATTCCTATTGTATTTATGTGTTAGTATGTGTAACCCCCTTGACCCGGTCTAACCGCCAGACCAAATCGATGAAGCTACATTAGGTTTGCCGCAGCAAACCGAAGAGATTCAACAAAACCCGGTCCATTTTTTTTCCTTTTTATCTTGTCTAGATGCCAATTATTAGTCCTACATGTACATGCATCACTCAGGTATAACCCCACCTCAATGAGGCATCATTTTGACATCCAATTGATCACATTTGCAATTTAGGGACCAAATTGCAAATACATGAAATTTGCAGGATTTAAGCCACTTTTAGTATACCAATCTTTAATTAGTCAGGTTCTGATTATTCATCTCAAATTGATCATTCAAGCTCATACAATGGCATGGACAAGATTCAGGGACTAGAATGTAAAGAAAGCAAAACTGCCAAGCCAACATTACAGAAAGCGGCCTCGGGTATCACCGTATCGATACGCGTAAAATGCCCGTACCGATACGCCACAGAAGGTATCGATACTCCATAACGAACTTACCTAACTTTTGAATCTTTTTAATATACGTATCGGTACGCTTACATGGGTATCAGTACAGGGGTTTGGATTGAAAAAGTGAAATTCTAGAGGCTAGAACAAGTACCGATACACCATTACCCGTATCGGTACGCCGGCCAAAAATCACCTAGGCATATCGGTACTTCCTTACGCGTACCAATCCCTCAGGCCAGAAAATGCCTAGTCGTACCGATACGGTCCCCCGCGTATCGGTACGCCAGGACCTGTAATGCCACAATTTGCTGGTTTTTCATCTCAAAAACATTCTCAAACCATTCCAACATGCTTATAACACCATACCAACATGCCATACGTATCACAAGCCAACTAGCAACTTCATTCATATAGCACAACAAGTATCAAGCATCAAAAGGGAATCTATAGGCATGTTTCCTAATGTCCATTCAAGCAACATGTCAAAAAGGTAAACCAGCATCAAAACAAACTTTAAAGTCCATTTATAACCCAAGAGCAACTAAAGAAGTATGCTCAAATAGGGAGTTCCACAAAACATCTCCCAAAATACAATAGGTACCCCATTGCCCTTATTCATTATAGTCTAAACCAAGACATACTTTGGAAACAAGTCTTGCCAAGATCCCATTGCTTCTTGCTACCTTCCAAGACCTCAATTATCTGCATTGATGGACAACAAGAGCGCAAGCACACAAGGCTTAATGAGGAATGCTCAGAACAACCACCAGCAATGCATTTAAAGCCATTTATTTAATATCATCCTTTTAAAACATCATCACTATGCCCCTTTCGAAAACATGCACTTTATATCATTAAAACCAGCGTAATAAACCATATGCTACATGTATCATTAATCAACAACAAATCCCATTGCTAACCCTCCACTTAAGCCATCCCATGCATTACTACCAAATGCAAAGCTTAAGGAGAAACATGTATAAATCGCATTATACAACATAAGACATTTCAATGATACATTAACAATTATATTGGCTTTCAAGTGATCAATAGCAAGTCCATTAACAAAAGAGTTAATCGGATACACAGATTCAACAAGTGTTAACCTAACACTTCAAGCCGTCTCAACCGGAATAGCGATACAATTACAATCGCGGTACATTAACAACTGGGTACAATAACAACCGGGTACAATAACAACCCACGGGGACATCCACCCCAATCATCGGTTAGACGCTTAATCCACTAACGAGAGTATTTAGTACCGTTTAACCCCTTTATCGTTAGGGTACTTGGATGGAGTATTCGATACACCGTATAAACCCCTCGACATCCAAGGCGACTTATTTACAGTGCACTCAATCCTATGGCCTACCAACTATATCCGATAACAATTTTAAAACCACATCACCAATATAATTAACCAAATAACATTTACCTTACTGATTTTAAAAAGCATTAAACCATGTCATTTCCAAAGCAACAACCATGCTTTAAAACACAAGTATAAACCACATACTTACAAGAATCACTTACCATGTGCATCCTTCAGCATTTCATGCTTAAAAACAGTATATCAAATACTTTAAAACATGCTTAAACAGTAGGTAACATGTAAATTAGAACAAGTGCGTAAAACTATTTCAAACTAGCACGACCGAGAGAGTAAAACCACTTTACTTACTTCCGAGTCTAGGTAAGCGTTTCAGGCTCTACCTTAACTCCCATAACTCTGTTCCAACATATCAAAACGCTTTAAACCACATTTTCACTCATCGATAATCGAACTTCGATTCGCTGACGCGCAAACAAGCATCCGAAGTCTCCTACGCTTCTCCAAACACCTCCGGATCAACCTCCCATGTTTCTACCACACAATAGAGGATTAATGCATTCTAAACACAACAAACACAATCCTTCTCGGATTTCCACAACACCCTTATAATTAACCCTCCACAACAACCGAAATCAAGACCAAAGCACTTCGATTCACAACCCAGCCAACATCTATCAACCTAGCATCATTTTCAACACCAAAAACACATCTAAAAACAGATCCAAGACAACCTACCACCTCCAGCAACCTAACAACCATAATTTCAACACAAAACCTCAAAACTAACAACCTAAATAAATAGAGACTCTTATGCTTCGAGATTTCATTGATAAAAATCATTTATCAACATTGTTAAACATCCAAAATATAAGTTAAATCACCATTACATACTGTAAATCAGATTCAATTCGCGAATCAAAACATTTTCCCTAAAAATCTCATTAAATCATTAGAAAATCATCAAAATCAGATTAGAAATTCAAAAGCAAGGATCAAATGCTTGGGAATTTCAATAAAGAACTATAAAATAGAGGAGATCTCAAACCTTACCCCTATTGTGAAGTTTCTCCCTCAATTGATTTGTGAAAAGCTAAGAAATCACAAGATTAATGTGAGATTTTGTATAAACAATCTTTGTAAAACAATTTGGAACAATAAAATCAAGTTCGAAACCACCTCACCTCTGATAATTTGATGAAATCTGAGTGTTTGGCTGAGGAGAGAATAGAGAGAAAAAGCTGAGAGAAAAATGGCGTGATTTTTGTTTAAGAAAAGATAATTACCCTTTTTAACAAAATCCACTTTAATTATTAATTAAAGCACATGTTTAAATTAATTAAATTAAGGGAGAAACCTTCATAAACAAATTGGTAAAATAGCTCCTTAAATATTCTAAGTATTTGACCCTTTTCATTTTAGTCACTAGAAAATCATAGTTTTCAAAACTTTCATTTTGGTCACAAACCAAAATGTCCACCTTCCAAAACTAATTTTTCAAAATTGATTGTACCATTTTTAAATATATAATTAATAATGATTTTTAAACATTTTCCCATAATTTTTTCAACACCGAAAATATACGATCCCAAAACTGACTCGAATCTCTACTCCGATCCACCAAACCGTCTAATAACCCACTAAACCGCTAAGCCCTAAAACCGGGGCATTACAACTCTCCCCCACTTAATAAATTTCGTCCTCTAAATTTACCTGGAGGAAACAGGTGCGGAAACTCGTTCAGTATATCCGACTTACGCTCTCACGTGGCTTCCTCAACACCGTGGTGCTTTCACAACACCTTAACCAGCTCGACTATCTTGCCACGGAGCACCTTACGTCTGGTGTCAATAATCTATATTGGTTCCTCATCATAAGATAGGTCTGGTCTCAACTCGATCTCTTCCACCGGCATGACATACGATGGATCCGACCTATACATCTGCAACACCGAAACGTGGAACACATCATGAATCTTTCCCAACTCTGGAGGTAACCTCAAACGGTACGCAACAGGACCCAAACGCTCAATGACCTCCTATGGTCCAATGAATCTCGGGCTAAGCTTCCCTTTCTGCCCAAAACGCAACACCTTTTTCCAGAACGACACTTTCAAAAACACTTTATCACCCATAGCGTACTCTATATCCCTACGCTTCAAATCCGCATAGGATTTCTGGCAATCTGCAGCCGCTTTTAAGCACTCACATATCAACTTTACCTTTTCGGTCGTGCCTTTCAAAACATTAGGCATAGACACAAACTTTTCCCCCGCTTCTGCCCAACGCACGGGCGTACGATACTTCTTGCCATACAACGCCTTATAAGGGGCCATCTGTATGCTAGCATGATAACTGTTATTGTAAGCAAACTCCACCAACGGCAACTGCTTCTCCCAAGTTCCCTGGTACTCAATAACACAACTCATCAACATATCCTCGAGAACCTGAATCACGCGCCCTGACTGGCCATCCGACTGAGGGTGGTACGAGGTAATGAAACTCAATTGGGTTCCTAAAGCACGATGTAAACTTACCCAAAACCTTGTGGTGAACCACGGATCCCTATCCAAAACTATTGATTTGGGCACTCCGTGCAAACGCACTATCTCAGAGATGTACAACTCAGCCAACCTGTGCAAGGTATACGTAGTATGCACTGGCACAAAATGCGCACACTTCGTAAACCGATCTAGGATCACCCAGATAGAATTCTTTTTGGTCAGCATCAAAGGCAATCCAAACACAAAATCCATGGTGATTCTTTCCCATTTCCATTCTGGTATCTTCAACGATTGCAACAACCCGGAAGGGAACTGATGTTTAGCCTTTACCCGTTGACAAACCATACACCGAGCTACAAAATCAGCCACATCCCTATTCAATCCAACCCAATAGTACTCATCCTTCAACCCTTTATACATCTTAGTACTACCAGGATGCATAGAAAAAAGGACTAGCGTGTGCCTCAGTCAAAATAGTACGCCTCAACTCTTCGCACCACTATTCGACCTTTGAAGCACAACACCCCATCATCGTTGAAATGAAAATCCGTAGGATTTCCATCCCTGATATCTTCTACATGAGATACCAAACTCCCATCACACGGTTGCTTCTCCTTAATCATCTACGACAATGACTGCTTCATTTGCAACTCAGCCAACAAACCTTCGTCATTCGTCACACTCAACCTAGCAAGCATGGCTTTCAACTCCACAGCCGCTTTCCTACTCAAAGCATCCGCTACAACATTGGCTTTCCCTGGATGATACTCAATGGTCAGATCATAATCCTTAAGCAACTCCAACCATCTATGCTACCTAAGATTTAACTCCTTCTGTGACATCAGATATTTCAAGCTCTTATGATCTGTGTAAACCATACATTTCTCACCATACAGATAATGCCTCCAGATCTTCAAGGCATTTTCAACTGCCTAGATGCATACGCCACTACCTTACCCTCCTGCATCAACACGCAACCAAGACCAACATACGACGCATCACTATAAACAATAAACTCTTTTCCCGATTCTGGTTGAACCAAAACCAGAGCTCGCGTCAAGGTTTCCTTCAACCTTCCGAAAGCTCGTTGCCTATCCTCCGTCTACTCAAACTTAACATTCTTCTGTAGCAACTTTGTTAACGGAGCTATCATACTGGAGAACCCTTCCACAAACCTCCGATAATAACCTGCCAAACCGAGAAAACTACTAACTTTCGTCACAGACTTGGGCTCTTTCCAACCCATTACAGCCTCAACCTTATACGGATCGACACGAATTCCTTCGGCCAATACCACATGTCCGAGAAACACAACTTCCTTAAGCCATAACTCACATTTGCTTAACTTAGCATACAACTGATTCTCCATCAGTTTCTGAAGCACAATTCGTAAATGGCTATCATGATACTCCTCGGTACAAGAGTACGTAAGGATATCATCGATAAACACCACCACAAACTGATCCAAAAACTCATGAAACACACGGTTCATCATGTCTATAAAAGCAGCTGGAGCATTGGTCAAACCAAACGGCATCACAAGAAACTCATAATGCTCGTACCTCGTACGAAATGCTATTTTGGGCACATCCACCTCCTTCACCTTTAACTGATAGTACCCTAACCTCAGATCTATCTTGGAAAACACTGAAGCTCCCCTGAACTGATCAAACAGATCATCAATCCACAGTAAGGGATACTTGTTCTTTATTGTCAACTTATTCAGCTGCCGGTAATCTATACATATTCGTAACGTACCATCTTTCTTCTTAACAAACAATAACGGCGCTCCCCATGGTGAAATACTGGGTTTAATAAAGCCCCGATCCAACAACTCCTGCAATTGTATCTTCAATTCCTTCAGAGCCATGTAGTACGGAGTAATCGATACTGGTACCGTGCCCGTAAAAGCCTCGATGCCAAACTCTACCTCACGGTCATGTGGCACCCCGACAATTCCTCTAAAAAACACCCAAAAACTCACATACGGTGCGAACATCCTGCACTCTCAACTCTTTTGAACCATGATTCATAACATAAGCCAAATAAGCCTAACATCTTGAATCCAACATTCGTTTTGCCTCCAAAACCGAAACAACACAAGATAAAAACTTGGTATTCTCGCCAACAACCACCACCTCATAATCATCCGACAACTTCAAAGATATCTGCTTGGTCTCAAAATCCACCATAACCCGATGTTCGGTCAACCAATCCATACCCAAAATCACATCAAAACCATAGAATGGTAGCTCTATCAAGTCTACGGCAAACACATGTCCCTGAACCATCAGCGGACACCTACAATACAACCTCCTAACCACGATCGTCTCTCTAAGAGAACTAGTCACTCTAACTCCCACATTAAGAATTTCAACAGATATATCAAGCAACTCAACATGCTCACTCAAAATGTATGAATGAGTAGACCCAGAATCAACCAACGAATACAACGATAGAGATTGAAGGGTAAAAGTACCTGTAATCACATCGGTGTCATTGCGACCTTCACAGTGCGCATACACCCTAGTCGGTCCACCTACCTCAGGTTGGATAGGAACAGTATGAGCCACAGTCCTTTGTCCCTCATCTCGATGCTGAAATGGTCCACGGCCCCGCTGCGGAACAACAACAGGTGCAGTACCATACCCACCTCGAGCCAACAACAAACAATCACGCCTCTGGTGGTCGCCCGACCCACAACTCCAACAAGCATTAGCCATCACAGGCGCAGGTGTCTGACCCTCCCTGGCTAACCGTGGGCAATCTTACCTCAAATGGTCTCGGGATTCGTAAACCCAGCAAGTGCTATACGAGGCTCTGACCTGGGCACCTTACCCCTAGACTCCACGTCCCACAACACCTCTACCATGGATCGGCTCCAGGCAAAACCTCTAATCACGGTGTCTCTTGGCCTGTCCACTGCTATAACCCGAATCAGCAGCTCTCTTACCCGAGCTCAAACCTCGTGATCTAGAAGTTAAGCCTAAATTTTGCTCTACATCCTTGGCTCGCAAAACCAACACATCAAAATCAGTATAATCAGCAACAAGCATGTATGTCTTAACATCCTGCACAAGCCCATAACGGCAACAAGCAATAATCAGGTGTATACTAACTCAACCTCACGAACTGTACCTCGTACTCCACCATAGACATACTACCATGCACCAACGCCATAAACTCTCGCTTTCTCTCGTCATGATATCGGACTCCCAAAAACTTCTTCCAAAAAACTTCACAGAATAACTCCCAGGTCACATCATCTGTCGCCATACCGAATATAGTGGTAGTCCACCACGTATAGGCATTACCCTACAACATAGAAACAACACAACCCAACTTAAGAGCATCGGTGCACCCCATCTGGCCTAGTATCCTCTCAGTACTGGCCAACCAGCCCTCATAAGCCTCAGTCGACAACCCTCGAAACTCAACTCTGCCCAAACTACGGACGCTCAAGCGAAAAACCTTGCCCCTCAACCGGTGGTGCTGGCACACGAACACCCGCAACTGCTACCTGAAACGCACCGGTCATGACCTGTATCAGCGGTGCCATATCACATATCCCTGGCCCAGCTGGCACATGTGGTACTTGTTCCACTCCCTCAGGTGGATTAGGTGGGGGCGGTGGTAACCCTCTAGGAGGTACAACTTCTCCTTTGTCATCCTGCCCAGCGGCAGTAGCAATCGCACTAGATCGCAACCCTCTCCTCGGTCCTATCGTGCTAAAATATATCTAAGGCATGATAATCATTTCAAAACAAAATAGTCAGGCCACCCTCAAGCAAGGATCCAAGACTTTCATTTCAAAAATCAAAACTTTCTAGACTATAATAATAAGGCAATGGGTACCCCAAAACATCCCGAACATAGCATACGACCACCAACATTCATATATCAATCACCGTGCATAACAATCAGCGTACATATAACAATCACCGTGTAAATCAAATACGGCAACAACATAGCAACCTCCCAAACGAACCAAACCTGTCTTTGATACTGCCAAATGTAACCCCCTTGACCCGGTCAAGCCGCCAAACCAAATCGTGGAAGCAACATTAGGTTTGCTGCAGCAAACCGAAGAGATTCAATAAAACCCAATCCATTTTTTCTTTTTATCTTTTCTAGATGCCAATTATTAGTCCTACGTGTACATGCATCACTTAGGTATAACCCCACCTCAATCGAGCATCATTTTAACATCCAATTGATCACATTTGTAATTTAGGGACCAAAATGCAAATACAAGAAATTTGCAAGATTTAAGCCAATTTTAATATACCAATTTTTAATTAGTCAGGTTATGATTATTCATCTCAAATTGATCATTCAAGCTCATACAATCGCATGGACAAGATTCAGGGACTAGAATGCAAAGAAAGCAAAACTGCCAAGCCAACATTATAGAAAACGGCCTCAGGTATCGGTACGGGTGCCACCGTACCGATACGCGTAAAATACCCATACCGATACACCATAGAAGGTATCGATACGCCATAATGAACTTACCTAACTTTTGAATCTTTTTAATATACGTACTGGTACGCTTATATGGGTATAGGTACATGGGTTTGTATTGAAAAAGTGAAATTCCATAGGCTAGAACGTGTATCGATACACCATTACCCATATCGGTACGCCGACCAAAAATCACCTAGGCGTACCGGTACTCCCTTACACGTACCGATCCCTCAGGCCAGAAAATGCCTAGTCCTACCGATACGGTACCCCGCGTATCGGTACGCCTGGACCTGTAATGCCATAATTTGCTGGTTTTTCATCTCAAAAACATTCTCAAACCATTCCAACATGCTTATAACACCATACTAACATGCCATATGTATCACAAGCCAACTAGCAACTTCATTCCTATAGCACAACAAGTATCAAGCATCAAAAGGGAATCTATAGGCATGCTTCCTAATGTCCATTCAAGCAACATGTCAAAAAGGTAAACCAGCATCAAAACAAACTTTAAAGGTCATTTACAACCCAATAGCAACTAAAGAAGTATGCTCAAACAGGGAGTTCCACAAAACATCTCCCAAAACACAATATGTACCTCATTGCCCTTATTCATTATAGTCTAAACCAAGACATACTTTGGAAACAAGTCTTGCCAATATCCCCTTGCTTCTTGTTACCTTCCAAGATTTCAATTATCTGCATTTATGGACAATAAAAGCGCAGGCACACAAGGCTTAGTGAGGAATGCTCAGAACAACCACCATCAATGTATTTAAAACCATTTATTTAACATCATCCTTTAAAAACATCATCATCATGCCCATTTTGAAAACATGCACTTTATATCATTAAAACCGGCATGATAAACCATATGCTACATGTATCATTAATCAACAGCAAATCCCATTGCTAACCTTCCACTTAAGCCTTCTCATGCATTACTACCAAATGCAAAGCTTAAGGAGAAACATGTATAAATCGCATTATACAACATAAGACATTTCAATGATACATTAACAATTATATTGCCTTTCAAGTGATCAATAACAAATCCATTAACAAAAGAATTCATCGGATACACGGATTCAACAAGTGTTAACCTAACACTTCAAGCCATCTCAACCTGAATAGCAATACAATTACAATCGCAGTACATTAACAACTGGGTACAATAACAATCGGGTACAATAACAACCCACGGAGACATCCACCCCAATCATCGGTTAGACGCTTAATCCACTAACGGGAGTATTCGATACCGTTTAACCCTTCTACCGTTATGGTACTTAGATGGAGTATTCAGTACACCGTATAAACCTCTCGACATCCAAGGCGACTTATTTACAGTGCACTCAATCCTATGGCCGGCCAACTATATCTGATAACAATTTTAAAACCACATCACTTGCCAATATAATTAACCAAATAACATTTACCTCACTATTTTTAACAAGCATTAAACCATGTCATTTCCAAAGCAACAACCATGCTTTAAAACACAAGTATAAACCACATACTTACAAGGATCACTTACCATGTGTATCTTTCAACATTTCATGCTTAAAAACAATATATAAAATACTTTAAAACATGCTTAAACAGTAGGTAACATGTAAATTAGAACAAGTGCATAAAACCATTTCAAACTAGCACGACCGAGAGAGTAAAACCACTTTACTTACTTCTGAGTCTAGGTAAACGTTTCAAGCTCTACCTTAACTCCCATAACTCTGTTCCAACATATCAAAATGCTTTAAACCACATTTTCACTCACCGATACGTAAAACTTCGATTCGCCGATGCGTAAACAAGCATCTGAAGTTTCCTATGCTTCTCCAAACACCTCCGGATCAACCTCCCCTGTTTCTACCACACAACAACATAGGATTAATGCATCATAATGCATTCTAAACACAACAAACACAATCCTTCTCGGATTTCCACAACACCCTCACAATTAACCCTCCATAACAACCGAAATCAATACCAAAGCACTTCGATTCACAACCCAGCCAACATCTATCAACCTAGCATCATTTTTAACACCAAAACACATCTAAAAACATATCCAAGACAACCTACGACCTCCAGCAACCTAACAACCATAATTTCAATACAAAACCTCAAAACTAACAACCTAAACAAATAGAGACTCTTATGTTTCGGGATTCCATTGATAAAAATAAATTATAAACATTTTTAAACATCCAAAATATGAGTCAAATCACCATTACATACTGGAAATCAGATTCAATTCGCGAATCAACATATTTTCCCCAAAGATCTCATTAAATCATTAGAAAATCATCAAAATCAGATTAGAAATGCAAAAGCAAGGATCAAATGCTTGAGAATTTCAATAAAGAACCATACAATAGAGGAGATCTCGGATCTTACCCCTATTGTGAAGTTTCTCCCTCAATTGATTTGTGAAAAGCTAAGAAATCACAAGATTAATGTGAGATTTTGTATAAACAATCTCTGTAAAACAATTTGGAACAATAAGATCAAGTTAGAAACCACCTCACCTTTGAAAATTTGATGAAATCTGAGTGTTTGGCTGAGGAGATAATAGAGAGAAAAAGTTGAGAGAAAAATGACGTGATTTTTGTTTAAGAAAAGATAACCACTAACAAAATCCACTTTAATTATTAATTAAAGCACATGTTTAAATTAATTAAATTAAGGGAGAAACCTTCAGAAACAAATTGGTAAAATAGCTCCTTAAAGATTCTAAGTATTTGACCCTTTTCATTTTAGTCACTAGAAAATCACAGTTTTCAAAACTTTCATTTTGGTCACTAACCAAAATGTCCACCTTCCAAAACTATTTTTTCAAATTTGATTCCACCATTATTAAATATATAATTAATAATAATTTTTAAACATTTTCCCATAATTTTTCCAACACCGAAAATATACGATCCCGAAGCTGACTCGAATCTCTACTTTGGTCCACCAAACCGTCTAATAACCCACTAAACCGCTAAGCCCTAAAATCGGGGCGTTACAGTATGATACCGACATATAATTTGAAATGTATTTATGACATGTTGATGTACATATAGATGATCAAAACCGAGATCGAACTACCAATCGAGGAAATGACATAGATCAAGCTGAAGCTTAGTGAGGCTAAGTACATATTGGAAACTTATAAAGTGTCAAGGTGAGAGCATTTTCATGCATGGATAATATTATGATTATCATTTGGAAGAATTATGATAAGTCTACCTTATTAATAATTGTTTGATAGTTATATCATGAACTTATATTTGACATGTTGAGAATTGTCAAAGGTAGAACTATGATGCATTTGATCACTAGATATATCAGGTATGTCTGTTTATGGTATTTCGGGTATGAACTGCCTTAGCTTGAAATCATAATAATTATATTGCCCTGGATGAATTGAATATGGAATTGGAAAGTATGCCCAAGTAAGTTACGGAGGTATATCGTATAGTTGGCATGCCATAGAGTCCAACGGTTTAACACTTCAGTGCAGTTTATTAACACTTAGGTGTGGTTCTTTAGCATTTATGTGCGGTCTCTTAGCACTTAGGTTTGGTGTATTAGCACTTTGGTGCAATTTTGACTTGTGTACTCAAGTCCTCAAACTATGTTGGGCAATAATTTATTTGATAATAAATGGTTAATAAATTAGAGAGTAGGTGAACTCTCGGATAATGGTAATAAATGGTAAATAATTTAGAGAGTAGGCAAACTCTCGGATAATGGCAAAGATATTAATAGGATTTATGAATCCAGATTATATTATGTTAATATTTGATTAACATAAGGGAAATAAAGGAATAGTGATCAAATTGCATGTTTATTATATTATTGTTATAATTCAAGCATGTTGATTTATGTTAAAAAAAATTATAATACCTCACTAAGTATATACTTAGCGTGTGATGGCTTTTCACGCGTAGGTAGGAAACACGGGTCGGAGTAAGGAGTAAGGCATCACTATCAAAGAAGGATATATATACAGTATCGGTAACTACATCCTTGATGTATTTTGATATTTTCTAGTTGGCATGTATGAATGAATATTAGCTCTTTTAAACTAGTCTAGATGTGGATTGTAATATTAACATCTAGATAAGTGGTTAGTATACGATATTGGATTTTGTTAGACTTGATGCTAGTTTAAAGAAATTACTAGTAATGAAAATCGGGTAATGTTATGAAAATGAAATTTTAGAGTAATCAAAATGATTTTTATTTTAGGCAGTTTTGTTAATCGTAAAGTATAGTTATAAATTGCCAAGTTGCTACCTGAAATCGGGGTCTATCTGATGGATTAAAAATTGGAAATAAATTTTACGCGATTAAACAAGAAAAATTCAAAATCGTCATTTTTTGACTTGTATGAATAGCATAGAATGCGGTTTAAACATTATGTGACACTCTATACTAGTATTGGATAATAAATACTAATAAGGGTGTTACAGTTTTGAATAAAACAACAAATAGATAGGAGGTTAATTTTCACGATTAAACAAAAAAGGTACTCATAAATACCGAACTCGAAAATATTAGGAGTATTTATATATTTTCTACAAAAACAAAGCAGGAATTAATTTAACCAGAATAAGACAAATATTCAATCCTTCATGGGTCCTTAATGACAAAGCTTAGTGAAACCTAACCAACTAAGCAATTAGTAATACTCAAATTTCATAATGCACTTTTAGAAAATAAAGAAAATATTCATTTTTTAAGTTACAAACCTTACTTTATTGTGTACGATTAAATCTCTCACTTTAATTTATCTTATTATCTTTAAGATACAGTTTGATATAATATTTATACTAATTATATTTTTTCTTACTGATACATCGAATATTTAAATATGCTTGAACTTACATTCTCTTGTATATTGTAACAACGACATGCTAATATATCTAAACCCAATCAACATTTTTCTCTATCATTAATATAATGCTTTATTAAATTTTAAAATAGTAAAAGTATATAACTTTCCCTACTTTTTATTATATTACACCTTTAGTTGTTTTGGGGGGAAACTTTTTGTGCTATTAGAAAGGAAAAATTAATGCATTTGAAAAATGGCAGTGAGCTTTGCTTTTGTTTTTTCAACAAAAACAAGTCTTGCACAAGTTGTGTGTAGCTATGTCCGGCCCAACTCCAAGAAGCTTTTCATTTCAAATTTAGTGATCTCTTTGTTTGCCAATCATAATGTATAGGCATGTAAACGAATCGAACAAACACAAATGAGGGTATGTTCATGCTCATTCGTTTAACTTTAATCAAATAAACAAATAAATAAACACGAACAACTAAACGAACAAAATTTTTTATTCTTGTTCGTTCGTTAAGAAATGTAACTTGTTCGTGTTCATTTGTTCAAATTATAAACGAGCACAAATAAACATAAACAAACGAACATGATTGAGAAGAAGGAGGATGAGAGAAGAAAAGAGAAGAAGAATGACAACAACTTACATGGCTGTTGGTTTTGACAGCCCGAGGGTGCAATGGCGGTGCTCGTGTTGGGGTGGGGTGAAACTTGGAAGGCAAAGCAAAAGCAATTTAAGATTTTTTTTTCAATCTATCGTGAAATGAAAGGGGTAGTGGGTTGTTGGGTGAAAAATACATATGTGAATAATTTTGAACGAACATAAATAAATGGATTACAGACGTTCACGAACGAGCTCTTTGTTCGTGTTTGTTCATTTAATTAAATTAACAAAAAAATCTTTTTCATGTTCGTCCGTTTAACAAATAAATGAATTTCTCGTCAAACGGTTCGTTTACCGCCCTAATAATGTATCGAAGAAGAAAAATAATATTAATTTGACATTTACTTTGTCGACATTATTTAATAATACATAAAATACAATAAACGTAATTAAGCAGTTAAAAAATAATTTCCTTATTATCTCCGAACCCCATGTGTTTTTCAAACAAATTTGTATGCTACATTATTAGTTGTGCTCAAGTTTCTTTTATAATTGGAGAAGAAAACGAGTTCTTTTTTACCATGAAAAGATAGTTTCATTCAAATCAAACTGAAAGTACATCAGTCTTCATGGGCAGAGAACAAACATAGGCTACAAAAGCCTACAGGAAAACAAGCCAACATGGCCGAGGAAACAATGCCCACCAACGGCCGAACGCAACAAAACATGAGCCAAAGGCCATGGAGAAAAGAATAGTTTAAAGGCTTCTGACGCAGGCGGTGGAGGAAATCACGGGCAACGAACATCACCGAAAGTCTTAATCCAAGTATTATAACACTATACAACCATCTTGTACGACAAGAAGAACCCGCCGTTAAACCCAAAGGCTGAGAAGACGAAAACGACATCGAACAGGCAATCAAGACCGACGATCCAACATGCTCTTTCTTCTTACCAGAACAATCATTGAAGACAGCCGGCTCCGATAAGAGAAATGTCAAAGATAACCACCGAGCCACATGCAACAAAAAAAATCAAATAGTCACAACACAAGATCTAAAAAAATGACGAGAAGAGAACCCCAACCTAAGCATGAGAACAAAGAAGACAAATTCTTCTCTAAAAAAATTCTTCCAAAATCGTTCGCATGTTTAAGGGAGGACGACTACCGATATCGAAAAGAAAGAACCCTCATTGAACGACGAAAAAATCATAGACAAAGCGAAAAGAAAGAAAAGGAAAATTTTAAAGAGAAAAACGAGTAAAGAAAAGAAAGCAGAAGACCCAAAAAAATCAGACGTAGTTATCATTTTAGATTAAAAAAATGCACTCAGAAGAGATAAAAAAAAAAAAACTCTAACGCAAAACGTAGGAGGAGAAAACAAAAGAGAAAGACAATAATTTTGAAAAAAAAAACGAGTTCAAACTCTAAATAAAGTAGGTGTTTAATATATATTACCCTAAAACATAAAACTTAATATTTAAACCTTAAATTTTAATTATAAATTATAGATTTTAATTCTTTAACACTAAATTTTTAAACCATAAACTAATTTTTTAAATCTAAAATTAAACTTTTTTATAAAAAAATTTATTTTCACCATCAATATATTAAATATAAATCATACTATATATTACCAAAACCTGAGGGCTGTTGTATATAATAATAATAATAATGTGCTTATGAAAATTAAGACCAAAACATCAATTTCAAATGTCTGTGTCAAACAATTATTAATCACCTTCCATCTTTAAAGCTAGGCACTTGGGTTTAAAGAAAAGAGAAAACAAAGAAAGCAGAGGAAAATTACAAACAGGGAAAAAGCAACTTCCCAAGGAAATAAAGCTAAGGCCCCTTCGGGAATGCTTTTTAGAGTAGCTTTTATAATTTTAAACGCATAATTATTATCGAATAGCTATTTTTTATATAAAATCAGCGGTAAAAAAGCATTTATCCAACCAAACGCAAAAGCTGCATTTTGGAGCTTCTCTTGTAGAAAAGCTTGATTAAATGGGAAAATTAAAATTTACCCCTCCAAAAATATCCTAACTATACTCTGATCTGTAATAAAGGCTTGAAATGCTAAAAAATTATTCTTCCAATCTCAGTTTGCCTCAGAGATTCACTAAAATGATTTTTTGAAAACTGGATTCATCTACTATTCCTTTTCCTTATAGTATTCTATTAATATATAAAAGTATATATATATATATTGATTTTCACCTTATTTGTATATTTTTTAAAAAATATTTCATATATAAAAAAATAAATAATGAGTTACCATCAAATACTATATTTTTATTATAATTTAAATTGATTTATTTAATATACTAACATTTTAAATAATAATAAATACTAAAAATATCATTTATGTTTATTTATTTTGATTTTATAATATCATGTCTAAAATAGACATTTTATCTATTAAAAATATTTTTTAATAACAATACCAAATATTAAAATTTTACAATTAACTTCTCAAAATTATTTTTAAAATTATTTTTAACAACATTTGCACTTTTTAAAAGCATTGTCACCCTATCCCTTAAAAACAGTTCAGATTTAAAGCCATATATAGCGATTAGCAGGCCATAGCACTCTTGTAAGTTTACAGCTAAAACCCATATCTGAGTTCCCATTGAATTGAATTAGAAACCATTTTTTTTAAAGCATCACTTCCATGTTGTGACAGAGAAGAAGAAGAAAAAGAATCCCAGTTCTCAAATGGGTTTCCACAGAAAATCCTTTTCTTTGCTACTACCTCTTTCTTTGGTTTCAATCACAATCATTTTGGGGTACTTTCCTCATGTTGCAACAGCTGCAGATTACACCAACTTGGTGTTCAAGGGTTGTGCCGACCAGAAATTTCAAGACCCAACTGGGGTTTACTCACAGAACCTCAAAACTCTCCTGCAAACTTTGGTTTCACAATCATCACAGAGAACTTTCTCCACCGCTGCCGGCGGTGAGGACGCTAATGCAATCACTGGCCTTTACCAATGCAGAGGAGACCTAACGACAAGCCAGTGTTACAGCTGTGTGAGCAAGACCCCGGAACTGAGTGATAAACTTTGTGGCAAAGCAGTAGCTGCCAGGGTTCAGTTGAGTGGGTGTTACCTAAGGTACGAGGTTGCCGGGTTCAAACAGGTTCCGGAAACCGAGTTCTTGTACAAGGTCTGCGGGTCGTCATCTCAGGCAAGTTTGAGGACTGAGTTCGAGAGCAAAAGGGACACGGCTTTCAACATGACGGTTGATGGGGTGAAAAGTGGTAGCACCTTGTTTTACACTGGGGATTATCAATCGGTGTATGTGTTGGGTCAGTGCGAGGGTGATTTGGGCACTGGCAGCTGTGGGGACTGCGTGAAGACTGCTTTTGAGACGGCGAAAGAGGATTGTGGCGACTCGGTTTCAGCCCAGGTTTATCTGGACAAATGCTACATAAGTTACAGCTACTATCCCAATGGAATTCCAACTATATCTTCAGGTAATAAAAGCTGAAGAGAAAAAAAAAGAAAAGAAAACTAAAGTCTGAAGAACAATGACCTCTTGATTTTTCTGTGTGCTTTTTTTACCCAAAGCTAAAAATAAATGAGTTGAAATATGTCGGATGTGTTAAGAAGACGGGTGGAGAGAGAGTCAAAAGCATTGGGTCCCTGTGGGGTGGGGCGTGGGTGTAGTCTTGTAGAGGTCACTTTTTTATTTATTGTCTTTTAATTATGTTAGTATAGGAACATAGGTCCCTAAAAGAGTCCCATTTCTTCTGTTGCTCTGTTTTCCCTGAAGAAGCTGATTGTTGTAGGGAGCGGAGATACGAGGGAACGTACACAAAAGACGGTAGCAATCGCAGTTGGAGGAGTTGCTGGTCTGGGGTTCCTAGTTGTTTGTTTGATGTGTCTCAAATCAGTGTTGAAGAGACGAAGTAAGAAACATGAAGGTTAGATTTCTCTACAACTCCAAAAACAACATTGATTTTAGCAAGGCTTTTTTTTCTATAATTACCATCGATTAATTTGAATCAAATATTATAGAGACTCTTCTTGTGCAGGCTATTGAGGGGCTGAGAGCTCCTTCAAAAGGATATGGGTGGGTGGCTCCAAAAATCTAGAAAGAGAGAAGCTCTTTTACAAATGCCGCTAACCTTTTTAACTTGAGGTTATTTTGTAAAAGCAAAACAGCATGTAACATCCAATTATAGAGGCTAATAGTGTGATTAAACAGATTTGATCTCCCCCGTTCACTTTCTAGTTTCAATCCCCTTTGCTTCCATTATTTGTATATGTGCAAATCAATTATTACACTCATAAAGCACTAAAAAACTAAAGATTAAACTGAAGAGAGACCCACACAGTAAAATTTGAATTTCAAAGTTCAATTTTATACGTTGGTATCAATAATCATACTTATAAATATTCAATTGTATAGCTTTGATACCGTCAGAGTGCCAAAGCAAATTATGTGAAACGAATTCATATGTTTTACTCCACAGTCAATACATGTAAACAGATGTCTAAGAAAAACGCACCTGATTAACCTTTTTTTAGGGTTAATTACTCTATTTATATATGAATTATACCGAATTTTCGATTTTATATATTTATTTTTTTATTCTCAGTTTTATACATGAACTTTTATACTATCAATAGATTTATACATTTTTGCCACGGAAGCTGACATGTACCACTGAGACTACTCATATTTTGACATGTGGCATTTGATTTATTTTTAAAAAATCTTCATTTACTTAATGGATAATAATAAGATCAGTCTCTGATGTATTATTGATATTTTAATTTAGCCTTTCAGATTTATTTTAAAAAAATATTAAGAAAACTGATGACCTATCAGGTTAGATTTTTAGCGATTGGATTAAAATCAGGTCCAAATCTACAACAATGGGTTGTTTTCAATCTTGGGTTTTTCTTCACTGATAACAACAATGGGGGAACGAAGGCAATCCAGAAAATGGATTGTTTTCAAGCTTATGTTTGTTTTCAAACTTGTCGGTGAACTGTTCATCAGCCGTGGCTCTAAATTAATCCAGAAAATGAAGGTCGAAAGTCATTTTCATGTTGGGCGATCGTGACTGGGCTCGAGACTAACCAAATCAGATCGAGAGAAGAGGGAGACGAGGGACGTGAGACTTACTGCCGTGGCCTCACAACCGATGTAGATCGACGCGGTCTGAAAGGTAACAACGCCTGAACGATGCGCTGAGTGTGTTTGGGGTCGTAGGGGACGCAGTGGTGAAGGTAATGGTGTTTAGGACATTCCGACAAGGGTGATAAGGGAACAATGGCGGTCGTCGAAGAAGATTGAAGCCAAACAGAACTTGAACGAGGAATAAAACGGCGACTGACTATGATTGATTAAGGAGGGTAAGGGTTAGTCGGGGGAGAGGGGCAGCAAGGTTTATCATTTTTATAATCTTTTAAAATAAATATTTTATTTAAAAAATAAATCTCAAAGGCTAAATTAAAATATTAATAAATTATAGAGGACTGATTTTATTATTAACTTTTAAATAAATGGATTTTTTTAAATAAAACAAATGCCACGTGTTAAAATGTAAACGGTCTTAATGTTACACGACAATTTTCGTGATGTGTAAAGGTAAAAAAAATTCATGTCTAATACTAAAAATAAAAATAAATGTATAAAATTAAAAATTCGATATAGTTTACGTAGGAATGAAATAATTAACCTTTTCTATTTAATCATTACTTTACAATCTCATCATGCAAATGATTGCAAAAAGTAAATACTCCAATATACAGCAGCCACTTTAGATACCCACCATTAATTAATTAAAAAAATACAAATACGAGTAAGTACATTTGGTCGGTTGATTAAATTGCTCACTTTTGTTCTTTTATATTCTCTTAAGTCAGAGATTATAGACTCACTAAGAATATCTCTTTTTTTTCTTTAGAGTCTCTCGTTTTCTTCATCTCTAAGTAAGATTATGAGTAGAAATAAAATTTGTCAAAAAAAAAACAAAAACACAAATTCACTATTTACAATCTATCAACTTATGAAATTCATTATCATAAAACAGATATGAAAGATAAAAAAAAATTATCAACCAAACTCTATGTTGAATTTAGGTTTTTATTTTCGTATACAATAAAGATTGAAATTTAATTATTGAATAAACAAATATTACAAAATTCGAATTAGATTTGCTTGATATCGTTTAGTGTGACTACATGAACACCAATTTTGTTGGTCTTTTTGCCTTTTCTTTGGTGGGTATCATATAAAATAAAGTAATAATAAAAAAGCAGGCACAGCACAGGCAATTGCGTATCCCAAACAAAATTTTGCCTTTACCTTCGTCCTTAAGGCGACACTTTATCTGATTGCCAATGTACACTTCCAACTAGTTGTTGTATCCTTCAGCATATTCATCAAATAACTGTGTTAATCTAAGTCCCAGAAAAATATCAGGGCCACAACCATTCTTTTCTGGTCTCAAAGGGCAACACAATCATATAAAGCATCACCTAGTGCACTGCAGTGGAAGTTGTTTCAACACAGTGGAGGTTGCTTTGAGTTCAACAATATCTCCCCCCACGAGTCTTAAAAAGGCAAACAAATCATCGTCAATAGTTTTCATTACGGCCCAACCTCTCTAACTCTCCACCAAACGGGATGTTCTACCATAAGTTGGCGAGTGACTGTAGGATCAAATTATCTCACTTCTTGAACCACGGCTACATACATGGGCGGAGCCACATGCCGGGTGTTGACACCCCAAAACTTTTAGAAAAATTGTATTTTTTTTTATATAATTTATATATAACAAATTTAAATATATATAATTGACACCATTATATATATAAATTGGCACACCTTTATAAATAATTAACCCCTCTTAAATATCGTTTAAGAAAATGGCACCCCTTAGATAAATTCTTGGCTTCGCCCATAGCTGCATATACAAAGAAGATAGTTGTGATTATGGGTGATTATCGAGCGAGTCAATCATGAGCTGAACAGTGCTCGACTCGACTCGATACTTGATAACTCGATAAAATTTTGTCCTAATCGTGCTCGTTAAGCTCACTAGAATTTTTCACTTGTTTTTTTTAATATATATATGCAAAAACTAGTAATACTATATAGAGCTTAATATAAAACATAAAGTAACAAATTTAACAAGGAATGATCAAAATAGTGTCTAAAGCAATTCCAAATCTAAACTTCAAAGTAACAATCCACAAATACACCACACTAACATATTACAATTATAAAAAAAATAATGAGTTGCTCGCGAGTTTATCGAGTCCAGTTGGACCTTGCTCGACTCGACTCGTTAAAGTCTCGAGTCAAGCTCCAGATCGAATCGAGTCAACTCGAGTCAAGCGTTGACTGAGTTTTGACCAAATCGAGTACGAGCTGCTCAACTCCATTAGCACCCCTAGTTGCGACAATAATTGTGGCAAACTAAAACCTCATTTATTTTGTAAGATGACCATCCATTTCATCCTCATCATGTTGTTTCATCAGCTCTTCCTACTGTCGCATATCGCCTAAGTGAACTTTATGCATCTTATTTCTAGTTACAAGGAAGCTAACCAAGTGGCAGATGCGCTGGAAAGAAAAGTAGCCAAGAATCAAGAACTGGCAAGTTTCTTTCCCTAGCCTCCTGCTTTTGTTTTGCCCCTTTATAGGATGATGATTAATATGGTAGAGCTTAAACTAGAGGAGGGTTTCGGCCAAAAAAACTAGGAGGGTTAGTGGATTGACCCAAAAAGAAAAATCTAGTAGTAATTTCTTCTAGGGTACTTACATCCTCACCACCGCAGATCACTCTTGATCATTTTCACCTCCTTGATCATTTCACCCCAACACTGCATTTCCCCATGGCTAAAAGTGAAATAACCAAAATGGTGTTGAGTAATGGCAAAGGCGGGAAACATAACGACATTAATCAGTGCTGAAAAAATAGAATCCTTGGTGTATGGATTTTAAAACAGCAAAATATTATAGTCCCTCCAGGACAACTTATAATCTTGTTCTGATCTAAAGCTCCAGAGATAAAAGATTGAACAGGGTGGTTGAGTGCAAGAGTATTATCAGAAAACCTGACCTTCAAACAATTTTTTTAAACAGGCAAAGGCATCAAAGACCTCAAGTTCAATACAGGCTATTCTGATCTAATAGAATCAACAAACAATGTAAGTAAAAAAAAAATCACCATCAGAACCTCCTGACCACATTCTGGTATAATAGCGGAGCTATGAATATAACGACTAAAATCCCTCAAGATTCAAAAACTTAATATCTAAAGTCTTCCGATTATGAGCCTAACAAACATACTCCAGGAGCTCGTGATTCTCACCATTCTAGATTTAGTTGAAGCAAATCAGAACCATTAGGAGAAGAACTAAGAAAGCAAGGAAGTGCTTACTTGAAATCATTCTTAACCTACTCAACCTCCCAACTATTCACCACAAACATTAACGGTATTTAGTTTTTTTTTTTTTTGCAACAACTGCGTGGGGTTCGTGACATCAGAGGATTTGTTTTTTTAAAATAAGAATTCTGTTTTTTTTTAAATAGGATTTAGTTTTTTTAAATAAAAAATTAACCACATGTCAAGAAATGAATAGATGGCGATTTTTAGCGAATCGACCTTAAAATATTAAAGGAATGAAACATTTGACACCTAAAATATAATGAAAGAAAACGTTATATATCTATTTTTTTAAAAAAAAAAAAACTATAAGCACTTAAAAACAAAAACAAAAGTATAATTTGAATATTTTTTATATAGGTAAAATACATAGATCATCACTCAACTAGTTTTTCATTATTATTTTGGTCACTCAAGTTTCAAAATTTTCAATTTACTAAATGAACTTTTCAGATTGCTTCTATTTTAGTCACTCTAAATTATTTTATTATTATTTTGGTATAACATGACATTATTATTACATATAAAAACAATTTAAAAAAAATAAAATCGTGGCCGTTTACCAGCGAGCGAAGAATTTTTTTCAAGATTGGAACGGTGAAAAACTTCATCGACATGAGGGAAGCAACATACTGAAAAAGAGTTTCATCCGACGACGGAGGAGGGAGATCGACGAGAGCGAACCAGATGATTTTTGACTGATTCGTAAACTTTGGAGCACTTTTCGACAAAAATAGAGGTCAGATTCGGACATAAGGACGCGGCGAAGCGACTAGTAAAATTTAAGACCAGTAGTAAAACTTGACGAAAGATTTTGTGGGGGCCAACTTATTTTTTTAAAAGAAACAGAAGTTTAAACTCAAATTTCAATAAAATAAAGGGTTTTATTTACATTTTTTTTTGAAAAAAAGGGTGTAACTAAAATTTTTAAAGGGTAAATTATACCGTTCATCATTCATCTATCTTCTCACTCCTATTTTGGTCACTCAACCTTTAAAATTTTTAATTTAATAATTAAATTTTTAATTTTTCATATTTTAGTCACTTTGAATTACTTTTTTATTATTTTATGACATGGAATTTATTTTTTATTAAATGTAAAATAATTTAAAATAAAAAGGAAGTAATATTTTATTATTATTAAATATAAAAATATTTAAAATAAAAAATCAATTCCATTTCATACCCAAGTTGTAACCCCAGCTAGGGGTGTGCAAAATCGGGTTCGGTTAACCGGCAAGTTCTGGTTACTCAATTCTTGATCCTAAAACGTAACCATTTAACCGGTTAACCATTTATTCGGTTAACCGAAATATTCGGTTCGGGTAACGTTTTTTTACTTTATTTATTAAAAATTATAAATTTTAATAATATGTTAGAAAAAAATATATACTTTTAAAATCTGACATACAATATTAATATCTTTTTAATACTAGTTAGTTAAATACTTAAATTTTATAAAATATTAAAAAAGTATAAACCTGTATTTTATAAAAAAGACATATAATATGATAATATATATTATATAACCGGTCGTTCGGTTACTTGATTTTTTCAAAATCGTAAATCGTAACCAAACCAGTTTCTTTTAAAAAAATTAAAACCCAAATTAAAACTGAATTTTTTTAATTGGTTAACCAATTTTTCAATTCGATTTTTTTTGGTTTCGAAATCAGTTTCGTTTTTTTCTTTCACACCCCTACCCCCAACTCTCCCTCACCATCACTTCACCGACCGACACCCTCACCAACCCATTCTCATCAACTTGAAAGAGGGAAGCAACCTCAGGGATCCCCAAGTGTAATTTCTCTACTGTAAAAAATATTTGCCATGATTTTAAACAACCTAAGAACTAACATTCTCAATGTTTTTCAGGCATTAATGGGATTCTCCAAAGCTTATGTCCAGGCTTTTGAGGCCATTCATGGTCATAATCCGTCGGAAAAATTTCTTGTGCCTCGGAGAACTCGACCGACTAATTTTGATCGAAAGGTGAGATTGCATTAAAATATTTTGTGAACCGAAGGTCTTGCCATTCTAGAGAATGATAAATATATGTTTGATTAGTGAAAAAATATTCACCATAAAAAATTGCAGAAATTGTTGAAACTGTTGTTGGCCTGTGGAATAATCATACTTCGGTTGATGGCTGGTGAAGGTGAGGGAGAATGAAGTGCGGGGGTTGCCTGTCGTTGGGTTGTAATTTGGGGTTTAAGATTTGGTGGAATTGTAATTTGAGGTTTAGGGTTTTGTGTTTTTTTTTTAAATTATTTGTGTATATAATAATAAGATATTATTTCCTTTTTATTTTAAATTATTTTTATATTTAATAATAATAATAAATGCCACATCATATCAAAATAATAATAAAATAATTTAGAGTGACTAAAACAGAAGCAGTCTGAAAGTTCAGTTACAAAATTAAAATTTTTGAAAGTTAGTGACCAAAATAAGAGTGTGAAGATAGTTGAATAATGAATGCTGTATTATACCCATCATTTTAGATGGTTTCAGTTACATGTAATATAAAATGTTTTATGTTCAGAGCATTAGTTGTAAAAATGATGTTTTGGAATGATTTGATTATGGAGAAAATTTGTATAGACTAATGTGAATTCCTCTATACACGTGTTTTATTAAAGAGAGTTAGTAACTAAATCATAGTGAACCTCTTATATATATACATTTAGGTGTCATTAAATTGTCATTTGTCATGTCAGTTATAAATATCGTAAGTAATTTTGATGACTTATTCAATCTACTCTTATCTTACATACGATTATATTTATTATCAATGGGTGAACTACCAAGTTTAAATTCCTAGATCTGCCCTTGCGTACAACAATGACAACAATGTTATTGTATGTGTGTGGGTTTTAGCTTCAATTATTCAATAAAAGTAAGTTTAAAAAGTACTCTCTATGTCCCACTTAATATGTCTCTTTTATATTTTAAAAATGTTCCACTTAAAATGTCTCATTGAAAAAATCAACAACTTTTAAAAGACATATTTCCTTTAATACCCTTTTTTAGTTTTCCAACAAAATAAAATTAAACTTTTTAGGGATAAAATCCCTAATGGACGTTTTTGGTAGGACGAAGAGAATAATATGTAAATACTTTTTTGGTCAACATATATAAAAACTTTAAAAAATTAATAACCAAGCAATGTAAGATATTGCTTCTTCACATTTCCAACATTCTCTCACCGATGCAAAATGTAGGGATTTATTAAAGTAAGCAAAATGACAACAATGAAATTTGTAGCTCAAGTATGGGTGGTGCCGTGAAATAACATAATTTACTTTTGTAGCTATGTTCTTTGCCATCCTGAAGCTTTTATGGTTTTCATTTTGGTTTCTGTACTTATTTTTTATACTAATACTGACCAAGTTTTGTTCCTTCTATAGGCATCTCCTATACAATTGGGGGGAAGGCAAGTCTACATTGAGGAGGGCAAACCAAATAGCAGCAGTACACGTGGAGGAAGAATGTGCCGTAATACATGCTCCTCTTTTATGCACTCCAGAACTTCCATCTATATTTTCATTAAAATGTTTTTTCATCTCGCTGCTTTTGAGTGCAGAGACAGAACTATATAGGGGTGGGCCCAAAATTTTCTTTTATTTTTGTTTCCTATTTAAATTTTTAAAAATTAGTTTATTTATAATTTTTTTCTTTCAAATATTTATATTTTTTCCCTCAACCTCAAATTCTGACTTCGTCCCTGTTTGAGCGTCTACGGAACATCCACAAAAACATTCTTTTTTACTTACCCAAAAAAGGCACTCTTCACAAAATTTTGAGTCAGTATATTCTTGTGCCTCGGTTTACTAGTTGCTTCACTAAAGTTTTGCAATAACCCTCTAGGTCGATGGTTGGGTGGTAAACAAACTTCCAATATAAACTTATAATTAATGTGGTCACTAATTTTGGCAACTTCATGTAAAAAACTGACAATCTTGATGAACATTAAGAATATGAATATAGCATCTGTAACATAGTAGGATTGTTTTTCTACCAGGGGTGGAGTCAGGATTTTTGTATAGTAGGGTTAGAGTAAGGTATGAGATATGAAGGATTTCTATACCACTACAATAAGTATTGTTTACCCCATATCCAACAAATCAAGCGGGGTCAATTCTAATATTTTCTATAAAAAATCTGATACAATTCTAATATTTCTATATGGTGGATATTTTTTAATGGGGTCAATTGCACCCCTGGTTTACCATGTACATCCACCCATGCTTTCTACATCCTTCTTCCTCGTGCCAAAAGAACCAAAAAGAACAAAAACTATTCTTCTTTTTTTTCTTGAACATGCATTTGTTGTAATTGATTTGCATTCATGGGTTACAAATGGTAGTTTACTTTCTAATTATTGAAATGCAATTACTTGGAGCATTGCTTTTTTTGCATGATTTTGCCATTCAAAATGATCAGGAAGGGGAAGAGGCAGGGGCAATTATACACCAGAGGCCTCGAGAGGTCGGTTTGGTTCTCGCGGTTTGGGTAGGGGAAACAGCCAAGAATCCAGCGACTACAGATCAAGAGGTGACGGTTTCTATCAGCGAGGTTCTAGATAATATAGCATCTTGGGGAAACTGAATGCATGATGCCTGGCTGAATGAAGTTTTCAACTTCTTGCATGGCCGGTTTCTAATTCAATATTTCCCATCAGTGACTTCAGAAAATATGCTTGTACTTTCTTTTTGTTGTTGTTGTTGCTGCTGCTAGTGTGTGATTTCTCATAAAAGGAAGTGTTTTGGGGGTGGGGGAGATTTTAATATAATCCTTTGATGGGGTGTGCGTTTTTCTCCTCTTGAATGCTTTTTATTATGCAGTTCAAGTGGAACGTCCCTTTTTATGTTTTCGAGCTGTTCTATGACCAACTAGATTTGGCACACCACACCTATTCTCTGTGAGTGAAGAGAAGATACAATTTTAAGTAGTTTCTTTTTCTTTTTAAAAATAATATTTCTGTTGGTATCATCAGAATTCAATCAAAGAGTAGTGCTATCAGTACCATATTTGGATGGGTTAACTCCTTAGATATGGTCATATGTCCATTAAATTGAATCTATGATTAGTTGTGAAATTTACTGGTGCCATTTAACTGTGATTTTTTTTTTCTTTGAAGTTACTGGGAAAGACTTGAGAAGTGTTTGTAATAGCAGAAGATAGAGTTTCCAAGAATTGATCTATTGAATCTTTACCATTACAAATACATTTAGAGTTTTGACAATGAGAATCAGGTACAATGGGTTTCAATATGAACCGGTGGCTACAAGCATTAACAAAAATACAATGCTACATACAAAGAAGAATATAGCTTAGTTTTGGCCAAAAAAAGTGGGGTTGTGAGGTCTGGCCCTAAACTTGGCCATTTACAGGTGATGGCTAAACACTGGCTTGGCATTGTTAGATGTATTTCCGCCATTGTTGCTGCTGCTTTTCCTTCTGGGTTTTGCCTCTGCAAGCATTGTCATTATATCCCTCATCGATGGTCTGTCTTTGGGGAGCTTGGCAGTGCAAAGAAGTGCTATCCTAACAACTAACAGGGTCTCTTCTTGAATATGCTTACTGTTTCCTAAATTCGGATCTAATGCCCCTTCTAATCCTCTGTTATCTCTAACTTTCCTCCGAATCCATTCGACTAAGTCTATGGATTCTCCGAACTCGGGGTCTAACGGCCGCTTTCCGGTTAGAAGTTCGAGTAAAACCACCCCGAAGCTGTAAATGTCAATCTTCTCATCAACGTTCAAGGTGTAACCATACTCTGCAATAGTCATTAAGAAGTGAAATTAGCCGAAATATATGAGATCATCAAGGACTATATAAACAGAAAATGAAATCCATTTTAGTTTGTAAATTACCGGGAGCTATGTACCCATAAAGACCCTGCCACCACCGAGACTGTTTCATTCTTTTTCACCATCATCTTTGCCAAACCGAAATCCGCAATTCTTGCCTCAAGGTTTGCATCGAGCAGAATGTTGTTTGACTTGATGTCTCGATGTATAACTGGTGGATGACAATCATGGTGGAGGTAAGCAAGCCCTTGTGCAACTCCGAGAGCTATGTTATACCGTGAGACCCAATCTACCAGCAACCTACCGGTTTGCTTGCCGTGCAAGGCTTCCCCTAAGCTACCATTTTGCATGACCTCGTATACTATCATCATGCTAGTGTCATTGTGAAGAAATCCTAATAACCGGACTATATTTCGATGCCTTAGCTTCCTCAAGACATTCACTTCTTTGATGAAATCCCCACTGTTTCCTGTTTTGAGATCGGTTCCTAATCTCCATAACTTTTTAACTACCACAACTGTATTCGACTCTGGCATCTCAGCTTTGTATACAACACCAGTGGCTCCCATTCCCACCACGTTCAATTCTTTAATACAGGATAGGATGTCATCGGTTGTGAAAGCAAGCCTTTGAAATGCCATTAATCTCCATGGCCATTCTCCATTCCCTGCTTCAAACCTTGGTTCGAAGCAGCCTCCATTTGAATACCACTTTTCACATAGCAATCTCCCTCCGAGAAGTAAGATTCTGGCTGCTAATACTGATGAGATCCCAATGAGCCACCCTGTAACTATATGCTTTGCTTGCAAGTTTCTCTGCCTCGAAGCATACGATGAATATTGGTTACATGGAGGGAGAACACCGCCACAGAGGCCAGGATTGCCGACGAGGTCATCGGGATTGATTGTTCTCATCACTCCATTTGCAGGAACCGAACCTTCTAGTTTGTTATATGAAACATTGAGCATTTCTAGAGCTGGAGGAGTCCCGAAATCATCAGGTATCCCACCTGTTAGACAGTTGTTAGATAAATCAAGAACAACCAATGTCGGCATCATAGCAATCGATTTCAAAATATCTCCGGCCAATTGGTTGTTCCTCAGATTCAAAGTAACTAATTTCTCACATTAAGCAATGCTAGCTGGGATACTTCCTGTAAAATGATTTGATGAGATATCAAGCACAGCAAGTGAGGGGCAATCCTAAAACTGGTCTGGGATTTCACCAACCAAGTTATTGTTCGAGGCAATAAATGATTGCAAACTCGGGATCGAAAAAATGGTAGAAGGGAGAGAAGAACAAAAGCGATTACTCGAAACATCGATAAAAGAAAGTGATTTAAAAGAAGCAATATCATCAGGTATTTCACCAGTGAGATTATTTGCCAATTCTAACCTCTGAAGGCTCCCAAGTTTGCCAAGTCTAACAGGAATCGTCCCAGATAAAAGATTATTCTGTAATCGGACTCGAACAAGTGACAGACATTTTGATAAGCTGACTGGCACTGGACCTGAGAAAGAATTGTTGAACACAATGAACTTGGTGAGATTGCCTCCATTGCACAACATGGCCGAGATTTCACCTGAGAACGAATTCGAAGATATGTCCAACCACTGCAACGGTGAATTCTTACCAAGATCAACCGACAATGGTCCCGAAAATGAATTGTTCCATAACTCAAGCACCTGCAATTTTGTCAACGCTCCAAGTCCAGATGGAACCAAGCCTGATAACTGATTGCACATCAAGTTCAAGAGCTGCAAGTTTTTAAGCTCAACAATCTCAGCAGGAATTTCACCAGATAAACTATTATCAGACAAATCTAGCAGCTGTAACAAACTAATTTTGTAACGACCCGAATTTCTCGAGTCAACAATGGATGTTGACCCGGGTCTTAGACCGACGTGTCTGGCCGAGACGTTGGGCTATAATGGGCCTCCATGTGTTGTTGGGCTTGCTTGGGGGTTTAGGGATTTGCTTATGTTGGGTTTTGAGGAATGGTAGTATGGTAAAATCATAAATGGGAGACAAAGGCTGATGGCCTTGGTTATTTTCTGCAGAGGGAAGAGAGGGGTGAAGTCATCTTGTCCCCATCTTCCTTCTTATCTCTTTCCTCTTTAAACTCCCTCCCATAACACAAAGAAAAAGATGGAAACTTGTTGTGGTGGAGTGTGAATCTCGGATTGGTCATCAAGGAAGAGTTTATTAGCATCAAAGGATCTCCATTTCGAGCTAAGCATCATTGGATTTGGTGGAGGTTAAGCTGGAAGCTTGGACCAAGAAGAGAGGTGGTAAGAGCTTGGCGGGAGTTTCATTTCGGGTTTTGCTTGCTTAAGGTTAGTACATTTCTGATTCCTACATTTCATGAGCCTCATAAGATGATTGCTTTGCTTGGTTTATGTTCATGAGTAGCAAAGTTATGGTTCTTGAGCTTTAAAACCCTCTAATGGTAAATCACGTTTTGGGAGTTGGTAATGGGTAAAACTGGTAGAAAACCATCTAATTACTTCAAATAACTTGTAGGAAAGATTTGTGACTTAACCATGGGGGTTGAGGGTGGGATTGGTGTAATCCCGAGCTCCAGGTTTAAAAATCTGAGCTCGAGTACCGGTACGGGGTGGCTACGTACCGGTGCTCATTTGTATTTTGAGAGACGGTGTGTGAGGGGCGTACCGGTACGCCTCCCTGTGTATCGATACCCCTCACTCAAATAGAAATCCAGTAGCGCTTAGGCGTACCAATACGCAAGGGGCGTATCGGTATGCACTGTTTCATTTCCCGGGATAGGCTTAGCGTACCGGTACTCGAAGGTTGGAGTATCGGTACGGGCTTGGATCAGTACGGGGCGATCCCAATACTGATACTGAGTACCGATACGAGGTAAGAGCGTATCGGTACGGCTTGTGGTCTAACTCTTTCGAACCTAGTTAGGGTATCGGTACTCATAGGTGAGTATCGATACCAAGAGGGCGGTACCGACACTCACCTTGGAGTATCGATACTCGCTGGGCGATCTGTCCAAGAGAGTTGAGTTTGCGTTCGGGGGTTCTATAATTCGTGGTAAAGGGTTTGGTGGGTCCCTAGAGGTATAAAACAAATTCTAAAACTGAGAAATAGAGGTTAGTAAATGGCTTAGTAATAGTTGGATAAGTTGCATGGGTTGGTATTCCATAGGGATCCGTGGTGGATTAGTTATTGCTACGTGGTAGCTTAGGGTCCTTGTTGTGTGCTGAAGGGACATGTGATCAGGGTAGGGTTGTTACTCGATGGGCTATGTGATCTCGGGTACGGGTTGTATTACCCTTGGACTTTGTGATCAGGGTATGGGATGTAACTTGATGGGCTTTGTGATCTCGTGTATAGGCTAGATAACCCTTGGGCTATGTGATTAGGGTATGGGACGTAATTCAGTGGTCGGTGGGACCTCGTGTACGGTAAGCCTGGGATGGCTTGGTAGACTTCTTATATATTAGTGGTATCTTGAGACAGTGGTAAGGTCTAGCTAGGATAGGCTAGAAGATGATCCTTAGATGTGGAGAAGCCTTTCTGTGCACTCTTGAATATATTATCATGCATGCTTGTTTTATGATATTCATGAATTGCGGTAGAGTAGAAATGTACCACTGAGCTTTGTTAGCTTAGCGTGCGGAATTGTGGTTTCTTCCGTGCGTAGGTTGACAAGTTGCGTTTGGAGGAGCACATCGAGGAGGATTTTCCAGCATCGAGCCAAACTCAGAGTACAGTACTTGATGTTTAGTTTGGACTGGTTGTATTCATAAGACCTTACCACAGTTGAGTCTGTATTTTATTCTGGTTTACTGTATTTGGTCAAACGGAGTATTTTAATTGAAACTTATGTTTTGTAAACCCCTTTTAATATCATTATCTACGTGGATTTATGGTAATGAATTATTTTGAGAATTCTTAACTTGTGGTTTTAAACGAGAAATTTTGGATGGATTGGTTTTGGGTGACCTGAAAGTGATGCTCCGGATCCGGGACAGAACGGGGGCTTTACAGATTTTGCCGATCGATGACGGGATCTTGCCTTCCAAATTGTTTTTATACAAGAAAACGGTCTCTAATAGTTTGAGCCTCCCTAGTTCAGCAGGAATCTCACCACTAAGATTGCCAACTGCCAAATCAAGGTACTTAAGATTGGTGAGGTTACCTAACTCAACTGGTATTCCACCTTCGAATTCATTGTACCCCAGAATTATAGTCTCCATCGATGAAAGCTCCCCGAGCTCTCCCGGTATCCGGCCGGTGAGACTATTTCCGGAAAGACCAAGAAATTTCAGCTTCTTCAAGTTCTTGAAAGACTTGGGAATCGAACCCTGGAAGAAGCTCCCTCTCAGGTCTAGAATCTCCAATGAAGTTGCATTGCCAAGATCCTCTGGGAGAATGCCAGAGAAGTTGTTGCTTGAAGCATTCAAAAAAGTTAGTCCCGAAGCCCTTCCGAAACCCAGAGGAAAGCTACCGGTGAACAGATTTTGGCTCACATCAATGCTGTCGAGTGATGTGAGATTCGGCATGGATTTCGGCAGAACCGAATACAGTTCATTGCAGCACAAGTTAAGAGATCTGAGGCTCTTCAGGTTTCCAACATCATCCGAAACTCGGCCACTGAGGTTCATACGCGAAAGATCAAGCTTTTCAACTACCCCATCAGAGTTGCACCACACACCAGTCCAGTTGCATTGAGCTGAATCCTTCAGACCCTCATTTGCAGGCAATCTCCAATCGTGAAGTCTATTCAAAGGATCGATGAAACCAGCTTTGATCGACATCAAAGCCAATACTTCCTCATTCAAGTAGGTGTTCTCAGCCTTAATGCCATGCCAGAAGAATAACAAGAAGAAATGGATTAATTTAAACTGCATGTTCTTCTTCTTAACTGCCATCATTAATCTCTCAGAACACCATTGTCCTAATCTGAACAAAGTGAGGTGGTTTCAAGCTGATCATTTGTTTTGATGAAGAAGATGAAAGGGAAAGGAGGAGTGGGGTGATGGAAAAGTGGTGGTATATAAATAAAAAAGTGAAATGTGGGGGGATTAATTAGTGAAGAGGTCGTGAGATCTTGGGTTTTGAAACAGCAAGTACTGACAGAGGAAGGAACCTTTCCATGTTAGGGTTATTTTAAAGAACATGAACATTGAACAATACAGATCATCCCCCCATCATGTCCTAATAAATTAAACACTGTGTTAGTTATTCGTTATTATTGAATCGCAAGGAATCTTTCCATGTTATGCCCTAACATTTCACTCGAACAAATAAAGACAAAATTAATGCGGCCAAGATCTTGTGTTCTTCAATTTCTTTTTGATGTTGTTCGAAGTTATCTGGATTCGGAATTCTATGTTGAATACCAGTATGTTAACTTCTTTTATAAGAATTCTATCAATTTGTTTATTTCTTAACTAATAATTCTATTATTCGAGTACATTTCGGATATAGATTACCATACATGAATTTTTATTCAATGAATATTTGGTTTTGTGTAATTTTATATTTGAAGCTTCGTTTTGGTTCGATTTTTTAAAATTATAAAAACATTTATTATTATTTTTGGTTGCCCTTCTAGTTTTCAAAATTTTGCCGTGACTAATCCGGACCGATCGTCGTACACCTGCCTTTAGTGGGTGAGTCTCCCAACGGAAATTTTCTACATACACAATGCCTCAAACTCGAGACATACTTAAGCGATACCAAATTGCTTACAACTTGGACCAACCTGTTAGTAAACATTTATTTTTATATTCAGTAATGTTAAAAATGTAATTATCTATGTATGTAATATATAAAAGTCGATGATTGATTTTTAATAAACATTTATTTTTTAAAATATTAAAAAATAATCATCGACTGTTATATATTACATACATAAATAATTACATTTTTAGCATTACTAAATATAAAAATAAATGAATTTATTTATTTAAATATGTAAAATTGGATAAAGATCATAATATGATGTATATGCTTGAAAGAGAGCTAAACTTTCATTTGTATACTCAAATAAAATTAAAATTTATATATCAAATTTGACATTAGTGATAGGTAATTTTAAGATTTTTTATTCAAGAAAAATCAAATTTACTGTGCCATAGCGAAAATTGATTATTGGAGTGAAAAATGCATGTGAACACATTTTCCAGAGTGTCCAAATTGCATTATTAAAGAAAAAGAAGCTTACTTGATAAAAATGAATTTTTAAAAGGATATCGAACATCATATTTTTTCTGTCTTTGGGTTAGGAAGGAAGTGGGAAGCAAAAGAAAATGGGAAGAAGTGGGACTGCACTGAGTCAGTCCTCTTCACCAACTCACTCACTCCATTTCTTTTTCTTCTCCTTCTCCTTCTCCTTCTCCTTCTCCTTCAGATAAATAATAAAATAAGGAAGAGGAGTAATAGATGGCACATGCCAACATGTGGGCTGATTCATCAGTGTTGTTCATAAAAGAAAGGTGCATTTCCTATAATTATTTATTTGCCTAAGTTGAATTACGGACACCAAGTGAACCGCCACTCCACCTGTAACAATTATCACTTCATATCTTCCCTATTATTACACACAAGATTCTGAATATATATTCGATCTATCGTGATCGTAAATATAATCAATCTATTCATACAGAGAAAAAGTTGGTAAAATGATAATAGTAACATTCATATTGTTTTTCATTCTTGATACCTACAACTAGTAGAAGAGCACTGTATAGATTGAAAATGGTGTTTGGGAATTTCTGAGAAAATGAAAGCTGACAGACTATGCTGCCCACATGAAAACTACACCTAAACCAGCCTTTCACAGATCGAATTAGATCCAAAATAATAAAAAAAAAGGTTGGAGTATTTCAAATGTGATTAGACTGTGGCACATGGATTTCACTGGGTGTTATCTGACCTCAAACAACACCATCTTATTGTTAATCCTCTACATGTTGTTCTACTTCTATAGCCACACTTGAATATGCAGTTTCCATATTCATCATTTTCAGTTTATATCAACTAAATAAGCTGATGTGATTTTGACGATGTTTGTAAAGGTTCAGGTCTTGGGGTGTTGAGTATTTAGATTCGATTCTCGTATTATGTAAATTATAAGTTTTTATTTTTTAGATTTTATTTTGGTTTAAATTAGTGGTAGATCTTAACATTAAATTTTGAAGAACTAAATCCAAAACTAGAAAAAAATATGTTTTTAGGGTCTTCTTCCTTCAGACCCGAAATCCCCAATTCTTCTGTAACAATCCCTAACTCTCTTGATGCAGCTTTTCCCAATTTCTCAGATGCAAACCCTAATCCCCCCCAATTCCTTTACCATTATCACCCTTAATCATGACAAATATCCCCTCCTCCACTTGAGCCTTATCCCCAAAGATCAAAATCAAGAAACCTAGAGCGAAGCACGATATAATCTTCCCAAGTTGCGTTTTCAGGGCTGAGATTCGACCATTTCACCAAGAGCTGAGTCACAGCCTTGTTGTCATGCTTAATCATATGTTTATCAATCATTGATTCAGGGTAAACTTTCAACTAACCATCTAGATTTACTTCTGGAGGGTTCATGGAGGTAACTATCTGATTCCCAATTTTCTTTTTAAGAAGACTCGCATGGAAGACTGGGTGTAACCTTAAGTGTGATGGTAATTGCAGACGATATGCCATTACTCCGATTTGCTCCAGAACTTTTTAAGGACCAAAGTACCTAGCTGACAACATCAAGTTCTTCCTGAGAGCTAGGGAGGTCTACTGGTATGGTTATAATTTGAGGTAAGTCTCATCTCCAATATGAAGTCGCCTCTCACTTCATTTTTGTTTGCATTTTGTTTCATGCGATGTTGTGCCTTCTGAAGGTCTTCCTTAAGTAGCTTCTGCAAGTCTTCTCGAGTAGTCATAGTGTCTTGAACTGACTGAACCACTGACTGTTGGCTGAAAGGCATGGTGATTTGTAACCATAGAGTGCTTCGAAGAGAGTGACCCCAAGGGCAGTGTGATGGTTGATGTTATACCACCATTATGCTTGTGGAAGCCAACGAGCCCACTGACTAGGCCTTAGAAAACACATGCTGCGTAGATAATGCTCTAGACACCGATTTAACTTTTCTATATGTCCATCGGACTTAGGGTGATAGGCTGTACTAAAGTAAGTAGTAGTACCTAAGTGTCGCATGAGTTCTTTTCAAAATAAGCTGGTAAAGGTCTTGTCTCTGTCGAATATAGCAATCCGAGGAGGCCCATGCAGTTTGTAGACTTGCTCAAGGTAAGACTTAGCAATGTCTAGTACTGTGTATGGGTGTGTCACAACTAGCAAGTGTGCATATTTAGTGTATTTATCAATGACTAAGATGCAGTTAGATTTTGAAGCAGGAGGCAAGCCTTCTATAAAATCCATAGAAATTACCTCCCAAGCATGATGAGGTATGGGGATTGGCTGTAGTAGACCAGGATTGGGTACATGTTCTATCTTCATTCGTTGGCACACATCACAGTTCTGAACATAAAAGGTTACCGCTGCCTTGAGTCCTTGCCTAAAAAATTGGGTTTGAGCCTCATATAAGTTGCATGAATACCAAAATGCCCCCAAGGGAGAATGTAACACCCCGAAAACCGGCCTAAATAGGGTTTTAATTTCTGATGGTCGAAAATTTATTTATTTTACAGTTTAAATGAAGGTAATAAAATGAGTAAATGGATTAACTTGATAAATTGTAAAGTTTCTGGTCTAATTTGAAAGTTTAAAGAATCAGGATTAATTTGTACAGTTATGAAATATGAAAAATAGGGTCGAATTGTAAAGATGTAAAGTATTAAGTTTTAAATCAAAGCATGAGAGAATGGAATGGCTAAGTGTGTGTAATTAGACCACTTAGTGATTAAATTATAAGAAATTAAAGTTTAGTGACCTCAGTGCAAGAGGTGGGAAGATGAATGTTGAAGATTGCAATTAGACCAATTCTTAATAAGGTGAGGAGTCACCAAAACACGTCATTGTGTTTATTTTCCTAAGTTTTTAATTAAAAACAAAAGCATGAAATTAACCAAATTTGGCTCATTTTTCCTACGGCCACTAAGGAGGAGAGAGAACTATCTTCTTCTTTAAAATTTCAATGCCTCCGTGGAAGAACAATCGGATGAACCCTAACCTTCCTTTTTAAAAATCCTTCAAATTTAGCCACCATTTCTTTAATTCAACACTGATTTTGGTAAGCTCTCACTTCTATATATCTTTTGGTACCAATTTGGTTAAGTTTGGAGCATAAGTGTTCATGGGTATAATTTCCATGGTTTAGGTTTTTGATTAATTAAGAATCCAAAATTGAAATAGGATGAATTCTAAGTTTATTGGTACTTTTTCCATGATTTTTAGGGCTTTGGAGGAACAAAGCCTAATCCCTTTAAGTTAGGGGTTTCATGTCTATTAGAAATTCAAGCTCTATGTATTTGTAGAAATTTAATAGATGAGATTTTTGTTTAATTTCATGTTAGAATAATTCCTAATGATCAAGTCACTAAATCGACAATGGATGCTAAGGAAAAAACACGTTCGATTTAGTGATTCG
This sequence comes from Hibiscus mutabilis, assembly GCA_019671005.1. Taxonomy (NCBI): domain Eukaryota; kingdom Viridiplantae; phylum Streptophyta; class Magnoliopsida; order Malvales; family Malvaceae; genus Hibiscus; species Hibiscus mutabilis. Next base: position 73,651,007 of record CM033713.1, read on the forward strand.
GAACATCTCATAGCCTCGAGAATGTTCGGTGAGTGTAGTTATGAGTTTCGGAAATGGTTCGGTACCATTCCGATTATATTTAATCTTTTTAATTATATATGACAGACATGTTGTGTGATTGTTTGAAAGCTCAATTAAAGCATTATGGATGACATGATGTGGCAAGATGATAAACTTCGTAAGCTTAACTTTAATAATTTGCTTTGCAAGTATAATGCTTTGATTTTGATGTGAATTACGAGTGTTACTATAATGAAAGGTAACGAAACAATGATATGGGAAATTATGAAATAAGACATTATGGAATCATGTTATGACATCTTGGAGCTTCTATCTCATTATGGAACTATGCTATGTACTTTGGGGCTTTATGCTCACTTTGAAAACTATGTTATGGAACCTTGGAGCTTCTAGCTCACTATGAAAAAAATGTTATGAACTATGTTATGGCACCTTGGAATTATAAGCTCACTTTTGTCATAATACTCCTCTCCTAATAACAAAGCTTAAAATGCTATAAGTTGCTTAAACAATGGAAGCCATTGGACGCTTTGGCATGGTACAATGGTATATTCGGACTACGGTCCACGGGCTATAGCTCAGGGGTGACGATCCATATATGAGATATGCTTGAACACTAGTCATTGCTTTGTGCTTTGTGCTTTGTGTAACACGGACCAATACGGTTAAACACGGACCAATGCTACCTATGTCTAATGTGATCCAAGGCAAATATTGTTAAACGTGAACTCAGATATGAACTCTAATGAGAATTCCGATAAGAACTCCGATAAATATCGATAAGATATGATAAGTGTAAGACATGAAAGGAAATGCAAAAGTATGTCCTATGCAAGCTTTGAAAACATAAGTATAAGAATATGGTATAATTAGAATATTATATTATTTTGCTATAAATGCTTCGTTGCCACCCTTTGATTGTAATTTCTTTGTATACATTGATTAGAGCATGATATATCATTTATATTTATGTTTAAGCTGCCTCACTAAGCTAAGCAAGCTTATCATGTTTCTCTGCATACATTTAAGGTGTAAAATTTCTGTAAATGTTCAGGATCGTATTCATGGGTTGCAAGTCACTCCTAAGGCATTGAGTAAGTTCCTTTGTCAAACTCCTAAGATGAATATGATTTTGGATTGATATTATGATTTGAATACGTGATATGTAATAAATATGATATGTTAGCTAAGAAAGAATAGTTTAAGTTATGTTTATATGTTTGATATTATCACTTAATGAAGTAAGATATGAACTCGGTCAGTAACTCAATAAGTTAAGCATGTGTCTTTGAGTTATGAATATAAGAATAAAGGTGTGTGTGATTCATGAAATGGTAGTTCTATGCTATGTATTGTATGATTGAGTTGTGAATTTATGTGATGATAAGTAAGTGCTTATATGGTAAACTTGAACATGGTGAAGCTTGGTGGTACTAAAGATGTTTGTGATTAAGTATGATGATATGCATAAGTGACCAATAATGTTATGTTGCACTTGTAAGCTTTGTAATAAGCTTAAGCATGTATGATTGTAAGTAATGAACCTTAGGTAAGAATTTGGTATGATAAGTCTTACTTTATGTTTTGGTAAATAAGATTTTAAGAACTTGAAACTTGTTAAATGTTCTTGTTGATGTCTGAGATTATGTATTGAAGCAACCTAATGATAAAAATGAGTGAATCATAACAAAAACAGGGGTTTTCAACCAAATAGGCATAAAGGATTGATCCCTAGAGAAAAAGGATCGATCCCTTAGGTTCTAGTAGCTAATTAAAATGATCTTCCAGGAATTTAGTGCAAAAGGATTGATCCCCACATAGGGATCGATCCCTTGAAATTTGAAAAGTTTGCAATTTAGTCCTTAAGTTGTATCTCCTTAAGTTGTATCTTGACCAATTGATGTCAGAATTGATCTCCGTTTCTTTTGAAGTTCGTAATTTTGTAAGAATGTATGTTTAAGATTATATTTAAATAGTAAATTGAATATTTTGAAAGATCCTCAATACTTTTAGAAATTTACAAATAGGTCCCTAATATTTTGAAACGTCATTGTTTAGTCCCTAAATGATAAAGATTGATCTATGGGATGATATTTCTCTTCATGTATAAGCTATAACAGGACTCAAATCTATAACGACACGAATTGTTAAAAAATTTCAGCTAAGTCCCTAAACTTTGTTAAATTCGCACTTTAGTCCCTGAACTTTGAAAACTTTGCAATCTAGTCCCAATGGCTTGAAATCAGAACTTATTTAAATTGTGATCTCTGACGAGGGATAATTTTCTTTGGTGTTATGATTGTATTTGTTTGACCTTGATTTGAGAGTTGATTGTTCCGATTTGATTTCCGGTGAAACTTACGATCGTGTTTTCTTCCAGAACGGGTAGGGGGTGTTATAGAGAAGTTGAAGTAGTTAGAACCTTAGATTCCCATGATTTCCCGCATAGACTCTGTTTTTAAATCTCAAAATACCTCGAGAGTAAGACCAGTCCTTGCAAGCAGTAGGTTGAACTGTAAGTGCTGTGATTTTCTCCTTAACAAAATTATCATTTGTATAGATGTCCTCAATTTCCATTACCCAACTTGGAGGGTGATAGTAGTGATGGTCATTAAGGAAACATCTTGTTGGCTTTCATGTCTTCTGGATAGTGCATCAATAACTTTATTAGACTCCCCCTTTCTGTACTGGATGACATAATCCAGACCCGGTAGCTTAGTTAAGCCTTTCTTCTGGATAGATGTTGTGAGTTTTTGTTCCAACAAGTGCTTAAGTGGCTTATGGTCAGTTTTGATAATAAATGGTCGACCTTCAAAGTAGTGTCTTCCTTTAGTCATAGCCATCATTATTGCTAAATATTCTTTCTCATAGATGGACATATCCATATGTTTAGAGCCAAGTGCCTTACTCAAATAGGCAATAGGTCTTTCTTCCTGAGATAAGACTGCTCCAATGCCATCAAAACTGGCATCTGTTTCCAGATAAAATATCTTTGTATAATCAGGTAAGGTTAATACAGAGGTAGAGCACATCGCCTGCTTGAGCTGAGTAAAAGCTGTTGTAGATACTGGATTCCAAGCAAAACTGTCTTTCTTTAATATTTGAGTCAATGGTATGCTTATCTCCACATAATTCTTAATGGACTTTCTGTAATACCCCGTTAGGCCAAGGAATCCTCTAAGTGCCTTTAGAGGCAAGTGATAGCCTCTACATTAGCAGGGTCTGTAGACAGTCCCCTAGTAGATATTAAATGCCCCAAATATTACACCTGTGATTGACCAAAAAAACACTTGATTTTCTTGGCAAATAACTGATTAGAAGACAAAATATCTAAAACAGTTCTGAGATGACTAACGTGCTAAAGTAGATTAGTGCTGTAAATTAGGATGTCATCGAAAAAACCAAGACGAATTTTCTCAAATACTAAACAAATAAATCATTCATAAGAGCTTCGAAGGTAGTTGGGGCATTTGTCAGCCGAAATGGCATTACCTTAAATTTAAAGTGTCTATGGTGAGTTTGAAAAGCTGTCTTAGGAATGTCCTCTGGTTGAATCCGAATTTGCCAGTAGCCTGACCTCATGTCAATTTTCGAAAAAAATTTACTCCAGCTAGTTCATCAAGCTAGTCTTTCACATCAGGAATAGGTAACTTGTTGTTTATAGTCACATCATTTAATTGCATATAGTCAACGCATAGTTTTCATGTCCCATCTTTCTTTCTAACCAGTAGGCAAGGAGAGGCAAATGGACTTTTTTTTATATGCATCTCAGTAATTTGCTTCTCCACTTCAACCTTTTGGTGGTGAGGAAATCTATAAGGTCTCAAGTTAATTGGTTGAGTTCCTTGTTGAAGGATTATAGCATGATCATGTTTTCTTGCTGGTGACATTCCCCTTGGCTTCTCAAAGACCTATTGGTACTCTTGTAGTACTGGCTATATCACATCAGGAATTGTTGTTTCACTGGTCATTGCACTCATTGAATAAATTTTCCCACTAAGATCTTGATGCTTTTCTGCCAATCTTTACAATGTCCCCTAGAAATTACTTTCACAGTAACTAGTTTCTTCCCTCCTTGTAATTTGATTTGTTGTTCACCCCTTTGAAAACTGAGGGTCATGTCATTGAAGTCCATCATAATTGGGCTATACTTCTTCATCAAATCCACTTCAAGAACCATATCACTTCCCCCTAATTGTAGACCTCTGAAATCATGCTCAAAGTGAAAGCCTTGCATTTTCTATTGGGGTCTATTGCATTGTGTTGTACTATAGAGTTTTTCTCCATTAGCAACAGTAATAGCCAATGTTATAGTCTCCACTAATTCTGTGTCTTTCTTAGCCCATCCCAGGGCAACGAAGCTGTGTGTGCTCTCACTGTCCAAGAGAATACTTAGTGCCCTGTCTCTAATAGATCCTTGAATTCTCAATGTGTTATATCCCACATTGTCAGTCAGAACATTCATGGATATCTCTAGGTTCCCTTGGTTTGTTCTTTATTCAGAATCTGTTCAAATGATCCTTCTTCTTCCTCAACATTATTGTTATATCCCTTTCCTCCATCAGATTTAGCTGTTTAGGCTTACATTGATGTCCTAGACCAAACTTTTCTCCACATTTGAAGCAAAGATTATTGGATCTCCTGTATTCCAACAATGATTGTTTACTCGAGGTCTGAGGTAAGCTACTGTTTTTGTTGGCTTGAAATAAGGTTATCTGTAGGTTTTTCCGATTCTGACCAGTATAGGAACTGACCCTCACATTAGGCTTGTATCTTTTTATCTCAAATTTTAGTGATAGCTCAGTGAGTTTAGCCTGTTTGTAAACTTCAGCAAGAGATTTAGGTTGATGTATTTTTACCCTGTATTTGAGCTCCTCTTTAAGTTCACTCAAGAATATGGAAACAAAATACATTTCTTCCAGGTGTGGGTATTGTTGTAGGACATAGGGTTTTAACTCTTCGAATCTTTCTTGATACTCCTCTATCGATGACTTCTGCGCCAACTTGCTGAATTCTTCAATGATATCTGAAAATGTTTTGTCACTGAACCTATGACACAAGTCAACAATGAACTCATGCCAAGTAATTCGATGTTTCTGCATGATATACCCATCAAACCACACTTCAGCCTTGCCCATTAAGTACATAGCTGCCATTTCCAATTTCTGTTCTTCAAAGACAACAAAGATCGATAAATACTTGTGACATTTTTTGATCCATCCTCTCGGATTTTCACCTTTAAAAATGAAAGTTTAATCCTAGATTTATGGTGACATCCCCCATTGTTACCTAAGAAATTACTGGAGTTCCCTTTTTCGAATAATACACCTTCCTGATTCAAATTCAACTTGGAAGGTAAACTGGTATTAAAAACTTGATTTGGTTTGCTAGCTAAAATACCAGGTTCAGTTCAGTAGGGTTGTGTGAATACTTCACATGACTATCTATAATAATGACATGTGTAGGCCTTTTTCCTTCAGCTTTAGATTCAGTTAAGGGGGTTACCAAGTTTGCTCCTTGAGGACTTCCTTCTGTGCTCTGCAGCTCGTTAATCTCAACTCCTTTGGCCATGAGCTTTATCATCCTCTCTACAAAATCGTGGGTTTCCTCCATCTGAAAAAATAACTCCTTAAAATTATTGTCGATGCCCACCATTTGGGAACCTTAGTTTCATCAGTGGTCTGTTCTAATCTGCTTTGGTCACCTCCTGGTTGTTCCTTAGTCTTTGTGGAGCTTTTATATTCTCCCATCTGTTGTTTCTTTTTAGGTTTACCCAATTTGATTTTGGTGGATCAATAACCTTGCTCTGAGATACCAATTGTAACGATTGATGCAATAAATTTAGGAAATAGAAAATTTAGGTTAAGCAAAGAAGACAAAGATTAGGTTTAGAAGAGAAAATAGGTGGAAAAGATAAGGCTTGTTTCTGATTTTATTGACGAAAATAAACGTTCATTACAATCCAGAATATATTGGTGGGCTTGTTCCCTTCTACGGCGTTGTTTCCTTTAATGACTATTCTTTTCTCACGTGCTCTTTCTTCTTCCGAAATCCCCAACCCTCTTGATGCAGCTTTTCCCAATTTATCAGATGCAAACTCTAATTCCCCAATTCCTTTACCATTTTCACCCTCAATCATGACACTCTTTAAGTTTTTTTTTTAATTTTACTAAAACCAGAGACATTTAAATGTCAAATTAGTCATACGTAAAATACTTTGTTTAAAAAATTAATTTATTGATTAGATAATAAAAATAATATATAATTGCAAAATAATACAATATAAGGCACTAAAATAGCAAATAAATGCAAGCAGAAAGGGGCTAAATTGAATAAGACAAACTAGGAGGACATAATGTAGTTATACCATTTTTGATTGGATTCAACATGATTAATATCAAAGCTAGTGGTCGATGTTCGATTCTCAACCTGAGCAAAGAACAATTTTAAAATTTGTGGTCCGACCAAGACCAACATAACTCAATAGGTACTTGGTTGAATTCTAAAACTGTCTAATCACGCTCTCAATCCATCTACTCTTCGCACATTGAAATTTAGTCCATCTACTTTTAATCCTACGAATTTAGTCTCTCTACTCATTTTTGTTTAATAATTGATGTCCAGTTGTTAACACCCTTAAGGTACTTCAATTAAATTAGATTATATGTTTTTTTTTTTATGAAAAATACTGCTCACATAGAAGGGTAGATAAGCAAATAAAAATGTTGAATTTGACATTGTAAGGTTTCTGATTTCGAATCTCCTGCTATAAGACATTTCAACATTGTTTTAGAGAAGTAGAATGAAAATCAACACTCTTTTTGTTTACATGACTTTAAATTGATTACATGAGAATGAGGATTGTTTTTTGTCATATAATCCAATTTATTAAAAGTCCTTTGACGATAATATTATTTGATTAGGAAATTTAAATCTAACTATTTTCTGAAAATTAATTCAACAAGTCGGTAATTTAAAGCAGGGGCAGTACTCAAGAGGGATGGTGAGGATCACGGTCATCCAAAAATTTTAAGTTGAAATAATAGTACAATTTTATTTTAGTCCCCTAAAAATATATAATTTACTCCCCATAAATTTAGACATTTTTGCTAGAGTGAAGCTAAAGTGAGCATTGCACGCCAAGATGTTGAGAAACATTTAACAAAAGGTTTGCAAACGGATGGGGTAAAGAACTTGTAGAATAAATAATAAACCAAACATACATTCCTTTTGAGTGTTGTCATGACATTAGAACAAATCGGAAACTATTTTCTTGCTCAAAAGACAACTGAGCCAAAACATCGGATCATTGTACCTGTAATACCAGGATCTTTATGGCAGTCCCTCATGAAAGAAAAAAAAAAATCAGGGCTGACCTGTGGACCTTGAGAACAATTACCCACAATTGAGATTCTATATGTATATATAACTGTAGATTGCTTCCTTTGATCAAGAAGAGAGAGAGGGATTTATGATGATGAACCCAGAATAAATGCACGTATCTCATCCCAGCTAGAGACCGGATATAATGTGCCGGAAAGTTTTTTCCAATTAGAAGAACCAACATCGGCCAACTCTCTCTGTTTCGCCACCAAACCAGAGAACTATGGCACAAAAGAAACGCCAAACTGTTCTCCTAGTCGTCTTAGGGTGGGATTTGAACCCATCATGATACCTATGTCTGCTTCAAGCATGCAGAGTAAGTCACCGATCGAACCTCCAATATAAACTGTCAAGGGCTGGCTATCTTGGTCTCTGTTGTGTAATACGTTATTGAAAGCTTGAAGCTTCTCCATGGGAGACTCTTAACTTCTTAAAGATTTCCCCTGTGGTGATGTACTCTTCACAGGCTAATTCATTGGAGTAAACATTGAGAGCTTTTACATCTCCTGCTAAAAGAATTAGGAGGTGTTACAAGCATTACTTCGGCAAGTCTTCGTATCAAAGTAACCCTAACAATCATAGATATAATTACTGATAAATTATTTTGCATTATATACTATGACATCCAAACTCCCAATTTGGCATGCAATATCCAGTTATCCCTCATGTTATGTCTAGACTCTAGACCCTAGGGCCTAGATATTTTATCCACCACTTCAAATTAAATATCTAATTGTTGCTTTTCTTTGGGGTTGTATACATGTCAGTACGCAGGTCTAATATAGCATGGCTTGTCAGAGTTCTAGCAATTACCTGATGAAAGTGCTGAACGAATGAGATCCCCATACCAACAATAAGAAAGTACATGCAGAGAAGAGGAGAGATTTTCACTTTTCATGATTTTCCGAATAAACACTTTACAACCATCTTGAAGTATCAATCCTTGGCCAGCCCCTTTTATATCTTCTTGATTTAAACCCTTAAGCACTCCTGACTGAACCACCCTTGAATTTGCAGCCTTCTCAAAATTTGCAAATTGCTCAAGGGCTTCACAGAGACCTTCATAACTGAAACTTGTCGCTGCACAAGTAGGGAACACAAAAGGCCGACTTTAGCAATATATCCTATAAATACTAAACAGTCATTACCAATTCTTTCCAAAACCATTGTAGACTATCTAGGTCTAAAATCATGAAGATTGGCTATCATTTATCAAACCTGTCTCGGTTGTTGTGATGCTTTCTACACACTGTTCAAATTCACCAGTATACTGGGCGGAAAGAGCATCCCATGCGCTCCTCAAGTCAGCAGATGACATCCGAGCAAGTTGGGTTTCAGACCCATCAGGGTCAGCCTTTGGCCTTGTTATGATTGCAATCTCTGCTAATATAGCATACGAATCAAACGCAGCGCAAGTCAAGTCAAGTCAAAGTCACAAAATATGGAGAGTTCACCACCCACAGCAGGGTCTAGAGTCCGAGACAAAGGGACCACTGTTTCCTGTATAATTGGTTGAGATGAGAAAAATTCTACTTCCAGTCATAGATTGATTGTAGACTTTTTCTATGACATCCAGCGCCTGTTAAAGTTACGCTGAGTGTATCCAGCAACTCTTCAATTCGAAAAGCATAAGCCTGAAATCAGAATTGAGCAAAGTGAAATTCCTTTCCAAATAAACCGAGTTTTCTAGTTCAGTCAGCAGAAGTAATAATAATCTGATGAACCTCAAAATTTCGAGAGCAATAATGATCAATCCACTTCTTGTAAATGTGTCTGCTATCATTAGGATATCAAGAAGAGCTTGGATCTCTTTATTTATAAAGGCAAAGAGCCTCATGCAAGGTGTGATAGCTCAGTGTATAAGCAGTGTAGTAACCTATTTTAGTCTGGGCCTAAGCCTAATTAAATACAAACCCAAACCCAATTACAATATCCAATAGACCTAATATCACACCAACCCATTACCAATTAAACCCACCAACCCATTTACTTAAACCCAATATGATAACCCAAATTTACAAAATCCAAAATACCCCTAACCCTAATATTCAAAACCAAAAACCCTAGCCTAGTAAACTACCACTGCCGCCTTCAACCAGTCACCCTCGAGCATGGCCGCCACGCGCGCCGGCCACTGCCCATCGCTGCCTGACACCTCTGGCCACCGTCCAAACTTGAAAACAAAAAAACAAATTTTATTTTCATTTTTGTGAAATCAGATCCTAGTGGGCAAGTTGATAATGCATGTAATCGGGTTATAAAAACCTAGAAAAATAACCATGTAACGATAAAATAAAAAAGGCCTCTTTGGATTCGAGAAAATAAAAAAAGAGCCAAAAAATTCACAGCAACATCCTTGTTCGAATCAAATGTCAACAAAAAAACATATATAGAAAAGGCAAAAAAAAACATGAATATAAAAGATAGTCTTCGGTTTCTAGATCTATTCACCTAGGGGATTCGGTTCGAAAATCCAGCCTCAGATTCGAAATCGGCACGTCGAAAGAAGTCAAAAAGTCGTCGCCTTTTGCATTTTCGATAGCCGACGGCGGCGGCGACCACCGTCAGTCACTGACGATCCACGGTGGCGCTGGAGGTCGGCGACCGACCGAGACTGAGACTGAGAATGGGAGAGAGTTGAGAGCTTTGTTTTTTGATTTTTTTGAGATATCTGAAACAAATGAATATTTTGGGCAAAATTTTGTATTTATATACCATACGAAACGAAGTCATTTTGGCACCGGCCTTAAGGCCTCAAAACGACATCGTTTCATTCTCCAACCCGCATACAAGACCCGACTCGACCAAGACCTGTGCATTTTTTGAATAAAGGGGATAATTGCGACTTTGGTCCTTCCGCTTCAGTATCTTTTATATGCTTGCCTTGTAATTCTTGCTTTATTTTAATTCGGTCCCTTTTCTTAGTTTTTTTAGTTTATTTTTTCTTACAATTTGGTCACCTTATAAGCTCTTCTTCTTCTTCTTCTTCTTCTTCTTCTTCTTTATGTATACTATATATTATTCATAACACAACTTTTCTAACAATATGCAAACACATATGAAATACATAAAATGCACTCTCAATATTAAAATTTGTCATTCTGCGTTATCTTCAAAGATATATTTCTGTAACATAGTATACAATTGGGAATTTCATTCTGTTTATTCCTTAGAAACTAGATTCAATAACGGTTTAAACCATATAAACCATTGATTTTAGTTCAACTTGTATGATTTATGGTAATTTTCTGAAGTCCCAGCTAATGTTGTTTTGTAAAGAATCTGTTACCCAGTTTATACTACCTTGCCTCACCTAAAAATTAATATCTTTTAACATATTAATCGAAACCAGTCACCATTTTTAAGCGAAACTAGACTGATACCCGGTTACAATGATATATAGATCACTTTCTAATTATTATTATAAATTTTTTGGTGAATTTTTGAACATACTGCTACCGTTAATTTTCTGGGTAGATTTCACCAAATTCTAAATCTTTAGCTTTACTAACCATTCTAAATATCCTCTAAATACATCCTAATTTAATTTCATGTATTATAAGCTAATGTTTAATCATCTAACATGAATAAACATAAGGAATTTCATGTATTATAAGCTAATGTTTAATCATCTACCTCTGAGGTATAATATATTTTGGCCGTTAGTTTTTGTGCCCAAGTCCTATGGATGAAACAACAACTCTTAGACTATGAATTGATGTAGTTACCATTCCCATTAAGTGTGACAATACGAGTGCTATTTGCCTCGCTAAAAATCTCATCCAACATTCTAGAACCAAACAAATAGAAATGAGACATTATTTCATTAAAGGTTATGTCTTAAAAGATGATATAGTTCTAGAATATGTAGACACCTTGCATCAAGTAGCAGATATCTTTACCAAACTGTTAGATAAATAACGTTTTTGGACTTTTAGGAGAGAGCTAGGGTTTACAAGCCTTTCTTGAACCTTAGAGCTTTTGGTTGCTCTTAAAATTTTGCTTGAATTTGTTTGAAATCCATGTTTATGTGATTTTCTCCTGCATCTATTCAAATAGTTAGGGGAGTATGCATCTTTGATTGTCTATTCATATGTATGCATACATCATAAACATCCATTTATGATCATTTAAAATCGAATTTTTGGGTCTTTTGTGTCCAAAATTGTTCATTTGGTGTAAAAGGTACTGATACAGGCTCTCTTGTACCGGTACGGGTTCTTCAGGGCGTTTTGGTACTGGAAAGTCAGTACCAGTACACAAGTTCGAGGATAGGTATAGCCTAGCCCATACCGGTATATAACGTTTTGATATGCATATCTTCGTACTGGTACGCGCGTCTCAAAGGCAATATATAGGGCTGGTTAGGTTTAGAATTATCAAATTGAAATAAATCCTAGCCTCAAAACTCAAAGTTTTCTCTTAAAATCTTTCAATTTTTCACCGTTTTCACTTAAATTTGTTGGGGATTTTCAATCACAACAACAAACCCATCCTATCAACCATCAAGTTAGTGCAAATAATCTCCACATTCATCCATTCATCCATTATTCAAGGTAAAAACCCTATTTTTATAATTATTTCAATTTTACATATATTTGTATAGTTTTTAGGTTTGAATTTCAATTTTACTTAAAAAATCTTTTCCAAAACTAAAAATTCTTCATTCAAATATATATATATATAAATACTCGTATATAATTTTTTACAGATTTAAACATTTATACTTATGTAAAATTTTCTTTATACTTTTATATGATTTTAAACTATAAGTTATATATTTTCACATTACCTTGAACATTGGTTGATGATACTGGATTGATTTTGATGATATGCATACATATTGTTTTTGTGATTCGATTTTTGCAGGTTTTATTTTTTTCCTATCATATTCACCATGCCTCCCTGAGCCAAACGTCCTAGAACCGATTCCGCTAGTTCTTTGGGTAATGGTGTTAAGCCTAACCTTACCTCTATTTATGCAAAAAGTTTTAATGAGGCCGGTGTTCCAAATCAATTTGAAAATTTCTAAATGTTTCAAAACTTTATTGTCCATCATGAGCGAGTTGTTGATTTTACCTATATGTGCTCCGATAAGTTTAAGTTCAAATATATTGATTTGATGAGGCGTTGGAAATTTATGTATTTTCTTCAAGTTCCCGACATTGTTTACAAAAATCGTGTCCAATTTTTTTTATGCCAATGCTAGGTGTGTTTTAAATGAAGAACGGACCGAAACCATTGGTCTTGAGTCTTATGTCATGGGAAAAGTAATTTATCTTGATTCTTAAACCTTAGCCGATTACCTAGGTTTAGAGGATGTAGGTTTAGATGATGAAAACTCTTTTACCTCCACTCATAACCCGTCTGCCTTTATTAAAATCCTTGAAGCCCATGCCCTTTTCCTTCACCTCCTTATCACTTGGTGGATTCGACCATCTAGTGGTAAATAGTCTTCCATTCGAGCCGTCGATGATTTTTGGCTTTATTGCTTCCGTGAGGTAAAATGCTCCAACCTTGCCCAAATCATCTTTGCTGAGATGGTTCATATAGTTAATCACCGTTGCACCAACATCATCAAATCCTTTACCTGTGGAACAATCTTGAGTCACATCTTTCATAAGCTAGAATTTAATTGTTTCGGTGATCTTGCGTGTACCCTTAAAGAACCCATATATGCTCGATCCAAACGTCCTAGAACCGATCCCGCTAGTTCTTCCAGTAACGGTGCTAAGCCTAACCTTACATCTATTTATGCAAAAAGTTTTAATGAGGTTGGTGTTCCAAATCAATTTGAAAGTTTCCAAATATTTCAAAATTTTAATGTCCGTCGTGAGCCAGTTGTTGATTTTACCTATATGTTCTCCGATGAATTTAAGTTCAAATATCTTGATTTGATGAGGCGTTGGAAATTTATGTACTTTCTTCAAGTTCCCGATGTTGTTTACAAAAACATTGTTCGAATTTTTTATGCCAATGCTAGGTGTGTTTTAAACCAAGAATGAACCAAAACCATTGGTCTTGAGTCTTATGTCATGGGAAAAGTATTTTATCTTGATTCTAAGACCTTAGCCTATCACCTAGGTTTAAAGGATGTATGTTTAGACGATGAAACATCTTTTACCCCCTCCCATAACCCGGGTGCCTCTATCAAAATCCTTGAAGCCTATGAGCGTTTCCTTCATCTCCTTATCACTTGGTGGTTTTGACCATTCGGTGGTAAATGGTCTTCTATTCGAGCCGTCGATGATTTTTGGCTCTATTGTTTTCGTGAGTGAAAACGCCCTAACCTTGCCCAAATCATCTTTGTTGAGATAGTTCATATAGTTAATCACTGTTGTACCAACAATATTAAATCCTTTACCTATGGAACAATCTTGAGTCACATCTTCCATAAGCTAGAATTTGATTGTTCTGATGATCTCGCTTATACCCTTAAGGAACCCATAGATGCTCATTCCTTTCACAAAGCAAAATTTCACTCTATTAATGGTTAATGGGTTTGGGGTCCCACTGCTCAAGAATGAGATGATGAGGATGTTGCTCCAGTCGAAGCCCCTCCCGCACCTCTAGTTGCTCCACCTTCCCTTGATGCTTTCATGACATACCTTGATGGGAAGTTTTTCGCCATTGAAATGAGCTTGGATACGAGGTTTACCTTCTTGGACATGAGGATGACTTCCGTAGAGAATCGATTTCTTCGGTCGAGATATCTCTTGTAGCTTTTCATAATGAATGACGTACACAAGTTCACGGTGATGAGGATGATGACGCATCGGCTTAGTAGTTTCTATCATGCATATCATATAATATAGACTTATTTGAATTTATGCACCTTAGTTGCTTTCTACTATTTCCTATGACCTTGGATTTTATGTTTATGCTGGTTTTTATGTTTTTCTTGATTTGGATATTGTTGGATTTATGTTGCTTTGGATTTCTATAATATTATGGATTTTATGTTAATTATTTTTGTCGAGCTATTTTTGTATTATATATTGTTTTTTTATTTATCCTATTGATTTTGTTCTAACAAAAAGGATAAGAAGTGTGTGTTAAAAATTTTCAAAATCTATAGCCTTTTAGTCCTAAAGATAGGGGGTGACTTAAAAATTTATTTGGTTTTATTATATAAAAAAGGGAGATTGTTAAACTAATGTTTTTTATTTTGTTATAACAATGACTTATTTTCGAATAAATAAAATTTTAAGGTATTTTAAATTACCCACTAAAGCACAAGCATTCGAACAAACTTAAAGAAAAATGTATAAGTCAAAACTTTCAAAGTAAAATATTTTCTAAGTGTTTTGGTACTCAAACAGACCAATTTGGTCAGTGAGTACCGGTAGGGGTGAGTATTCGAGCGAGTCGAGTCAAAAATTTTTGAGTTATTCGAGTTGACGAGTCTAATTTTATAACTTGAGCTTAATTTGAAATTTTTTCGAGTCGAGTTTGAGTCGAGTTCAAGTCGATTCGAGTTTTTGAGTTTATGTACAAATCTTAATTGTAACTATTTATAATATTATAGTATGTTTTGGTTCAAATTTAAACGACTTTCTCTAATAATATAAGATTTACATACATATAAGTTCGAGTCATTTTATTAAATTACGGACCTCGTTAAAAACCTCATTCTTATCTAGGTAAGGCCAAGGCGAGACCAAAGATAGCGGAAGGAGGAAAAGAGTACCCTAAAATATATGTTCTAGTTTAGGGTTTAGGGGAATATTTGATAAATTTAAAACGTACCGTTGTAATAACCAAAATTTTGAGGTATAAGGGTTTTTTTATGGCGATTTTTTGTTTCGAATACATTTTGAAAATGTTTAGGGAGAATAAATACATAAATTAAAATGTTTAGGGAAAGACCAGATTAACGGAAATAAAATGCATAAATTAAAATTTCGGAAGCGGACCAGGACGAACAAAATAAAATACGTAAATTAAATTGCAAAAATTTAAATGCGAGAAATTAAAAGTTCTGAAAATTAAAAGCGATAAATTAAATACGATAAATTGAATAAGGAAATTAAAAACATAAAATAAACAACATAATATAAAAGATACAAATAAAAATTGCATTAAATAAAAAAAAGAATCTGGAAAGTGACCATATTATAAAGAAAAGAAAATTAAAAGGCAAAAATAAAAAATAGAAAAAAGAGAAGACATGACTGAAATAAAACTGAAAATAAAATTACAGGGGTTAAATGTGCAATTAGGCCCTGTAATTTAAAGGGGATATTTTTGAGTTATTCGAAAAATCGAATAACTTGAAATTTAAAAATTTGAACTTGACTCGAAATTGATTTTTTTTTTGAATTATTCGATTTGACTTGAATAACTCGAATAACTCGACTCGAATAACTCAAAATTGAAAAAAAATCAATTTTTTCGAGTCAAGTCGAGTTTTGCTCACCCCTAAGTACCGGTATGGCCATATGCATACCAGTATTGGCCTTTTAGTTCTGGAATTCATATATTTCAAGTTGGTAACTGAGTACCGGTACGACTGTATGCGTACCGGTGGCCTTCATCATTGAAAATTCAAATGGTAACGGAGTACAGATACGGCTCTATTCGTACCGGTACGTGTTTTAAAGCTTTTGAATGCCTAATTTTTAGAGCAAAATCATTTTTGAATGAACTGAGTACCGGTACGACCATACGTGTACCGATATGCCTTTAGAACATAAAATTCCTTTGAATCCAGTAAGTTCGAGTATCGGTACGGTACGTAGCATATCGGTACCCTTTGTAAATTTTTCACTCTGTACCGATACATAAACTTGCGTACTGGTACCCCTTTCTTGTAACGGTTATTTTCTCTTAGAGCTGATACCGATATGAAAATCCATGTACCGATACCCGCACTTGCCAGACAACATTTACTACGGGAAACTAGCAGCCTAATGGCTCTACTTAATTTCTCAACAACCCAAAGAGTTAGAAATCAGTGAAGGGGTATAAAAACAAGTATCCAAAAGTTCTTCAACAAGACAATTATTCTAAAGCATCCAAGCACATATCCAATCTTTTTGAGAGCTTTCATTGTAAAAAATTTGTACACACTTGAGTGGTCTTATTTGTAATTCATTTTTCTTCAAGTGTTGAGGTTTTAGTGAGCTGAAATTAGTGCAAACAATCTCCTTAGGAGGATTCTCAAAGTTTGCTTCTTTGTATTCAATTTTAGAAAAAGGGTTACTAGACTTTGGGGTATAAGTCTAGGATTTGTGAGGTTATCTCATTTAGCCTAAAAGGAGAGACGAATTTGTGAATTTGTGAAATCTTTAGTATGGTAGATAAGGTAGTGGATGTAGATCTTGTTTAGAAAGTTGAACCACTATAAATCACTTGTGCAATTTTTTTTCCTTCTGCAATTTTCTACCACCAAAATTTTAATTGTCAATTCACTCCATTCTTGGTCATTTTCACCGATTCATCAATAGAACAATGTATTGCTATGGTGGCTTTGAACAACCACCTTAAAAAATTGAAGAACCTCCTTCCTGAAAGTCTACCAAGTCTTTGATTGAACTTAGCACTCTAGTAGAGCTTAGGCTTTGCTCCTTTTTTCTTTTGATGTTGAGGTATAATCATCCTCAACCTGTTCCAGCATTTTCGTAGCAATCCTCAAGTTCTAGCAGCATAATCTCTGTCATTTCAAATCCACTTTTGCTTCTAGCAATTAGCGATTTGAGCGCCCCCTCTCTTCCCGATAAAAAAAGCTTTCAAATTTTAATGTTTAAAAATTATTAAAGAATTAGGTAAAAAAATTAAAAACTTAATTTATTTTTTTTCAAAAATCCAATAACTTCTTATACACTTAAGTATTTTTAAATTAACTGACTATACTATATTTATTTAAAAAAATTAAGTTACCGAACTGCCAATAATAAAGAAAGTAATACCAAAAAGACAACGACAGCGGCGATTATATCTCATCCTATTCATGAAACAATAAAAAAAAGTTGTGTAAAATCTTCAAACTACCCTCAATTAGCCAACTGACTCTTCCAAACATCACCAAGCTTTCATCTTTCCATTCTCTGAAATCCCCAATTATTACCACAAGAAAACAGCATGGATCTAGCCCCGGAAGAGCTTCAGTTCCTTTCCATCCCAGACATCCTCAGAGAATCAGTCTCAATCCCTGAAAGATCCCCCAAAGCCTTTAATCTCATAACCTTTGTTCTCATCTTCCCTCTCTCTTTCGCCATTTTAGCTCACTCGCTTTTCACCCACCCGATCTTAAATCAACTCGAGTCCCACTCATTAGGCAACCCTGCCCAGACCCGTCACGAGTGGACACTCCTTTTAACCTTCCAGTTCTTTTACCTCATCTTCCTCTTCGGCTTCTCTCTTTTATCAACGGCTGCCGTTGTTTTCACAGTCGCCTCTCTCTACACGTCAAAGGCTGTCTCTTTCTCTTCCACCATCTCAGCTATACCAAAGTTTTTTAAGCGCCTTTTCATAACCTTCGGATGGATTGCTCTCTTGATGTTCGTTTACAATGCCTTGTTGATTGCCTTCTTGTTCATATTTTTCCTTGCCGTTAATACCCAGAACGTCGTTTTATCGTCCTTGGCCTTCATGTTGATTTTGGTGCTTTTCCTGGGTGCTCACGTTTACATCACGGCGCTATGGCATTTGGCCAGCGGGGTATCGGTGCTTGAACCCATTTACGGTCTTGCAGCAATGAAGAAGAGCTACGAGTTGTTGAAAGGGAGGTTCAATATGGCTTGCATTATGGTTTTAGGGTATCTGGCAATCTGTGCCGTGATTGGGGGTACCTTTGGAACCGAGGTGGTGCATGGAGGGGAACGTTATGGAGTGTTTTGGAGGATTGTGGTGGGGGGATTCTTGATCGGAGTTTTGGTGATCGTCAACCTTGTTGGCTTGTTGGTGCAGAGTGTATTTTACTATGTTTGTAAGAGTTATCATCCATCGTCAGGGAATCGACAAGACTGCTTTGCACGATCATCTGGGTGGGTATCTCGGGGAGTATGTGCCTCTCAAGAGCAGCATTCAAATGGAGACCTTGGATACTTGATTCTCAAATCAAGGATAATTTTTATTCTACTATTAAATGGTACTCCATGAGGGATCCTAAACTCATGACTGTTCATCACATAGTTGTCGTTTGCAATAAATGTTTTAGCATGTATATGCGACTGTCTCTTTTGATGCTATATATTTTATATATGAAATGATAAAACTTGTATACTAGATTGCAAAGTATGTGGCGTCTCATTGTTCTTTCATTTCACCTCTACGTGTTTATTTACTATGTTATGAGAAACGAGTTTAAGAGTTGGTGCCTTCTAGGATTCTCCCAGGATCATGTAATGGGCGCTTCCTTCCTCATTCCATATATTTGTGGTTTGTTTAACCTGATTGGAAGCTATAGGTGTGAAAGAAGTGTTCACTTTGGAGTCATCCTGAAGATTGGTAGTTCATGGTTTTGTTATCCGGTGGCGTACATGCAGGATGTACTGAGGGGTACTGGGGGCAGTCACAACCCTGAGATTTTAAATTTTCATGTAATGAGGGGTTTGCTGAGCAATGTTATTGGCTAGATCCACCTTTTAGAGAGATGGGATAGAATATGGTTCCCAAAATCTCATATATATATATATATATTGCAATAAAGGGTACTCAAGCTTATTGTACAAAAATTAATTTGAACGAAGTCGCCATCGATTTTTTTATTTAGGTGAGATTGGATCACCTGAAAACTCGGTTATTTTAATAAAAATTTATTATTTTTATTAAAACAACCATTTTTGGTCTACAAAACTAGAAAACAAGTTCGGGAGTTTGGTTACATATGCGGAAGAATGAGCACCCCACAACGCCCGAAATTGGTACCTAGTTGATTATTTGATGTCTTAGTGATGAAAATTTCAAATTAGAATATAATTTTAAAATATGACCCTAAATGCATTTTACTTCGTTCAAAAATATATTTGAAAGAATATTCATTATTTTAGGATTAACGAGAAAACCACAACTCTGTCAGTTCAAGACAATTTTCTCGAGACTCTCAGATAAAGGAATATTATCTCGAATATGTTCATTTGGTTAAAAAAATAGTCTTCTATTTAAGATTAACGAGAAAACCACGCCTCTGTCAGTTTGAGACACAATTTTCTCAAGAATCCCAAAAAGAAGAATATTGCCTTAATTTTATAAAAACATGATTATAAGAACTGAATATGAATGCATAATATATACGAATATATATGTATATACCTAAAATAATAAAATATATAATGCTAAGATTTAAATGAATGAATATTAATAGTGATTTAAAAAATTATATAGTGTGTACAAAGATAAATGCCATTAAAAGGAAATAAACTAATGCAATATAAAATCATATAGATGACATATATTATTGGCATAAAGTCAAAAATAGCTCCCAACGTTTGACCTTTTGATCACTTTAGTCCCTATTTTTTTTGATGCAAACAACCTTATAACGTTTTATTTTCGTTCAAAATTTACCTTCGTTGAATGAAAACCGTCAATCAACTAACGGTCAATGCTCTTTGGTGACGTGGCATGTCTACATGGAATGACTTTCTGACGTGGTATTTTGCTGACGTGACATCACTAGTTTTTTTAAATAATTATTTTTAATGTTTATTTTATATTGAGGTGTCATCATCTGATTGGCTCAAATGCTTAAAGAAAAATAAAAACTTAAAAATTGAGGGAGCTGGGAATCAAACCTAAGCCTGGTGGATAAAAAGCATGATGCATAACCGCTAAGCTAACCCGATTAATTGTTTATTTTTTACCAAATATTATATTTATCACATTTCTTACTATCTATCCCTATTACTTCCCCTTCACTGTCGATTCCCCACCAAATTCATTCTTTCCAATTCTGTATTGAAGAATTGGAGAATATTCTATGACACCATATGCAATCCTGTTAACCCCATTGATCCTTCTTTAACGACAGTAACGATCAAATATTTCCTTGTAAGTCTGAAAACTAGTCATTGTAACTGCATAAAACTCTATTTTATCATTCTACCACTGATCTGATGAGCAAAAGGATACCAATTTCCAAACATTACCTTGAATTATCCATTTCTATCTTCTACTTGTCCTACTATCTAAGTTCCCCTCCTTATAATTTACAGGCGTTGCCGCCTCAAATTTAGCTAGTTTCACCAAAAATTCTATCTCTCCTTCCTAGTTTTATCTAAATTGTCCCAAAAAATCCGTAATTCCATGGAATTTATTCAGTACCTCCAAATTCCACAACAAGCTAAAAAAATATTGAACTTAAAAATGAA
Organism: Hibiscus mutabilis; assembly: GCA_019671005.1. Lineage (NCBI taxonomy): Eukaryota > Viridiplantae > Streptophyta > Magnoliopsida > Malvales > Malvaceae > Hibiscus > Hibiscus mutabilis. The sequence continues at coordinate 73,671,724 of CM033713.1, forward strand.
TCGAGCTATGAAAAGAAAGTTTTGTTTTTCTTTATTTTGCGGAAATGAAGAAAAGATCAAAAGGATGACCTGAGGGTGACGAGAAATCATGGCATCCTGATCGTCTTCTTCGTCATCTTCAAGTAAGCCATAATCATTGTCATCGTCGGAGTAATAATCGCTGCCGTTATCGTTAGGGTCGTTGTAGCAATAGCTCAAATCGCCGCTGTAGAAACCGTCTTCCATCAAGACTGGGTCGTCAATCATATTTGGTAAAGAACGACTTTGGAGTTTGAGGGGAGGAATTGGGAAGAATGAATTTGGTGGGGCATATACGGTGAAGGCGAAGTAATAGGGATCGATAGTAATGAAAGTGATAAATATAATATATGGTAAAAATAAAATAATTATTTAGGTTAGCTTGTTGGTTAGGCATCATGTCTTTTATCTATTAGGCTTGGATTCAATTCCCAACTCCCTCAATTTCTAAGATTTTATTTCTCTTTAAGCTTTTAAACTAATAAGGTGATGCCATGTCAGCAAGTCATTTTCATATAGACATGCCACATCAGCGAAGGGCATTGATCGTTAGTTGACTGACAGTTTCCATCTAACGAGGGTAAATTTTAAATGAAAATAAAACGTTAGGAAGTTGTTTGCACAAAAAAATAATAGGGGCTAAAGTGACTAAAAGATCAAATGTTAGGGCTATTTTTAACTTTATGCCTATATTATTTATTTACAAATTATAACATAATGGAAAGTAATAATACTACATATATTCTAATATTTAACATAGCAAATGTATGACAATATATATATATATATATATTTGTTACGGAAGTGTATAAAAATATATATTTACATATATACACCATAAAATATACCATTATATAATATAAATGAATATAGCAAAAAGATACCATATATATGTATTTATATGTGTCCAGTAATACTATATATTTTTATTATTAAATAGAGATATTATATTCACATGCCATGATTCAAACCCATACAAGATGAGGCAAGATGAGCATACTTAGCCACTAGGTCAATTAGTGGATTATATTAATATAACATGAATAGTGCAATAATATATATGTATATATCTATATACGTAAAGAAAAAAATATAGCAAATATGGAATAAAAAAATATAAACGGTAATATAATAAATAATATATTATAGTTATAAAAAATAAAGGAATCAGTGACTAAATTGAATGAAAACAGAAAATAAAAGGCATAGATATAAAGAAATAAACGGAAAAGGGACAAATTTAAAAGAAAAAAGAACTGCAAGGACCAAAGCACAATATTCCCATTAAATTAAAATGCGACTATCCTTCTTGAGGTACTGGTCAACATGCGGGTTACAGAGACTTAAAACGACGTTGTTTTAATTCTTACATAAATAGGGATTTTCACCCAAAAATTCATATCAGTAAAGCTTTAAAAAACCTTTCATCCTCTCAACTCTCCTCTGCCGAGTACCCAAATGTGGTAGCCTTCGACGTCTGTCATTGTTCTTCGGCGATGAAAACCACCGTCTCTGATGGTCAAAGGACAAACAGAAGGTACCAAGTGATTTGATTTACAATCTTGAACCCCGATTTATCCTTTTTTCCCTATAAACAATTTTAGGTGAGTAAATCTAAAAAACCGAAGGGGTTTTCTCCTTTTTTTAACTTTTTTTTTTTGTTTTTGACTTTTCTATCTTTTCTTTCTTTCTTTCTTTTTTTGAATCTCAAATGCCTCAAAAAAATCCCCATTTGCTTTGCTGTAGACAACTCAGTTTATTGAAGAAGGAAGGCGTTTGGTGATCATCGCTTCTTGCTCATCATAGGCATTATTAATGATGAGGAAAGCATGGTGCAGATCTGATGAGAGTGGTTTGACCGGGGGATAGGGTTGGTTTAGAGTAGGGGATGACCACATAGGGTAGTTTTATGGTCTAAGTTATTATTTTTAAGTTTGGTTTGGTTTGGGGTTTGGTTATCGGCAGCGGTGACAGAATTGTGGCTGGCGGATAAGGTTACTAGTTAGGTTTAGATTAGGTTTATGTTGTGGGTTTGGGTTATTAGGATTAGTTTTTTTTGGATATTTGGGTATTAGGCCCGAACGAAACTGGATTGCCCCTTTTTGCTTATTGTTGTGCAACGACAATTGAATAAAGACTAAAACTGAACCGATTTCGTCCGGTCCGGTTGAACTCACCTTTCTGACACAATTCTTTTTTGGCTTATTTTCTTATCTTTTTTTTCTTTAGGGATGTAGAACTCATTGATCGATCCACTCTTCTGCTTCTTTTAGGGAGATAGAATCTAGTCAACCAATCTATTTCATTCTTCTTTTAGGAAGATAAGACCTGCCAAAGTTAAAAGAGTGTTGAGTGAAGCGTGATTATAGAATAATTGTTTTATTTAAAACAATCTAAGTGCTATAATTAGGGTGATTCACTCCTTTGTATCAAGGATGCTAGATCTTGTTGAAGATTATCTGCCCCTTCCTGGTTGAGGATGCCAAACAATATTTCTTGCTCAAATGCTTCACTTCTTCGTCTCAAAGATATTGAAATTTGTTGAAGATAATTTGCTCCTTCCTGGTTGAGGATTTCATACAACATTTCTTGATCAAATACTCCACTCTTTCGTATCAAGGATGCTAGAATTTGTTGAAGATGACATATCACTGCTCTTCTCTTTGGAATTAGCTTATCCACTCTTCCACTTCTTCAGGGAAATAGAATTCATCAGTCGGTCAACTCCATTACTTTTTCGGGGGGTAAAATCTAGTCGATTAATCTACTTCACTATCTTTCGGGAAGATAAGACCTGTCATAATTAAAAGAACATTACGCCAGACTGAGTTTCAACTTGTTTTATTTAAAACTAAAAGGTTTAATCTAAATGTATATTTGAGATTTGGTTCATCTATTTTGCCAATCCTGAAGAAGTAGAATCTGTAAATTGTGGTGATCTGCTCCACTACTGACGGGGGGCAAAATCTGGAGAAAGTTGATATGCTACACAACTGACAAAGAGACAAAATCTGAAAAATTTAATCCACTATACCACTGAAAGAGAGGCCAGATTTGAAAAAGAGTTTGATCCGCTACAACATTGACGAAGAGGCAAGATATGAAAATAAGAGTTTGAACTACTACACCACTGACGAAGATACAAGATCTAAAAAAGGGATTTTCATCCACTACAACACTAACGAAGAGGCATGATCTTAAAGATAAAAGGTTAATCCGCTACACCATTGACAAAGTGATAGGATCTGAAAAAGTTGGTTTATCCGCTACACCGTGTTACAGGTGAGATATAACTTGCCAAAATTAAAATAATGTTGAGTCAAGCTGGGTTATAAGTTAACTACTTATTTAAAATGATAAAACTAAAAGTTTTAATCTAAATGTTATATTTGGGATTCGACTAATCCACTCCCGTGTATCAAGGATGTTGTATCTTGTTGAAAGTAATATGCTCCTTCCCGATTAAGGATGTTAGACCTAACAATATCATTTGTCCTTTTTTATCACTTGGTGATTTTGACCATCTGAGGGTAAATGGTCTTCCATTCGAGCCCTAGATGATTTTTGGCTTTATTGTTTTCGTGAGGAAAAATGTCCCAACCTTGCCCAAATCATCTTTGCTGAGATGATTCACATTGTCCAACATCGTCGCACCAACCTTGTCAAATCCTTCACCTATGGAACTATCTTGAGTCATATTTTCCATAAGCTAGAGATCGATTGCTCTCAAGATCTTGCTTGTCCTCTGATCGAGCCCAAAGATGTTAGATCCCTTCCTAAGGCCAAATTCCACTTCATTAATGGTGAATGGGTTCGAGATCCTAAATGCTCAAGATAGAGACGAGGATGTTGCTCCAGCAGTCCCGGTTGAGGCACCTCTCATGCCTCCGGTTGCTCCACCTTCCTTTGATTTTTTGATGACATGTCTTGATGAAAATTTTGCAGCACTCGAGACGAGCATGGATGCTAGGATGACCTCTATAGAGACGAGCTTTTGAGAGTAAATCACCGCTATGAGAACCACGCTTGAAACACGAGTTGCGTCAGTCGAGACATCTTTTACCGCTTTTCATCATGAATGGAGTGTAAATGTCTATGGAGAAGACGATAATGGTATGGAGGACGATGATAATGCTACTTCAGCCGTTTAGTATTTCATGCATATCATATAGACTTATTTGCTTTTAGACATTCGGATTTATGCACCTATGTTGGCTTTATATTTCGTATGACTTTGGTTATGTTGGTTTTATGTTTTTCATACTTTGGATATTGTTGGATTTTAATGTTTTTGATTTATGCTATTATGGATATTATGTTTGAAGTTTGGAACTATTTAGGATGTTATATTACATGTTTTATGTTTTGATTTTATTTACCCTATTGATTTTGATCTAACAAAAAGAGGGAAGTGTGGGTTTATAAACCTATAGCCTTTTAGTCAAAAAGAAGTGGGAAGGGACTTAAAAAATTATTTGGTTTTGTTATATCAAAAATGAGATGTTTTGATTTTTGATATAACAAGGGCTATTTTTCAAATAAATAAATTTTGGGTAAACTACATAAATGGTCATTGAACTTTTAGGGCGGGTTAATTTTGGTCACCGTACTTTTAAAATATTCGATAAGGTCACCCAACTTTTAGTTCAATTTTGATAAGGTCTCTCACATTACCTTCCATTAAAAGCGGACGCTAGTTTTCATTTTTCCTTAATAAAAAATGGGTAAACTACACTAATCATCACTCAACTTTCTTCTCACACCTATTTTGGTTACTAGAGTTTAACAATATTCAATTTAATAACTTAACTTTTGAATTGTTCATATATTTTGACCACTCTCAAATGACATGGTTATACAAATAGAAAAATTCGGGTAATGGTTTTTTTTTACTTTGCTTATTAAATTTTCCATATTACCATATTTGATATTTTAATAAGCAAAGTAAAAAAATTATTACTCGAATCAAATATTCCAATGAATTGGTCAATCGATTATCCGATTTAATTGGTACAATATAAGATCGAGAACTGAATAATCTGAATTTAGCAATTAACCAAAATAATTTTTTAAGGATTAATTGAACCCGATTTCGGTACAAATTTTTAAAATAAATTATTTCGAGTCAGTTATCATTCACAGTTTTAAGCAAAATTGATTAACTGATATGATCTATTATATACAATATTTCTAAATTTTATGTATTACAATATCTTATATTCTAGTGATTTTGATACCTTTCTGATTTAAAAAAAAGTTTTGGCTATGGGTAGGATTAATATGTGTGAACTTTCAATTTTTGACTTTCTAGTTGTTTTTACACTTTTATCACAACCGAACAAGTATTAAATTTACCATATTATCATATTTGATATTTTAATAAACAAAGTAAAAAAAATCATTTCTAGAATCAAATATTTTGGTTAACTGGTTAATAGATTTTTTATTTAATTGGTACAATATAAGATCAAGAGTTGAATAATCTGAATTTACCAATTAACTAAGATAATTTTTTAAGGATTATGTAATTTTTTATTTGTATAAACATGTCATTTGAGAGTAGCCAAAATATGAACAATTCGAAAGTTAAGTTATTGAATTGAAAAATTTTAAACTCTAGTGACCAAAATAGGAGTGAGAAGAAAGTTGAGCAATGATTGGTGTAGTTTACCTATTTTTTATTAAGAAAAAACGAAACTAACGTCAGCTTATAACGTAAGATAACGGGAGGGACCATATTGAAAGCGAACTAAAAGTTCGGTAACTATATTAAAATCAAACTAAAAGTTGGGGACCTTATCAAATATTTTATGTAGTTTACCCATAAATTTTTAAGGTTATTTGAAATTACTCAATATTGACAAGAATTCGAACAAAATTAACTTATTGACAAGCATTCGAACAAAATTAACTATCTTTGAAGAAAACATTTTGTATAAGTTAATATTTTTAAAGGAAACACTTTTCCAAGTATTTTGGTACTCTAAAAGACCATTTTGGTCTGTGGGTATCGATACAGTACTTAGCGTATTAGTATGAATTTTCGTTATTGTAAATCAAATTGGTAAACGAGTATCGGTACGGCTCTTAGTGTACCGATACATGATTTTAACTTTTTGCTTGTCAGTATTGGTACGGTGAACCCCGTAGCGATATGAGATTCTTCACACTCAGATAATTTTGCTCTGAGTATCAGTACGACCTTGAGCGTACCAATACCCTGAAGCTCCATCAAATTCCAATGAGCAATTTCAGTACCGGTATGCCTTGTCTTTCTAACGGCTATTTCCTCTTTAAACAGGTACCTATACAGGCTCTCGCATACCAATACCCACTATTTCCAGACAATATTTAATGTGGGAAAATTGCAGCTCAATGACTATAATCTATTCCCTAACAACCCAAAACGGTTAGAAATCAATGAGAGGATATAAAAACAAGTCCCCAAAGCTTCTTCAACAACAAGACAACAATCTAAAAGCTTTCAATCAATATTCAAAGTCTACTTGTGCTCATTTGCCTATCTTCTCTTGTAAACACTTGAGTGTTTTAATTGTATTCATTCATTTCAAGTGTTTGGAGTTTGAGAGAGTGCTTAAATTTTGCAAACATCTACGTAGTGAGGTTTCTTAAGTTTGCCTATATGTTTGTAACTTTGGGAAAGGGTCTCACAAGATTTTGGGGTATAAATCCTTATGAGAGTTGTAAGGTTACTCGTTATCCTCAAAATAAAGACAAATTGAGTGAATTTGTGAAATCCTTAGTGTGGTAGCTAAGATAGTGAAGTAGACTCTATTGAGGGAGTTGAACCACTCTAAATCTCTTTTGCATTTTTATTTCTTGCATTTTCCTTCCATTTTTTAAAAATTCAAATTCACCCCCTCTTGGCCAATATCATTTGTTCGATCAACTCAACAATCAAATCTTAGTGGTGCACGTCTACTCTACCATGCTTCATACAAATCATAAACATAAGCATGTAGTTAGAATTGATGCAATGACATTAAATATTATTACGAGATGCTACTATCAGTCACCTAAAAACATGCTTTATCAATAAGCAATACATACATATACATCATAAGCATAATCATGCAAACCAATCATATACAAACCTTGAGTGAGGCCCGGGGACACAAATAATCGAAAAGTTACACTTGAAGTGAGGCTTTGGGATACAAAGCATCGGGAACATACATTCTAAACTTGGAATTAGCCCTCGAGTATCCTTGAACGAGGACCAAGGACACAAAGCATCGGGATCATGCGTTCAGTGCCATTTACCATAGTGTTGCAACACATTTTTTGGGTATCCGGATCTCAACAATCAAGGTGACTCAACACACAAGTGCCATTTCAGCACACAACAACACGATCCCTAGGATCTCTTGTTGCTAATCATAACATGTCACCCATTTAATTACCAAGCTGTCACATATTATGCTTGAATATTAGTGTGAAATCTCGTTTCTCGAGTTATTTAAATCCTGATATACCCTAAAAAGGGCATGGGTCCGTAGTCCATAATTTGCCGACCCTTAGAATTCAAAATGAATAATTCTGGGCAGAATGCCCAGGGCGTACTGGTATGCAACCTCACGTATCGATACTGGATTTTGGTTACCGGTATAGCTCATCACGTACCGATACCAAAATTGCTTACAGGAATCCTTGAAGGCTACCTAGTACCAGTACTTAGGCATGAGCATCGATACAGGGCCTTAGGTACAGATACACCATTTCGCGTATCGATACGGTTTTTGACTACTAGAATCCTAACAATGCTTTGGGTATCGATACGGGTCAACCCGTACCGGTACGGCTTGAATAGTATACCGATACAAGTTGAACACCGTACCAGTACTCCACTCACTATTCATTTATGTTCATCAATCCAGAACATAGTGTATCAGTGTGGACTTCCTGCGTATCGGTACTGAAGCCAAGAATTAGCTTCCTTAGGCTCGGGAATGATCCACAAATCCCATCAAACACTCATAACAAACTCTTATTTCGATCTTACATCTCATGAGGGTTATTTAGGGTGGTTTACTATCATGTTTACATATTATTAACACAATTCCAGAGTTTTAATCATTTTAATGGTCTCTACCACCATAACACCCAAAAACAACCATAAACACTAAATTCAAGCATACAAGGCATCATCCTTAGGATGTGCATGAAACAATGAAGTTAGAGGTGTACTAAGCTCCCTTTAAAAGTTAGAAATGAAGCTCTTTTGTCAAGATCCTCAAGCCTTCTCCTTCCTTTGCTCTTTGGAAGATTCCCCAACTCCTTTCACTACACAAGAAAGTTGTAAAACAAATTACAACTTTGCATGGGTTGAAAGGGTAACCAAAACATTTATCTAGGGTTGGAAAATTAAATTAAATCCTCCTTATCTCATACATTACCAAAACCCCTACTAAAACTTATATTTTCACCTTTCCACGATTTTCTTCCATCCTTACCTTGATTTGTAGATCCTTGAATGTAGATTCTAGTACCTAAATTCTTAAATCCAAAAATAGTACTTTAAATGAAAAAAGTTAGACCTTTGTCTTGGTTTTGAGGAATAAGATGAAGAATGTAGATGGGGAAAGGAATGAGACAAGAGTGATATCAGTCTTCATTTCTTGCAGATATTTAATGAGAATTTCAGCCTTCTTTTGAAAAGAGGGTTAATTACCACATCAATCCTTCATATCTTCCCCATCACACATTGGTCACCAACCAGGCCCAAAAGACAACAAACAAGCCCACTAACGTTCACTTACATACCGAATGGGCTCAACTTTTTGGCCCAACACCCAAAGCTCAAATCTCGGGTGAGGCCCACACACATATCCAAAATCTGGGTTGTTACAAAAAAAGTCGCAGGCCCCGCTGTTGCTTATATCTTACTTAGTCTCTGGCCTTTCGGTCATGCTTTCCTTGTTTTGCTTTACTGAGATCGTTGTAGAAATTCCTCTTGTTGGAAAATACTTTATCAATTATCCATTATAACTATAAAGAGACGTTAATAAGTGCAAGCAATTTTTCAAGGCTGAATACATGATATTAGCTCCTGGAAATTGTTAATATTGTAAAAAGTATACATTTCATGCCTTTTTACTTAGGTTATTGTTTGGTTTTAAGCTCATTTCATTGCATATAGATACATTTGGTGATGTTTGCTTGGTTGTTTTTTACATATTTGTGAAATTGGTGCTGCTTAAGAGAAATTGTTGTTTTGGTGTAGTGATATGCAAGTGCGTAAAGGAGCGTTGCTGGGAAAGGAAAATATCTGCGGCATTTTGGACAACATTTCTGGGCGTAGAAAAAGACAAAGAAAGAAGATATTTTACAGCCCCCACACGTGATTCCACCAACCAGCTATGCCACATATGTGAATGGAATATTCCCTAGGGTACACAAGGAATTAAGGGCACAAAACCCTAAGAGCCCCTACTATATAAAGGATAGGACATCCACATTTAAGGGGGAGCTGAAAAAAGTGTTTGGTGAGCTAAGAAAGAGAGAAGCAAAAGGCGGCTGCTTTCATTCTCTTTCATCTTGATGTCCTCCATTGTTAAAGCTCCAATGGACGATCTCGCTGGCCTTTGAGGAAAGCATCAAGCTCAGGGTGGTTCACGGCAGTCCAAGGCGGCTTGGGAGTTTCCTTTACTCTTAGTTGCTCTTTGCGCTTACATTTTTATTCTGAAATGGGTTGTATTAACCGAATGATGTTTGGTGATATTTGCCCAGCCATGAACTAACTTTAAGTGGCTTAGGTTTATTGTGGATGATTATGCTTTTGTTTAAATAAATGCTTTAGCTTTTTCCAGTTTATTATGTGTTTTGTTCACTATTTTATTGCCTTGGGTTTGTAAGAGTTTTCGAGAGTTAGTCGTTACCCTTGTTTGATGCTTAATGGTCGATAGAGTTAAGCTTAGATCTACGTGGACAATGGGGTTTGATGCTGAGAGGCAAAACCCTAACTCACCTTAGAGATAAGGATAGAGTTTCAACGACTAAAAGGAGTAGTACTTCAAGGATAGTAGCTTGATAGGGTTCACGCTGAGAGGTATTGTTGTAGCATTCTACTGTCAGTTTCTTGCTAGAGATAGTTTAGAAACACATGTGTAAGCTCTGTCGAGCATCGTATAAGTTGGAAAGTGTTAGTCATTCATGAGAACTAGGTATAGGATTCCTTGATAAACTCGGTCTGTCATCCCATTTGAGAGTTTCCACATGTGTGAGGACGTTGAAGTCTTATCGTATCGCTCTAGTTTTTAATTACAGTTTTTGCTACAACATTTCTTTTAAATGCTCATATCAGCTCTTCCATTTACTATTATGTTCCTATTTTGAGTGCTTAAGCTTTACTTAATTTACCTCCAATCACTGTGGAGACGATCTCACTCATCACTTTATTACTTGTTCGATGTGTATACTTGCACCGATTGCGTATCATTTATAGTACACCTTTACATGCAACATAAATGCAGGTTAAATTCACCAATATATGTGCTAACATTGCAATTTTGCTTTCTTAGGTGGCTCATTTCGCCCCTAAGAGTGGAGTTAAGTAACTTCATGGCCTTGCCCATCATTGCTTCTGGTAACATTCTCCTAGAGTATGTTATCGAATGTGCTGCAGTGGCTCGGGTCATGGACGTCCTACTTTACCACCCTCTGTAATTACTGACCTGGAGATTTCCAGAGAACTATGGCCAACTTGATCCTATTTCTGTCGTTATTGTTTCCATCATCAGTATCCTTGTTTCCTTTAGTACAACGCTTCAATCACATTTCCTCCATCGATAAAAGCGAACACCAAACCCTACAGTGATCAGTTTGCTCGTGATATCCCTATCAGTCTCGTCGACTCAATGCCAATAACAACAGCTACGTATTGTTTTCTTGTTGTGGCATTGTGCCTAATGCAACCATACCAGTAGATTGATGTGGTGTGGATGCCCCATTTTCGGTAGTTTAACATTTGAATCAGTAGGGAAGTCATGGATTAAGTACATTGTAGCTGCCAGTGTATCGAAGGGCATGACGATCATTTTGCTTGTAAGTGTTGTCGGTCAAGTTCGATATCTCACACATTGCACGAATCCACATGATGCCACCATGGCTGGCACAAGTCCATCCAAAGACAGGGACCCTGATTCATGCTACCATTGCCATGCTTACAGCAACAGCGATCATCAACTTCTTTAGTGATATGGAGATTCTACCCAATCTTCTGTCCATATCAACTTTGTTGATCTTCCTGCTAGTGGCTCTTACACTTCCCATCCATTATTATTGTCAGTGGTAAGACAACTAGCACGAACCGTAACAAATCAATCGCTTGCCTCGTCCTTATTCTTCGGTCCTCGACTGTAACAGCTGCTTACTGGCTGCCAGCGACGACAAGGATTGGATTGGTTATACGATTACAGTGCCGATTTTGTTCGGCAGGCTAGGAATCCAAACTAGGGGGAGTGCCATTGATACCATGGTTGCCATCGGCTTCCATTGCTATCAACATTTTCCTGCTGAGATCCATGGATGATGCATCTTTCGAAAGGTTTTCTATATGGATGGCATGGCATCATGTACTATTTCTTATTCGGGTTACATGCATCCTACGATACAGCAAAGGAATCAGGCTCAATGATCTGCTCTACATCTCACAAATTTTCCTTTCTTTGAATTCTATAGTAGATTAGTGTTTTTATATTAGGAAAGGAGCATTCTTTAATCTGTTTTCATTTCTTTATCAAAATGCATGTTTAGATGATTAGGACTAGTCTTTAATTTCCAAAAAAATTCTTCAAACTTGTTTTTGTAATGTATGAAAATACAAACCTATATAATATTAGATATTACCACACGCGTAATATATTATTTTATGTAAAATATATTTATAAAACTTATTTCTATGAATGATCATTTATGGATTGGTAACTTTTTCTTTACACAAATCCATCAGTTCCGTTTTTAACCATTACCTAATGATTTTTAATTATTTTATTAAATATTAGTAAAAGTATGAAATAGCCTTATAATAATATTATCATTTATAAAAAAAAAATTGGTTTTCATTCATTTCTCATGGATGGCAGACGAATACAGTTTCGTGGATTTTATACCGCACCCGTTTTAATTAAGGCGGGGATAAGTATGAGTTTGGTGGGTAGTGGGGGTGTGGATGTAAAAAGTCATATCCGCCTTGATAGTGAGTAGGTGATGGACTTGTGACCTTACTCGCATTGTATCCGTCCACATCCGCCCAACCACTAACTACTCATTGTCGCAGCAAGGGCTTAGCGTAACCTTTTTAAAAATACAACAAAACAACGTCGTCGCCACCAATCTTTTTCAAGGTATGATTGGATCACCTAAAAATGGGTCATTTTAATAAAAACAATTTGTTTTATTAAAACAATAATTTTAGTCTGTGAAAAACACAAAAACGGGTTTGGGAGTCGGTTACGCGTGGAGAAGGGTGAACACTCTTATAATGCCCAAAAATTGATACCTAGCCGATTACAAGTTGTCTTTTTGTTTAAATTTACAAGTTCGTATGAAATTTAATTTATTTTTTAGAAAAGTATATTAAATTAATTGTCCATTTATGAAATAAAAGTTCATTTTAAAATTAAATTAAAAATTAAATAACAAAAATTAAAATTAAATGTTTGTTGTGAAAAAAAGGGGTACAAATAAAACATTTTTAAAATCAAAGACAAATTTATTTAAATTAAAGGTTAAAGTTTTATTAATCATGTTAATTAATGTTAATATGAGAGAGTCGAATTTAAAAAATGTACCTAATGAAACTAGTTTAGAAAAATAAAATAAAAAATTAAAAAAAACTATTTTAAAAAAATAAAAATATGAAATAAAAAAGGAATTGAAAAAGACTAGATTAAAACAAATTATGGGTCAAATTGAAATGAAAGTATATTAAATTGAATACTTTTAAATTACAAAATTAAATAATGAGCAAAATTAAAAAAGTTAGAAGGTGGAGGGGTAATTTTTTAAAAATGTGTATTAATTTTTTCAAACAATATATGAAACAATTTGTAATTTTTTTTTAAAACATGCCCACTTTTCATAAACACTTTTCTATTTTTCCTTTTCAAAAATTTAGATCAAACATCCGTCATCTTTTTTTTCTCAAGTGTTTATTCATGTTCTTCATTATGGTGGCATCGACACCAGCCTCCGTCTACCAACAACAACAAAAAAAAGTTATTTGAAAAAATAAAATTTTACCGAAATTTTTTTAAATTCTTAATTCAAATTTCTTTTTAAATACCGAGATCAATTTAGAAAAAAAGGCCGAAATCGTTTAATAAAATCAAAACCCCTCTTTCAATATACTCGAAATAAAAAATAAATAAATAAGGAATAAGATAAAAAAAATACCGAAAATTCACTTGCTTGCTTGTATTATTGATCCAAAAATTCCAAAAAAATTTGCGTGTATTAGTCGTTGATGTTTGTGTGTTACACTGAAAATTGCTAGGCTTTTATAGGTATTTTTATACCAAAATTACAAGGAAAAAAATGGAATAAAAATCCCAAATTTTCGATTGATTTCTTTCAACATTCTGTTGATTATGCTTGATTCTTCTTTCCCTTTGATTTTCAGACTAATCTTGCTCTGATTTGGGGACTGTTTTTTTTCTTCTTTCCCATATTCGATTCAACCCTAATTATTTCCCTATTTTGCTGCTGTAGGTGCTTGGTCGGAGAGGGGAGAGGCCGCGGCGGCGCCGCACGGGCTACGGCGGGGATTGGTTAGACACCGACGTTGCTGGCCGGTGGTGGCAGAGCATCCATGGAAGCTGTCGAACGGCCTCCAGCAGAGCCTCAACCCCGACCGCGTGCGTTGCAGACGCATGGGAATATGGCGCGGGTGCATCTGGATGAGCGCGTGGGGTCCACGTGCGCAGGTGGGTGTTAATCGACTCCTCTCCAGGCTCCATCTGAGCCGTTGAATCTTAGTCGAATCCAACGGCTATAAATAGGTTATACAAAGGGGAATAACAAGAGGTCAGGTAGGGTTTTATTTATGGGCCAAATGGGCCACGGATGTATAATGAACTCTATTTAATATTAATGGATTGTTTCTTTTGTTTTTATGGACTATTTACTTTTTGGGTTTTATTAATATCAAAAGGCTTAATTGATTAAATTTCTTGATTTAAGGGCTTAATTAGGTGAAAAAAATTCAAGAGATTAATTAATTTTTTTTCAAAAGTTCAAGGACTTTTACGCCCTTAAGCCTAAAAATTATATTATTAAATGTGAGTTTTCTTTCTTAGATGATTTGATTTTAATTGTTTTATTTAAATTTTATATAAAAGTATTAAAAATAGCTATTATAATAATATTGATTATTATTTAAAGGAAATAGTTTAGTAATTTTTTGATAGAACTCGCTAGTATTATTAAAAAGAAAAAATATCTAAATTACAATAAGGGTTTACAATCCTAAATGTAAACTAAACATATAATTTGGATATTTTCCAATAACCAATTACAAAAGAAATTAGTCACTTTAGATCATACAAGAACCATACAATGAAAAGGTTAAAAACCAAACCAAAAGATTCGAACAAAATATAGATATGAACATATCTGACTGCATCAGCAAACGAACCACAAAAGAGGATTAAACTATTGAATGAACATCGACAACCGCAAATCAGAGCCGAGTGTATTGAGAAAATCCACAACGCAAATTGCGTATCCAAATCAATTTAATGGTACAAAGCATGGAAGATCAGCAAGATAACCAAATAAGCGCCATCTTGATCAGTCGTGGCGATGTCAAATTTAACCCTGAGAAAAATAAAATAAAAATAAACAGTCAAACGACCGCCAATAAAGACAAAAAAACATGCCAAAAAGCAAAAAATGACATGCCAAAAGGTAGAGGAAATGTACCACAAAGATAGAGTTATTCTTAATAAAAATTAGATAAAAAATATAGATAAAATATTATAAAAATAACAAAGAAAAAGAAAGATTACCGGCGATCGACAACCAATACTAAAATCAGTATCGTCGCCGAAAATAAAACAAGATGAAAAAGCAAAATAGTCGTTATAGAGAATTTTTAACAGAACCCCAACGGAGCAGTAGTTTAGTAATTTTTTAATTGTGTTAAAACGTATTTAACGTGTGATGCTATAATGGGGTCGAAACCACCAAAAATAAATACTACACCTAAAGTGATAATATAAAGGATGAGTCTATTACGTGCGTTATGTTGTGGCCATCTCCTGTCATCGGCCACAACCGAGTAGTTGCGTCGGGACCAACCATGTGTAGGGCCTTATGGCTTGGTAAAGAATAAGTGTCTTCATTTCAAACATTGTTATGTTTTAGTAAAAGAGTTATCATTTTAAAGCATTTCTTTGGGTTAGGGAAAAGTGTCTGAAGTTCAAGGAAGTTAATGTCTACTCGGGTCATTTCTACTATGTTTTTTTCGCATATATGTAGGGGGTGGACAGTCGGGAGAGATTGGACGATCCACTGGTAAAGGTACGTATCCTACACACCATCGAGGCGGCCCCTACCGCACGAGTCGATGGTGTGGGTGAGTCTTCTTGTAACCTGAATATTTTCTTTTATTTAATAAAACTATTTTTTTCCTTCGTGGAAGGAGGGGTTGACTATGGGTATCCGCTATGCCCTACGATATCGACTCGTGGCTTAAGAATTGACGCGTTGCTTGCTTTAACTTAAACAGATATACAGAGAACAAAGGCTGACTTGGTCGAGAAGTGTCACTTTCAAGTGTCGCGCGACATACTTATCGAGTGAAAAAAGGTATGTATGTGACACGTGGAATCAGAGCAAATGGTTATGAGTTTTGATTTGAATAATATGCATTAATGTGAACTCCACACCAAGCGTTACTATGCATAGAATAGGCAGGGTCGAATGACGATAGACCGAGCGCTCTTTGGACTGGAGTAGGCAATGTGGGAGACTACGCCAAACGCTCCCATATGGGGAGTAGACAAGGTGGTCGAATCCTACGCCAAGTGTTTCCCTTTAAGGAATAGGCATGATGGTGTCATTTCATAGAGTAGGTAGGGTGGTGTAATGTTACGCCAAGCACTTCTGCAAGTAGAGTAGACAGGGTGGTCTAGTTCCACTCCAAGCACCGAGTGAGGGTAGGTAGGGTGGCTAGAATCTAAGCCAAGCACTTCTGCGAGTGGAGTAGGCAGGGTGACTCCGCATGATGCTAATCAGTTAAGACTTAACATAGTGGCGCGTACAAATCCTTGCACAATGGTACGTGTTAATTAGCATATAGGTGCTTGTTGTATAACTATGGTGAAATCAGCGCACATATAGTGCCTGTCGTTAACCACTATAGTGATTGAAGCATACGCGGTGCTCAATCTTGATTTAGCACAGTGGTGCTTATTGGGAAGTCATCGTGGAATCAGCGCATACGCGGTACCTGTCGTTAACCACGATGATTGTCCTGGCGTAGTGGCGCATGAGTTAGCACAATGGTGCTTATTGGGGAAATTATCATGGAATCAGTGCACAGGCAGTGCCTGTCGTTAACCACGATGATTATCCAGCGCGAGGGCACAGTGGTGCTCCTTTCTATGTTGGCAATACGTTACTTTTATGTTTCAGGGTACATCGATGCTCTGTTGTGATATGGCACAACGACGCTTGTGGCGTGAGGCACAATGGTGCTCACTTTTATACTAGCATAGTGACGTTTCATATATGTAAATTTGTGATGTTTATTTTTCATAAGGCACAGTGGTGCTTGTTACATTACTAAGCATGATGCTTGATTATTTATGGGTTGGGACACAGTGGTGTCTGGATTTTATTAAGAATATTAACGATTAATTGCTTCTTGGCACGTTGGTGTCTGATTGTATTCTCAGGTTATAGGAGGCATATGCAATCGGGGATGGCTAGACATCGGCACTATGGGTCAGTAGATCCTGCTATGTTTGGGGAGCTTGCGACGGTCGTTGCTGCCATGAAAGTGCATATGGTTACAGTTGACCGCATCCGAGAAATTGAGGAAAATCAACAAGAACTGGCAGATGCCCTAAAGGAGATCAGTAGCAATGCAAAGAAAGCTATAGATGAACTGAAGAATGGGTTGGAAGAGCTCAAGTGTATTGTGAACGTGGTCCAGGTAGCTGCTGGAAATTTATCTACAAATGGCAGAAGCCTAAGGGCAAAAGTCTCAGAGCCTCAACGATTTGAGGGGAATAGGGACGTTAAAGAACTTGAGAATTTCTTGTTTGACATGGAACAATACTTTCGGGCAATGGGTACTTCATCTGAAGAGGACAAAGTCTTTGTGGCCTCAATGTATCTGGCAGGTGATGCAAAGTTGTGGTGGCGTGCTAAGTTCACTGGTGGGGTATGATCTATCCAGACATAGAGCGAGCTGAAGAAGGAATTGATGGATTCGTTCTTCCCTGAGAATGCAGAATATGTAGCACGTAAAGAGTTGAGAGAACTGCGTCACACGACATCTGTGCATGACTACGTGAGGGATTTTGCTGCTTTGATGTTGGACATTAAGGACATGTCCGAGAATGACAAGATATTTTACTTTCTTGAGGGGCTCCAACAGTGGGCGGGGACCGAGATACAGAGACAGAGACCAAGTAGTGTGGCTGAGGCAATGGTTGGGGTTGAACGTCTTAGTGATTACACTGATGATTCTCTAAAGCGTAAGGCTCCATTCGGGAACGATAACAGTGTCCATCGTGGCGATGAGAATGGCCGTGGCTATAGCAATGGCAATGGGTATGGAAATGGAAAAGATACATGCAATGGTGAGGGTAGTCAAAATAGAGGAGCCCAAACAGACAAGTTTTCATATTGGGGAAACAATGGAAGGCGCCAGGATATCAATGCATCACGGGAGGGATCAAATCTCACCATAGGATTAGACAATGATGCATCCAGGAAAACCTTACGTTGCTTCCTTTGTAAGGGTCCTCATCGAGTGGCATCTTGCCCGCAAAAATATGCACTAAATGCGTTAAAAATCATTATACGAGATGGGGATGTGTTAGACCACCATATTGAAAATCATGAGGGTAAACCGGCTAGAGTGGGTTCTATTCGTTTTCTGTGTGCTATGGCTTCACAACCAGGAAGGTCAAGGACAGAACTTGAGAGAGGCCTGATGTATGTGGACATTATCTTGAATGAGAGAACTTCAAAGGCTCTGGTAGACACAGGCACAACAGATACCTTCATTTCTCTTGAGGAAGCAAAGTGGTGCAATTTGAAAGTCATCAAGGATGGGAAACATATGAAGACGATGAATTCTACAGCCTTGGCAACGTGTGGAAGTTCTAAGAAAATGAAGATCAAGGTTGGACCATGGGAAGGAAACATTGATTTTACTGTAGCTCCAATGGATGACTATGATGTTGTCTTAGGGTTGAACTTCATGATATCGTCTCAGGCGATTCTAGCTCCTTCAGAAGGTCGTTTGATGTTTCAAGGGGACTGTCCAGGCGTGGTTGCATTTACTATTCTTCCAAGGTATAATAAGAAGACTTTGACAGCAATTCAAGTGGATCGGGAAGTTTAAAAATATGCAGCCGACGAGGACGTCGACAAATTAGGTGGGGGAGAATGCTGTGGCCATCTCCTGTCATCGGCCACAACCGAATAGTTGCGTCGGGACCAACCATGTGTAGGGGCTTAAGGCTTGGTAAAGAATAAGTGTCTTCATTTCAAACATTATTATGTTTTAGGAAAAGAGTTATCATTTTAAAGCATTTCTTTGGGTTAGGGAAAAGTGTCCTCAGTTCAAGCAAGTTAATGTCTACTCGGGTCATTTCTACTATGTTTTTTTCGCATATATGTAGGGGCGGACAGTCGTCAGAGTTTGGACTGATCCATTGGTAAAGGTACGTATCCTACACACCATCGAGGCGGCCCCTACCGCCCGAGTCGATGGTGTGGGTGAGTCTTCTTGTAACCCGAATATTTTCTTTTATTTAATAAAACCATTTTTCCTTTGGGGAAGGTAGGGGTCGACTATGGGCATCCGCTATGCCCTACGGTATCGACTCGTGGCTTGAAGGATCATGTTGTGGCTTAAGAATTGACGCGTTGCTTGCTTTAACTTGAACAGATATACAGAGAACAAAGGCTGACTTGGTCGAAAAGTGTCCCTTTCAAGTGCCGCACGACTTACTTATCGATTGAACAAAGGTATGTACGTCATAAGTTGCACACCGCTGAACACCACTAACATCGAACATCGCTGAACACTATAAATTGATTAATAAAAAAATAAAAATCTTAAGGATTCAACATACAATTAATAATTATTTAAAATAAAATTTCAATTAAATTATATATATATATATATTATTTTTTATCTTTATTTTCAAATAATAAGATCCAATTCTGCATTATCTCCAAGCCCTACATTCAACCCTAAATCTTTTAATCTTTAATTTAAGATGCTCGTTGCTCGTCGAGGACTAGTTTTCCATAGAGGAGTGGAAATCCCAAACTCATGAGGGTATTCTTTATTGGGATCGAACATGGCATGATCAACATAACTATCAAAACCATCACTTAATGTTAAGTGATCCGACAAATTGATAAAAGATTTGGGGTGTTCTTTACTGGGATCGAACATGTTTTTTAGCGAAGAAAATTGGGTGAGAAGCAAGGGAGCTATTGCAGATTGCTTAAAAGGTGGGTGCGGAGCCATTGTCTTCACAAACCCTTGACTCACTTTTGTGAATCTTCTCAACAAAAAACTCGGTTTAAATGGCGGCAAATGGCCAATTTTTTTTAAGATTTTGTAAGTCGATAACCATCTTAAAGATTTGTAGCAAAACAAAAATAAAGAAGTTTTTAGCATCCACAACCCAACCAAAAGACCAGAATCTTAAAGATTTGTAAAATAAAGATTAAAAGATATAGGGTTGAATCTAGACTTTGGGGATGATGGAGAATTGGATCATATTATTTGAAAATAAAGATTAAAAATAGAATATATATGAAAAATAATTTAATTTAAATTTTATTTTAAATAATTATTAATTATATTTTGAGTCATTAAAATTTTTAATCTTTATTAATCAATTTAATGATGTTTAGCAGTATTCAGCGTTAATTGTGTTTAGTGGTGTGCGACGCGCGTGATAGAATTTTCCTAATATAAATTAGTAATGAATAGAGAAGTGTCTGAGTACACATGGACTATAATTATTAGATTGAAACAATAATAATTAGGGGTGTAATGTCATTTGCTTAATCATTTGCTCTAATTTTTGTTGACTAATGTCATTGCTCTTTAGATGTCATAATTCGGTTAAGA
This sequence comes from Hibiscus mutabilis, assembly GCA_019671005.1. Classification (NCBI taxonomy): domain Eukaryota; kingdom Viridiplantae; phylum Streptophyta; class Magnoliopsida; order Malvales; family Malvaceae; genus Hibiscus; species Hibiscus mutabilis. Next base: position 73,692,098 of record CM033713.1, read on the forward strand.
TAATCTTGAATTCGATAAATTTTAAAAATTTGAATTTTAATATTATTATTTTAATATGTAAAATAAATTATATAAAGTTGAATTGTTTCTATTAATATTTTAGTCAATCATGAATTAAACTTCATAGTTTACATTGACTAGATATGCCATCAAAACACATAATCAAGCGACTTTGAATGTAGTTTTCCCTAAAAGTGTAATGATTTACGTGTCCATTTAGTATTTGTTCAAAATTCTATCCTTCGCTGAAAATCTAATGAATAGGCTTATATTGATGTATGAAATCAGAAAAACACATAAATTCTATCATGATTCTCACTTAATAATTTAGTGAACACCAAAATTACAATGGCATAGTTGAAAATGAAACCAAAACAAGTTCAAAGAAAATAAAAAAATAAAACGAAAGGTACTTAATTAACTATTTTTAATTAAAAAAAAGCATAGTTACGCAAACACTTTAAAAGGCTTATCTCGTGTCAAAGATGGACTTTTCCCATTATTGAGTAGCGCATTGCACACTCGATATACAATAACAATTAAGGTGCAGAGACGGAACTATATCCCCGATTTTTTTTTACTATAAATATAATAGGGATATTTACTTATTTAGACCCTCAATTTTCAATTCATTTGAACTTTGTCCCTCATATTTTTGTGGTTAATTATATCTTGTCCCCCTTGATCTTGATTCCTGACTCTGTCCTTGATTAGGCCAACATTCTCTTGCAAGTATAATCAAACATAATCTGCAAAAGACTTTGGGAACCTCGATCTTCAGGCAGTTTTAGAAGGCGAGCAACTCTGGAGAATCCGGCATGGGATGAATGAATGGAGTCTGCCTTCACTTGGGGTTTTAGCTCCTGCTTTGGGAGTTTTGGTCTTGATAAGGACCATTGCATTGCCCATATGGCCAATGGACGCATGTAAGTTAGAGATCTGTATTGATCATCCGTGTTCCAAGCTTCCGGAGTTTGAAACGAGTAGCTGCCAACATGTCAGCAATATGGTGAACAAATGAATATTCAAACAATAATCACCAATGTGAAGTTTCAAGAAATAGATGCACTTTAAGAGGTTCAGGGAGATTGGTGCAACCATCTAGTTTTTCATCCTACAGTACATTAGTCCTAACGGTTATGTTTGGAGTGAAGTTGATAATTGCCACGGTCCTAACATAAAAGCAGAACAGGAAGGATCAATTTCCTCTGAGGTCCAACCCATGGCAGAAAAAAAGATCTTTCCACAAAAATCATACCAACTATAGAAAAAAGAAAGGAAATGAAAAGTCAATCTTACCCAAGTCCCTCTTCAGACCACACTGATTCAAAGATTCCACTTGCGGTATGAAATGCCATATCCACCAAATCTTCATGGATCATTGTTGCAGCCACTGCAATACGTAACTCCAGACCATATTTCTCTTGATTGCATCGATGACATATCGACTCTTCCATCAGGCAGCATCCCGTTTACAGCCCCCCGCTTCCCACCTTTCACTTTTAAGACATTGTAATTGTATATCTTCTCTAACGCGCTTCTTGCTTTGTCCTCATCAACTATTGGGAAAAGGCCACATACCCTTGCATACCTACAAACACATTGTAATTCATTACCACATGAACAAAACAATATAAAGAGATTTAGCTGAGAAGAAAAGGAACATTGCAACAAAATGAACAGCCATAAGTTTCTCAAGCCTACATTGTTTAAAATCTCAAATCAGTTTGGGCAACTTGTGAAAATATTCATGCTTAGACCTAAAACATTATACGATGGATGCATGTCAACGTCATCTTCTAATTTAAAAAGAAAATGATTTAAAGTGCAACAGACCATTGGCCAGCCAACTGATCAGCCTGAATAGATGAACTTGTGCAACTACCACTGTCGTCGTAACTGAAGTAAGAGCCACTCCACAATTTCTGATAGACATCTTTCGCTTTTAGAAACTTGTACCAAAAATAATCTTCAGAACCCTTGTCTCCTACTTCATGTGCCAAGGCAGATGCAGCCTGTAAGGCTGCCACCCAGAGCCCACCACTATAGGCACTTACACCAGACACAGACCATGTATCATATGTCTGATCAGGGAAACCGTCATTCTCAATCATCCCATCACCATCCTTGTCAAACTGATCCATATAAGCCATTGCAACATAAACAGAGGGCCAAACGGCTTTTGCAAACTTCTTGTCACCTGTGGCAATGACATCCCTGTAAACTTGGAGAACAAATTTTGGATTCAAGTCTTTCCATCGATCAGTGTCGTAAAGGCAGTATGCATTTACTTCAAACCATGGGTCATCAACTCCAATATCATGTGGAACAGCTCCAAGAACTTTTCTTGGAACCAGCTGGCCATCATGTAAAAGTTTCATCTTACTAGGATCATGCATCATTACTGCAGCAGCAAAATCTCTTTGGACACTGAGTTGAAGTTTCGGAAATAACATTATTAGTGCAAAAGATGCATAAAAGTGGACATCATAGGTGTTCCACATGTGATACTCAATTCCTTCAAGATAAAGGAATTGACCAATGTTTTCTTCTCCTTCTTGAAGCAATTTTGTTCCTAAAGCCGAATTTGATGCAATTGGAGTGTGTATTTGCTCAAGTATAGAAGTCATCCTTCCCAGAATGTCAATGGCAGTATCATTTTGATGGGGAACACCAATAATGTTTTTCGATCCAGACTGAGATCTATCAAGGGAAAACTTACTTCCTCCAATGCTTCCTAAACTATGGACCGGAGGTGATCCATCTGTGGTACAAACAAAAAAGGAAAGATTAGCACAAGTCCTTCACAAGAAATCCAATTTTAACAATCGAGTCTAATATACAGACCTGTCCAGATCGTATCCCCTGAATTAAGATAATAGAGCTCATTGAATAAAGTGACAGGGTACCTGTTAGGGTTAAAAAAAAGATAAACCACCTTTAGTGTAACTTAACATGCTCATTAAATAAAGTGAGACAATAGCTGTTGAGAGGGTTAAAAAAAGTTCATTATCTATATACTGAGTGGAAAAATACAATTCTACAAGCGGGGTTACTTTAAGATTTAAGTATTTAGTTTAGAGTTTACAATTTAAGGTTTAGGATTTAGTGTTTTAGGTTTAAAGATATAAATTTAAGATTTTAAAGTAAAATAAACATGTTTGTGCATCAAATAATAACTATTAAACAAATTTGTATAATTACACATTTAATCTTCATTTTTTTTATCAGCAGGTATGATTTTATTAACGAAAATCATACAAGAACACTATTAATCCGGGCCTCATTAAAAAAACCCTAAACCTAAATGGGGAAAAGAGTAGCCGAATAAATAGGATAAAACGACAATCACCAAGACAAAACACCCCAGACACTAACACCATGAACCACACCAGACAATCACAAAACCAAGCAACAACCAACACCAATGCACTTGAACATGACCAAACAAGACATGAAACTCAACCCCACACTTACGCCAAGCAATCATCGCACCCCAGGCAGCTGCTTGGCACAACACAGCACGGCACCAACAAACCTCCATCACTAGCAGTCACGCGTCCAGCAAGCAAGAACTATCTCAAACAGTAACAAACCTATCAACAAAACACTTAAGATGGACTCTCTATCCACTCCGCTTTTGGCCAACACATCCAGCACACCGTTTGCTTCACAAAAAATATGAGTAAAACAAACATTAGGTAACGCAGCACATGCCATCTCAATAGAATTGAACAACTCTAACAATTTCCATGGGAGTTTATCGGAATGTTGAACCCACCCAATGGCCACCTTCGAATCGGACTCAATCACCAAGCTTAAACATACCTTCCATTTAGAATCCAAAATTAACGACAAGGCGAAAACAATGGCACGCACGTCCGCCTCATTAGAATCCATCCAACCAAGAGGACCGGAAAACAAAGCACAAACATTACCATTCCAATCCCATAACACTCCCCCAAAACCAGCTGGCCCCAGGTTCCCACGTGATGCACCATCAACATTAAATTTGAACGAATGTTCAAAAGGAGGTACCCATTCAATGTCGTTCCTCAGACATAGCAGCCTTACCAAAGTCGGAATAGACCAGGGGCATATCCACCATTGAGATTTAATGACAAACTTTGCATCCTTCGAGGCCTTAACCTAGTAAAGAGACCGAAGTTTCACCAAAAAAAGTTCGTCCATCGTCAAACGTTTGTCATTGAAAACATCATTCCGAGCAAGCCAACAAGACCACAAAAGAGCAGCGCAACTTGCAACCCACCATCTCCAATAGACACCACTAAACGAACAATGTAGCCTCGGAACCAAAAAATCCTTCAAGGACCATGGCAACGCCAAATGAATGCCCCACCAATCTAAAAATCGTAGCCAAACACCTCGGATTAAAGAACAGGAAAAAAGGATGTGGTCGAGCTCATCCTCGCTTTCACCAAACCACACTTTGCATCCACCAAAGGCACGCCACGTTGCCGAAGAAAACTCAAAATCGGCAGCCTACGCAAACAAGCAAACCAAATGAACGCCTGTACCATTGGCGGAACATCAAGATGCCAAGCAAAACATGCGCTCATATCACCCCCATCACCATCAACTGTTAAAAGGAGCTCCAAAAGCAAACGGACCAAAAATTTACCATGTACATCCGAATACACACAGAAAGGACTCACCACCTCCACCAAGCACTGCACCATCTCTTCCTAAAATGATCGTAGTTCCTTGCGAAAGAACTTAGGCCACAACTGGTGTAAGAAAGTATCATTAATCGCACAATCCTTCACAAGTGCCAACTTATTAACCACTAACGCAAACAATCGCGGAAACAAAACTTGTAATGGCGTCTCCCGACACCAAAAATCATACCAAAACACGTGTCTCATTTACAACTTGCCACAAAAAGCACGACTTTTGAAAAAATTGATGCACCGGTTTCGAAGTCGCAATGTCAACAATGTCGCCACACCACGGAAGCGGACCTCCGACCAGCCACATTCGGCCGCCACCACTGAATCAACTCCCCATACTTAGCGACAATCACAGCTTCCCAAAAAGAGTCTTTTTCCGTGGCAAATCTCCAAACCCATTTCGAAATCAAAGCCAAATTTCGAACTCGCAGATCAACCACACCCATACCACCCAGATTACGAGGTCGACAAGCCACTGCCCACCGCACCCTACTCATTTTACCCTTAAGCTCACATCCCCCCACAAGAATGTCTGACGCATCTTGTCAAGTTTTGCAACAACCCCCTTCGGAGCAACAAACAAACTCATATAAAACATAGGTAAAGCTGACAACGAATTTATCAACGTTAATCGTGCAGCAAACGAAGGTGAAGCTCTCTTCCACCCTGCTAATTTAGAGTGAAAAGATGCAATATTTGGCTCCCACAACTCCTTACTACGAGTAGAGGTGAGCGTTCGAGCGAGTCGAGTCAAAAAATTTCGAGTTATTCGAGTTGACGCATCATATTTTACAACTTAAACTTAATTTGAAATTTTTTCGATTCGAGTTGAGCTTATGAAATTCGAGTCGAGTTAAAGTTGAGTTTCGATTTCCTAAACAAATTTAATTGTAATTATTTATCATGTTATAGTACGGTTTGATTCTAATTTAAACGACTTTCCCTAATCATATAAGATATGCTTATATATATTTCTTGATATTAGTTTTCACATGTATAAGTAAGATTTGTAATGTTATTTAAGAAAAAATATCATCTAAACTTCTAAAATATATTTATAATATTATTTTTAAATAAGGAACTTTGGGGTATAAAGTATTGATGAGAGTATAAATGAGTCAATGAATTGACGTGAAGAAAAAAATCACAAAAAAATCAGTTAAAGGACTAAATTGCAAAAATAATATATTTGTTAAAAATATGAATTGAAGTTATATATATATTATATAGTGTTAGTGAATCATGTGGTTTAATTTTGGTCAAAAATAGACTTAAAACAAAAGAGGAATTGAAGAAATGGGAAATCATTCAAAGTTGAGGGGATAAATTGCAAAAGTAGGAAATTTAATTTTAAAAAAATGAATTGAAGTTAAATATGTATTCTACAGTGGCTTAGGAGCATGCGGTTCAAATTTGGTCAAAAATTAACTTAAAACGAAGGAGAGATTTAAGAAATGAGAAATTCATACAAAGTTAAGGGGTTGAATTGAAAAAATATGAAATTTATTTTCAAAAATATGAAATTTATTTTTAAAAATATAAATTGAAGGTAAATAAGTATTCTAAGTTGGTTTAGAAATATGTAGTTTAAATTTGGTCAAAAATGAACTTAAAATGAAAGAGGAATTGAAGAAAAATGAAATCAAGGACTAAATCGCAAAACTGTAAAATTTGGTTTTTCGATTTTTTCGGTTTTTCGAGTTGGGCAAATTTCAACACGACTCGAACTTGAAATTTTTTCGAGTTACTCGAGTTGACTCGAATAAATCGAACAACTCGAATAACTCGACTCGAATAACTCGAAATTGAAAAAAAAAACGATTTTTTCAATTCGAATCGAGTTTTGCTCACCCCTAACTACGGGGATTAACTCCAACCAACATACCCATATAAATGAAAGGCAACGATCCAACACCACACCCCAACACACTAGCTGATTCCGATACCACCCCATTGTCCAATCCAAACACAAATAATTGAGACTTTAAGAAGTTAATTTCCAGACCCGAACAAAGGTGAAAGATGATCAAAATCCGTCTGATATTTAAAGCCATCTCAACCGAACCTTCAAAGAATAAGATAGTATCGTCGGCAAATTGTACGTGTGACAATCGGAAGTTATCAGCCACGCATACACCTCGAAACAAACCAACTTCTTCCGCATTCACCAGCATCAAATGCAATGCCTCTGCCACGATAATGAACAATAGCGGTGACAACGGATCACCTTGCTGCAGGCCACGACCCATTCCAAACTCATTTGTAGCACTGCCATTTAATAAGACTGAGAACCGAGCCGAACTCAGACATTCCCATATCCAATGCCCCCCCACATCCCCAAATCCCATACGTTCAAGAATCACATCCAAAAAGTCCCAACTTACACAATCATATGCCTAGGCAAAATCCAGCTTAAGAATAAAACCCATACGCCGCAGGTGTCTATGGCGCAACGAGTGAATAACCTCGTTTGCTAATAAAATGCCATATGCAATTTGCCGGCCTTCAATGAAGGCACTTTGAGAATCACTAATAAGAAACCTCACAACTCGTTGCAGTTGCCGTGTGAGAACTTTAGAAAGAATTTTGTAGATAGAATTAAGTAAGCTAATCAAGCAAAAATCTACAATGTCCATCGGCGATTGCTTCTTCGGAATCAACACAATAAACACTGAGTTCGCTCCCCTTGGCAATTTGCAAGAAGCATAGAACTGCCGCATAAATTCCATCACGTCCTCTTTCAAAAATTCCCAACCCTTTTTAAAAAATTCAATGCTCAAGCCATCAATTCCAGGTGCTTTCGAGCCTTCCCAACTCCATAAAGCTGATTTTACCTCATCTTTTGAAAACGGAAATTCAAGAGATTCTGCAACATGCACCTCCAACTTTCTAAAATTCAATGTTGGCACCAAAACATTCGGACCACTCGTTTGAGAGAAGTGCTGCTGAAACGCCAATTGAACATGTTTCCATAAATGACTTGGGTCTGATTCCCACCTCTCATGCACCATCAAACACGCAATTTGATTTCTCATAGCCCTTAATTTTGCCGTCCTATGGAAAAATGATGTGTTACGGCCACCCAAACGCAACCAAATCGCTCTAGATTTCTGCCTCCATAGAGATTCCTTCATCTTCAACGTCTTCCACAAAGCCAATTGCCATTCTTGCCTCTCCTCAAGGATCTAATCCGACACCTCAACACCCCCACAACACTGTCAACACCCTCTATGGTTGATTGTAAGTCTAAAATTTTCTTTTCGATATCCCCGAATTCCTTTCTATTCCATTCTTTCAGGAATTGCTTCATTATCCTCAACTTATCCATTATGTTGGTCAAAGAAGAGCCAAATTCAAATAGACAGCGCCACTCCTCCGCCATCCTGCATACGTTAGATCGACTATCCAACCAACAATTTATAAAACGAAATGGTCTTGGACTCCAATCAGTATCATCACTAACCAAAAGTAAAGGCGAATGATCAAAAATTAAACAAGGTAAATTCGTCTGTTTCAATTGGGCGAAGCGATCCAGCCACTCGCTTGTAACCAAAAAACGATTGATACTACACTGAGCTCCTGACACAAACCACGTAAATTGTTTGCCTTGTAATGGAAGATCAATAAGCCCTATGAAATCTGAGAATTGGGTCATGCCGGCATATATAGTACTACATCCCGATCACTCGGATATTGCCCAAATTGAGTTAAAATCCCCTCCCACCACACACGGTGATCACATTCCCCCACTTGCTCACTTAGAAAGTCCCAGAGAACCTGCTCCTCCACACTACAAGGGGTGTATCCTATAAACAAAGTGCACCGAAAATCCTCCATAAGCCAGTGCCCTCGCAGAATAAGAACGTGTCGATGTCCCTCCGAATCCTCCAAATCAAAATGCGAAAGATCCCAAATAGCCAGTATACCCCCTGAAGCCCCTATAGAAGGTACAAAAGCATATCCGAAATTGTCCAAAGGCCAAAGACACCGAACCAAATTGATTGTAACCTCCTCTAACTTAGATTCCTGTAGCATGAGTAATTCACACCTATTCTTTCCTAGAGCATCTCGAATCCTACGCTTCTTTGCCACCATTCCCATTCCCCTCACGTTCTAGGAAAGAATTCCTTCATAAAAGTTTGCCCGATGGAGCAAGGGCGTTAGAAATGACGTTGATTATATCTTGTTCTCTACCCAATGTCGATACCCCAATAATCTTGCTAACTTCCAATACTACTTTGGCCCCAGCCAAATTAGCCCACTCGACTTCATTTGTGAAGAACTAATGCTCTGTAATTATAATATTTATAGTAAAGGTTACTTTGTTGGTGAAAATTAAAGAGTAACAAAGGATTATATACTATCAATATAAGAATATAGTATAATTTATTATATTAATAGTTATTAACTATAGTTTAATTCACTGTCATATTTTTTCATAAAAATATTGTTTAATATTTTAAAATATATTAATTAATATTATGAATAAATATTAGTAATTGTTATTATTTTTACTTATAATATTTTAAAATAAGATTATTAATATTTTAATAATAAGTAATAATATTTTATTCATTTAATATTAATATAATATTTTATTGTTATTTTGAAAAAATAATTATTAAAATAATTAAATATATATTTATTTATAGTTTTTAAAAAACATTAGAAAATATTTTTATTCTTAATATTATTTACTTATTCTTATAATATTTTAGAAATCATATTATTAATTTTTAATAATGAGAAACATTAAAATATTTCAAATATATTTATAAATAAGTTACTAATAAGTTTTTATTTTTAATGATATTTAAAATATATTATTAATATTTTTTAATAATATAATATTTTTATTAAAATTATAAATATTACTAATTATATTAATAGTTTATTATATATTATTGATATAAGAAAATAGTATAATATTTTATTATATTAATAGTTATTAACTACAATTTAATCAATATATAATATGTTGTAATATTGTACCAAATATTAGCATTAATTCAGAGGTTAAACATTCACCTTATTTCCTATTAGACCAGGTTTTTGAATCTCTCTAATCCATTTTTACCTCTTTAATTTTCACCAACAAGATAACCTTTAATAACAAATGTTGTCATTCTATAACTAAGTGAAGGTTGTGACATCCATCACCTGATTGACGGGATAAATTTATTTAATTAAATTAAAATTAAAATTAAATTAATAAAATATTTAAGTAATAAGGATTAAATGTGTAATTGCAAATAAGTAGACTCCATAATTAAGACTCAACTAACCATTCAGGAAGCCTCCTGTCTTCAAGTACAGGTCTTTGTCATGCTTCAATCAGTGATTCCCAATGTTTGTGTTCTATGTTTTAAGAAAAAAAAACATATCAAAATGCAAAATTAGTGCTGTAAACAACTAGTTTGCGAGACTCGTGAACTTAAAATTTGAGGCTCGTTTTCATGAATAAAATTTTAGGTTACTTTGGTTTTTGAAAACATTTTTTAATTTGTATTTTCTAATTTTAAAAAAATTGAAAACAATTTTTTATTTTTCAATTTTGTAAAAGAATTTTCATATTTTAATTTTTAAAAATTGAAAAACAAATTTGGTAAATATTTTTTTCAATAATGAAAAATTGAAAATAGGTTGGGTATACATTTTCTCAGAATAAAAACATGAAAAATAAAATAATTTGTTTTACATTTATATAAACTTGAACGAAGATTAAACGTTTGATTCTAAAAAAACCGTTAAAAGAGGGAATATGGACTTAATCAAAGGTCAATTCATCTATTAAATTTAAATTTTAGGGAGAAAAACTTCAACTTTTCCAATTTTGCAAAGCGTTTTTAGGGAGAACAATGAAGATAGGGCTTTTTTAAAATGAATGATTTTGACCCTGGTTCAAATTTATATAAATACAAAAAAATATTTTATTTTATTTATTTTAGCCAATTATTAATTATCAAATTTCTAGCCTTAGTTCGAATCCATAATTTTTTTATTTTATTTCTTATGTTTCTATTATTAGAGAAAATGTAACAAACGCATTTTCATTATTATAAAATAATTTTTTCCATTTATGAAATATATTTTCATTTTCAAAAAGATAAAATATTTTTAAAATGAAAATAGAAAATAAAAGCCAAATTTATTTTTAGAAACAAAACAGAGACTTAGATTTAAATGTTTATAAAAAAATTGAATAAAATTTAAAACCACGATTAACACTTAGAACAGGGGTTTACCGTCTGGGTAAGGTTCCTTTATGTAATATTTCTGTGAGTACTCTTTTCTTCTATTTAAGTTAGGGAAATTTTTAACTAGGCTCGCAGTATCCCTTTCATAATAAAAAAAAAACACTGAGAACAGGGAATTATTACCAAGAATAGCATCACGTGCAATATTTGCTGCAGCATTTCCATCGGTTCCATGGAACTTCGTATAACGCCTGTAAATACATACACTACTCAGCAAGCAAATAAGCGTTCAAGTAGGGAAATTTCTTCTACAAGTGTGTTGGCACAAACCTGTAATAAGTTTTTCCACACAGAAAATTTACTTCAGGACAGTCCCACGCCAATGAAAAAGTAACAGTACATACAGCATCAGATGGAACCGTCACGGAAGCAGCAATAGCTGCACCGATAGAAGACCCTTGTTCAGAATACACTGATGCCTCAGTCGATCTCAAATGCTCAAAGGAGCCATGCTAAAAAAAACAGTTTGAGATGTCCCAATTTCAGTGAAATTATTACCTTAACAAAGATTTAAGCACAAAGTTTATCTGTGGGCAGAAGCAATGTAGAGAAAAAGCTAGGACTTGGATATTGCTAACTGCAAACCAATCACAGTCACAGCTTCTACGGACTATTTGGCTAGACTAGAATCAAACTTGTTGAATAATTGCAGAGGAATAGGGTTATCAAAATTAGTTTCTTTTTTAAGGAAAACTTTAGCTCATGTTATGCAAAGTTAATGGCCAAAGCAGAAATGAAAAGTCAATGGAAATGGTCATATAATGACTCGCGCACGTGGAAATTGAGGCAAATAATGTCAACATACCTCTTTTATTTCTTGCCACATTTCTTTTGCAGTTATGCCTTCTGAGTTCCCAGATATCAAAAAGCAAGGGCATTCTGAAACACGAACAACATCAGTCTCCTGCGCTGCAATTGCAAATGTCACAGGAGGTAGCTCATCTGCAGTACTGTACCAGTAATACAAGGTGTTATTAGTGAAACTAAAAAGAAACAGTGCAGAGCTATTTAACAGATCAAACCAAGTTGAAACATCCCCCCCCCCCAATCTTCAGTGATGACCTTACATGTGATGTAAAAGGACCCCGTGCACACCATCCTTCATCCTAGCAAAATCGATTCCTTGATATGTTAGTATAAAAATTATGCTACAAAGAGAAGAAGAATATTCCAACAGGGAAGAAACTACTAGATAAACAACTAATATGTAAATAAGTATAAATGAAAATCAGAATACAGACACACATGTATATACGCATCTCTCTCTCTCTCTCTCTCTGTGTGTGTCGAAATAAGCTTAAGGAAGCATGACACACTTACATTACTTTCGAATTGGAGTGACGACTAGAAAATTCAGATACTCCTCCCACGAAATTCTGAGAAGATATGCACAAAAATGTTGCATGAATGCCAGATGTTAATGGTAAATTAAGTGGTATTAAAAGAAAATTAGCTACTCACAGCCCAAGTGAAAAGCAACGTGACATCTGCGGTGGTGTTTCCAGTATTATGTAGCTGAACTATCAAAAAGCAAGTGATCAATGCCAAAGCAGGTTGTATTCACCGTAGCAAAGCAATTTTCTAGAAGAACCATTCTCACAGTGAAAGTAAAAGCTGTAACAGGAAAGCTGCTTTCTTTGTAATTATCAGGAATAACAGGTGAAATTTGTCGACAAAAAATTTTAAGCGCAGGGTCAGGTTCACCTGCATTTTAAGACAAGATGGTAACCACTCAATAAGATGATATATATATACACTCACACACAACAATGTGGTAGTAAAATCTCATCAAAAAGGAAATAAGGCAAAAGTTCACCACTTGGCACTTGCTAGTTGTGGATACCTTCATATGTTGTCCAAGCCCTTGGGTATAAAGCATGATATGTAGAACTATCACCCTTCAGATTCCAGTCCCATGAACCAATTCCTGAGACTGCATCTTCTCTGTTAATGCACATGGTATTAGTGATTAGTAAGATAAAACATTTTCTCTTGCTATTTGTCATATAATTATAGAGTAGTTTATAGCCTAAAACTTGGGAGTAAATATATTGTAATTAATGTAATATATTATGTTACCTAGTAAAGGATTATTATATGCATATATATACCCGTATTAGTTGATTAATAAAAGGGTTTAAATTTGATACACAGGCTGTGTAAAATAAATTTTACACAAGCCTGCTTATTTATACTATAAATCAAAATTAAACCTAAACCCTAAAAAACTAAACCCCAAACTCTAAAACCTAAACCCTAAATTCTAAACACTAACCTTAAATTCTAAGCTCTACAACCCAAACCCCTAAACTTTAAACGCTAAACTAAACCCCTAACCCCAATTCCTGAGACTGCATCTTCTCTGTTAATGCACATGGTATTAGTGATTAGTAAGATAAAACATTTTCTCTTGCTATTTGTCATATAATTATAGACTAGTTTATAGCCTAAAACTTGGGAGTAAATATATTGTAATTAATGTAATATATTATGTTACCTAGTAAAGGATTATTATATGCATATATATACCCGTATTAGTTGATTAATAAAAAGAGTTTAAATTTGATACGCAGGCTGTGTAAAATAAATTTTACACAAGCTTGCTTATTTATACTATAAATCAAAATTAAACCTAAACCCTAAAAAACTAAACCCTAAACCCTAAATTCTAAACACTAACCTTAAATTCTAAACTCTACAACCCAAACCCCTAAACTCTAAACCCTAAACTAAACCCCTAACCCCTAAAACTAAAAGGCTTGTGTAAACTAAAATTTACACAGCTTGTGTATTGAAGTTTTTCTCTTAATAAAATATAAATGAACGTGTTCTATGTCAAACTTCTACAATATGTACTAAACGAGACATGCTGCTCTCAAGCAATAAACAACGGCATTCTTTTGTTAATTATAGGGTAAAGGATATTTGCTTACTTGACTAGCTCAAGACTTGCGGGGCACAGTACACTGGAATACTTTTCGCTGCTTGAGCGTGAAATGAAAACCTGCAAGAAACATTTAAAGTTGATTAAGCCAATACTAGTATTACCTTTAGCAAATAAACACTAGTACGATACTAATTTAATGAATCTTACACTCCTAGAATTAAAAAGGTCATGGTAATGACAATTGAAAAACAAAAGGGCAGGGGGTGAGGGGGGGAACAATTCTTAATCACACAACTTTTTTCTCTTGCAGTCACTTCTGATTTAAAGAAGCATAGCATGTAATGCTCATTTAGGAATTTCCCGATTTATGACTACCAACTTTCGATAGAACATGTACCTAGTTTAATTATTAATTATAGTTGCTGAGAATAGAAATGATGGAACACCAGCATATTTCCTTTATATGGTGGCTAGGGATAACCAACTTACAGAAAACTGATTAGCTAAAACTGGTTTCTCTTCACATATTCTAGGAAATAGTTGCCAGCGCTGAAATTCACCTTTGTAACTTCTTCCTATGCTTCCAGCACTGAAGGTTGTTATTGTCAAATGGAATAAGGGGGATGAGAATATTAAAAGAGTTGGTCACAAGTCACAAAATACTCAAAAACAAACTAAAAACATAAAGAGGGTGCATCAAAAAATTCAGTGAACACATGTTACAGGTACCGTATCTTCGTTCTAATTGTCATATTCCAAAATCCAAAAAACTATATATAGATATGTGCAGCTTAAATACATAAATAACTTAACAGTTAACATTTTTATTTGATTGTAAATTGATAAATATAGGAATAGTGTAAGGTGACTTTACAAGCAAAACAAACATATAACCAATAAACTAACAAGGGTGTTCAGATATACAAGATATTAGGAATTGATTTAGCAAGATATTGGGGATTCTCTATTGAAAATATTTACTCTAATATTCTCTTATCCTTATTGTGTACATAATTATTAGCATACAATTAGGTTTAGGCTTGGGGATTAATCAAGCTGAATGTTTCAGTATAAATGTTCTATTTCTTCCTTTTTCTTCTTTTTCCTTTAACCTTCAATTTCTTCTCAATTCACATGGTATTAGGGCCAATCTATTCTCATTGCCCCCACCATTAGGGCCTCCTCCGACAACCTTTTTAAGCCCGTGCTTCTTTGACAATTGGCACAGTGATTTCGACTCTATTAGTAGCTTCATTTTGGTGTGTTGATATTTTTTGATTTTTTGGGTATTTCTTTATTCTTCTCAACATGGATGGATTTCTCGAACCCTTCTTGTCCAATACTTCAATGCCCATCTATTATTGCTACCGTCAAATTACAAGATAGTAATAATTATGTTTATGGGCGATTTTTGTTGAATTATGGTTCATGGGACAAGAGTACAAGGATCGTCTAAAAAAATATATAAGTTGATAAAAAGAATAAAGATGCCTGAGCCAAATTGAAGCACAATTTTGTGGTCTATTGTGGCATTCACTTGAACCAAAGTTACTTTCATCTTGAAGCAAAAGAGTGATCAAGAGGGCAACCTATGAAGCACGGGTACTTCAATCTAGTATCGTACCACGTACCCAATACATCCCCATACCAAGGACATATTGGGTATAGCTTGGGTACTCCACAGTATTTCATCTCCCTATTTTTTCTTATCCTTCTATTCTCTTACACTTTTTCTAGTTTTTTTTTCTTATTTCTTTCAAATTTTTCTTGTTCACATGATTCAACTATAAGTATATAAATATGTGTGATGTCATGATTACATGATTTTTTTTATGAATTTCTGTTTTTACATTTCTTTGAATATAAAATTTATTTTATATTTGTCATACCCTTAACGTACCAGTACCTTATAATTTTAGAAATTGTCATTTTCCGTCCTCGTTTCCATACCCGTATCTGTATCCGTACTAGTGCAACATAGAGGGCAACTATCTCATTTTTTGAAAAAAAAAGGTTGAATCCCCATTAATTAACCTTGTTTAGACGTGGGAGAGAGGGAGACAAAATCTGATTCATGAGCTCACCCCTCTCCTTCATCTTCTTCCTCTCATCTTTTCTCCTACTTTTTCCATCCCAAAAATCCTAGCCACTAGAGATTAAAAATCTCAATTATTTCATACTACCAAGTTATTTGGGATTCAAGAAAACTAGATTATTAATCTACATCACGAAAACTTCATGAAAAATCTATCAACTTGTTAGAAAGGTGATGAGAAGCTTGCTTGAGGGTTTAAAGAGGGTTTAAGGCTTTTGAGCTTTCTCAACCTGGTTCTAGCCTATTAATAGATTCTAAGTTCATTTCTTTACTTCTTTATCACCTTCATCATAATAGTAATTCGTTTTAAACTTGTTTGATTAGTTAAGGATCTTGGTGAGTCATCCCAAGCAAGGGGAAAGAAGGTGGATGCTAGCTGTAGAAAGGGTGAAGCTTTCGTAATTTTTTGTAAGATAGTACATTTCCAACTTTGAAATGCTTTATGTTTATCCTAAATATGATGCTTTGTATGTTGAATTGGTGCATGTTCGGTGTTTCGGTGCAAGTAAAAGGAAATCAAGATTTTGGGCAAGTAAATGAAGACCTACCCAACACCACCTAGAGGAACACCATGAGAAGATGTGGTATAGCGCTTAGTAAATGGGTCGATAATAATACCCCACTGCAAAACAAACATGAAGCTGTAGTGTCAGAAAACAAACCAGAGATAATAGGCGGAATGATGATATTTACCATTTGTAACACAATAAGCTAAGGATAAATTTAAGAAAAAAAAACCCTTTCCTTTGGCTTATTTTTCTCGTATATGTTGCCATAGCCGTATACCTATGGGAGCCTATCAGAGCGAAGTAATGGTTAATGGATTAAATAATAAGGTACGCATTTTCAAAATGTTTCTACCAAATGTGCATTATACAGTTAGGATTTTCTATATCAGGTTAGAATAAGGTCAAAACATTGTGATACTTACCACCAGATAAGGCATTGATAAATGTTTTTCAAACTCTATCATCCCCGTGTACTTTTTATACCACTATCAAACGTGTTTCATGTTTTTGAGTAATCATATTAGGGTGCTATTATTCATTGGAAATTCTAGTAAGTATTGGCGGTTAAACACTTGAAAAAACTAAACTTATGTTCCCTATGTCTGACACGGCATTACAAATTTGTTTTAGCAAATTTCAAGACCTAAAATTCATTTACAATAAAATGTATTGAAAATCTTGTACGTTCTGTTCAGAAAATGTAAGCACATTCTCTCAATCATAGTGGTATCTATTTGATACCAGTAAAAAGAAATGGTATTTTATTCTATAAACAAATTCGGAAATTCCTATGCAGAGTAGGAATTCTATGTTTAACAGCCTATAACTGTAATGAATGGGTGCTCACTCACAGTCATGTTTGCTAAGCTTCCTTTCAGCTTAAGTTATTTTTTGTTTATATATTTGAAAATTCAGTCTCTCTAAGAGCATTACAGATTTACATATGAAAAAACAAAAGTAAACTATGTAGTATATACATCACGAGGTATATTTTTTTGCAAAAACCGTGAAAAATTTTGCTGTCTAAACATACCATGTGAAGTTTCTCTTGAAAAGTTAGAGTGAACATTGAAGGAACACGTCCCTCACCATTTAGTTTTCGCTTCCAAGTCAGTGATGGTGGTTTCCCAGGGTCAACCTTAAGCAAAACAAGCAAACGCAGTCAAGAGATATAAATATGCACAAAAGAGCCTTCACAATATTGAAAAGCAAGTTGAAAGTTTGTCTATATAAATCATTATCAGATCCTAAATACAGTTCTGAAACATGAAAGCAGTAATGACATTGACAGCCATCAACGAGAGATTCATTGGACAAAGAATATTTTCTAGACTTTTTACATCATAAGGAATTAAGCATTCCTTCATTCATATGGTGAATTAGGAAAGGTATATGAAAACAGAGAGAGATGCATGTTTGCTTCAACATCAAAAGGCCGGGATCTGAATAATCATTTAATTCATTAGACTATTTGATCAGGCTTTACTAGATTATAAACTTCTTTCTCTAGAAGGGATCAGATGCCAGGTCTCACATCCGTGACTAACAACAATTACAAAAAACCTAAAAATTATATCCACTTAGTACATTCATAGAAGGCTTCGAACTCTGATAAAAACAAGTAGAAAATGGACTAACCCCAATTCCATAAAGCAAAAGTATAAATTATACGCGTCCCAAAATGTAAAAATGGCTTACCTTATACATAGAATGATTAGGTGCATCTTTATCTCCTTCATCAAAACCATTATCCAAGATGTTTCTCTCAGACATCTTTCCTGAATATACATACAAGTGAATAGCAGCAAATAAATCAGCTAAACTGCTTTCAAACGACATGCAAAAAATGACAGCAGAACAATATGCATATACTTTTTCCTTTCTCCACCTCTTTAGCGATCACAAAAAAGTACGGGTCGTTCAAAAGAATGAATAGAAAGTTAGAATTATCATAATTCTTACATGGGGGAGAGTTTGATCAAGTCGAGTCAAAAAATTTCGAGTTATTCGAGTTGATGCGTTATATTTTACAACTCAAACTTTAATTGAAATTTTTTTGATTCGAGTCGAGTTTTCGAGTTCCATAGTATAGTACAGTTTTATTCCAATTTAAACAACTTTCTCTAATCATATAAGATATGCATATATATTTTTCATATTTTTTTCATATGTAGCCTATATTTCTTCTTATTTTTTTATATCGGTATACAAATACCAAGAAAAATTGAGAGATACGACTTGAACTTAAAAATCAATCCACTAATTACTAAAAATTTCGAGTTATTCGAATTTCTATTTTATAACTCAAACTTTATTTGAATTTTTTTTTTCAGTCTGAGTCAAGTTTATGAAATTTTGAGTCGACTCAAAGATGACTTTTTTCGCCTCGAGTCGAGTCAAAAATTTCGGTTTTTTCGAGTCGAGTTTTGCTCATCCCTATTCTTACATATTAATACTTCAGACAGCATTTATCATACCACGAAACGAATGCCATATATTAAGGGATCAAGATACTTTATACTCGGCAAGATATTAGAAAACTCAGATTCAATCCAAATCTCTCTTTTAGCTTTATTTTTAAAGTTCAACCGAACCCATCAGATTAAGAAACTAAATTTAAGATCCAAGGCTACAAATCCTCTAAAATGGTAAACAGTAAAACCAAGATTTTCCCAGTACAATGGAATCGATTATGTTCAAACAAAGTAACATGCTTAAAACAAATAAACTCAGAATAAGTCTATAATACATGGTTCGTATAAAAGATTATGAAAAAAAAAACAGAAAACAAAGGTAAGTCTCTAACCTGAGAAGCTTAGAGTAGAAAGTATAATCGGAAATGGGTTATGAGAAAAGAGACGGATTGGAACAAATTAAGGGGAATATTTGGCCGGATAAGATACTGTAACCTCATCTCATAAATGACAATTATATATTATATTATTCCATTTAAATCCTCTTAAAAAACTTTTATTAGTTGGTGGCCTTGTAAACTATAGAAATAGTCATTGAACCTTTTGCATACTTTCATTTTGGTCATCGAATTTTTTAAACTTGTAATATAGTCACTAAACTTTTAGTTCTCTTTCATTAAGGCCTCTCCCTTTAAAGAACGTTGATGTGGCCATTAACTTTCTATCTTCCTCTGCCTTTTTCCCATGATTGAATTTTTTCAACCTTTTCTATGGTAGAATCATTGTCTCGAATTTATAATAGTTGTGGGTGATTGAAATCTTAAGTAAATGTAATTGTTTCAGTGAATTTAATAAATGTGGATGATGCAAAAAATGCTTCATGGTTTGTTCCTTCCTCGTACAAGGAATAAAGGCAACATCATTGCCATGAATAGTCCAAGCTATCATGAAGAATGAACCAAATGCAGTACATCCACTGAATAAGTTCTCACACCATGTTTTCACAGAGGTGAAACACTTTATTAATGAGTTCCGAGAATAAATTGAATAAAAATATCATTGTATTAAAATTTTAGACTAAATTGTAAAAATTAAAAAGAAATTGGGGTCAAATTTTGATTAAATAAAGATTTTATGACTAAATTGAACAAAAGTTAAAACTTGACAGACTTAACATACAATTTACCCCTTTTATTAATGTCAACTATTTTTTGTCTACCAGTGACACATGGCGCATTATGATTGGTCCATAAATTTTTTAACGGAATCTAACGATAGAAGGCAACCGAAGTCACAGTTTAAAGTTTAAGGGGTAAAACATCCTGAAAACTTCTTTAGGGGTCAACTCGGTATAAAGTGTATACTTTAGGGGCCAATAGTGCCATTAAACCTTTTTAAAAATAAATAAATATACATCCAAATCAATCATTACAAATATTCAATTGAATAATCACAAAATTAATATCAAAATCAATTAATTGAATAATCGTAGAATATCAATCGACATATGTTAAAATCAATATTTAAACCTTAAAAGAAATTTAGGACTTCACCTTCGCTAACTCGGACAATAGAATAGTTTATAGTTAAACCTTGAAACCAGTATGCAAAGATTAAACTAAACATGATAATATATGTACGTACTCATAAGTACAATTAGCTTCTGATACACGAACACTACAGGAAGATCAAAACACGTGCAATGTCAACCCTACTAAGAAAAATAAAATGTGATTTACGATATGTTTAATTTACTGAATTTATGAAAAAAGATAATTTAATAGTCAGAATGTACCCTAATCATAATTAAATTCCCTATAAAAGTAAGGGTAAAATATACTTCAAATAATTCAATTACGTATTTGGTTATAAACTAGTCTTTTACATTTAAAAAAATATAATTTAGTCACTCAATTGAAATTTTAATATAAACAAGTCACTCGCTATCAAAATTAAAACGAATCTATACGATGGTTTGATAATAAAGGTTTTAGTCCTTAAAACCTATATTCTATTAATCTAGTCCTAACTTAAAATAATTTAATAAATGTAATATTCATATTTAAAAGTTCTATTAATGAAGTAATTGTTTCTGTTGAGTTGATCGAACAATTAAAATTGGCCAAGATGGAAGTGAATTGGAAATTTAAAAAGAATTGGAAGAAAAGTGCAATAATAAAAAAATTGCAAGAGAGATTTAAAATGGTTCAACTCCTTCAATGGAGTCCGCATCCACTACCTTAGTTACCACACTAAGAATTTCACAATTCACTCAAATTGTATTTCCTTTGAGGACAAGGAGTAACCTTACAACACTCACCAAGATTTATACCCAAAAATCCTGTAAGACCATTTTCTCACTAGATAGATGTTTGCACTAATTAAGCTCTCTCTTATACACCAAACATTTGAAAAGAATAGATACAATAAGAACACCCAAGTGTTTTTACAAGCAAAATATGAAATGAATCTCAAGTAGACTTTGGGTAATGCTTGAATGCTTTTGGATAGTTGTCTTGTTGTTGAAGAAAGCTTTGGAGACTTGTTTGTATCTCTCGTTGATTTCTAATCATTTGGATAGTTGGGGAATTAAATATAGCCACTGAGGAGTGTTTTTCTCACAATAAATGATGTATGAAAATTGTGGGTATCGATACTTGCCTAAAGAAGAAATAGTAGTTAGTAATATAGAGCATACAGGTACGCATGGTCGCGTATCGATACGAAGTAAAGGGTACCGGTACACAAAAGGTCGTACTAACGCTGAAATTGCTCAAATTTCTAGAGCTTTGCGTATCGGTATGCTCAAGGTTGTACTTGTACTCAGTGTAAAAACTAAGCAATTAACATTAGACAGTATCGGTACGGGGTTCACCATACTAGTGCTCATTAAGTTGAAAATATTCAAAGACTCCAGGACGTATTAGCACACAGTCTACCGTACCAATACAAATCAAACATTCATATATAAATAATTAAAGGACCGTACCTGTACTCTTTAACCATTTTAAAAAATAATTTCAAAAATCCATACCCTTATGCAATGAGCGGTACTGATACTCACCAACCAAAATGGTCTATTGAATACCAAAACCCTTAGAAAAATTTAACTTTAAAAGAAGATTGACTTATAAATGATTTTAGCTTTAAATCAAGTCAAGTTTATCAATGTCATTATGTGAGTAATTTCAAATACCTTAAAATTTATTTATTATCTTAAAAATATTTGTTATATCAAAAATCAAAAGCATAGGTTTAACAATTTCTACTAGCAAGTTCTTTTGGCAAATTCTAAATCTAATCATAACCTAAGGGAATAAATATGAGCAGCTTGACCAACTGACCAAATGTACTACTATCAAGTGATTTTAAGATTTACATTTATTGAATTGGAACTAAGTTGGTATAATATATAGATTTTAAAACTACAATCATTATTATATTAGACTATATTTCATTTTTCACGACGAAATAATTTATAATAAAATTTTAATTGATTGATTAAATTATTATTTTTAAATATATTTATACATTTCGGATGGTGTAGAGTGTATTTTACCTAACAATAAATATATTCTGATAATGAAATCCCAAATTGAAATCAAAATGGAATGAGAATACAAATTATGGATACGCTGCTCTGATATGTAATTGTCGCATTATTCGCTGCCTCTTTTAAAGCACATCTCTTCCTGCAACTTTCAATCTACCTCCGTGTTGTTCCCTAATTGCATTGACCATTTTGCCCTTCATCTTCCCCCTTTGACTCGTCTGCAACCCCTTCTCTTTGATCCGCACTTCAGAAAACGATTCGAAAGGAAATTCTTTATTAGCTATGTTGGGGACAGGATTGGAATTCAGGAGAATACGAGGCGAAGATCAGTTTTACAATCAGCCCAAGGCGAGAAGAGAGAACCGGAGTCAGCCATGGAGAGATCAAGCCGATGTTTCTGCGAGTCAATCAAGGGATAATCCCGTTGCCACTCATGCTAACCTGGAGTCTGAGAAGGGGGTTGGTTCAACTGACAATCCCAAACCGGTCTCTATTCCCTCTTCCGAACCGATTGTTTCTCCTTTGTGTAATTTAGAACGGTTTTTGGAGTCGGTCATGCCTTCCGTCCCTGCGCTCCACCTATCTAAGGTTCATTCAATCTCCTGCCTTCGTATTTATTTCGTTTAAATTAAATTACTTTTCGTTATAGGTTTCTCTTAAAAAAAAAAGTAAAATCGGGAATATTTTATTTTGCTGCTTTTTTATCAACTAGTGTAATAAAACATTGCTGTGATTTTTAGGAGATTTGAGTATTTTCTGTAAAAACTGTGATTGATATTTGAAAACGGGGTATGACAGACGACGACGAGAGGGTGGCAGACGCGTAACGTTGAGTTTGAGCCATATTTTGTGTTAGGTGATTTATGGGAGTCGTTCAAAGAGTGGAGTGCATATGGAGTAGGTGTCCCACTAATATTGAATGACTGTGATTCTGTTGTTCAGTACTATGTACCTTATTTATCCGGTATTCAAATATACGCCGATCGGATGAAGATGTCTGCCAAGTCAAGGTAACTATGCATTGCTATCATTGAAGTTTATTCTGATTACACTTTGAACTTGTGGGATATTAGTATGTCTACATAGTTCTGTTTAATTTGTTTATTCTCTTTGTTAGAGTACATGATATCATATTATTAAGTCCCTGTTTCTTCAATGGCCCTTTATGGTTGAATGATTGCTATATTCCTATGTTGAGGGCTTATTGCTTGCTTTGAACAGAATTAGTATCGTTCCAATCTATTTAGTTAAAGCATAATGCTCTTCTTGAAATGTAATTAACTGCAATCCATAACTCTGAAAGCTTGGTTCTTATTCTCACATTATCTCAAAATTTATGTGCATTACCTGAATTTAGATGTTCTTTTGGTTTAAGCCTTCATTCCCTTGTGTTAAGGATGACGGGAGTATTTTAAACTTTGTTTTTAGCATTTTTGGGGGAAAGTGAAGATGAGTTCTTCTCTTGATGAGCCCTATCCCACCCTTCCCTTTGCAAAATCCTTTTTGTTGTGTTCGAGTTCCTATTTAATGCCAAAATTGCCATGTGCACTGCAGAGTAACTGAGTGTTTGGTGACAATTTTGAAGCGATTCCACAAATGTGCCTTAAAAGTGAATCAATTACTGTGTCTTAAAATAAAATTATGCACGCCAATATTGTTTGTGGGGATATCAACACAATGATTTGTTTTCTGTTTAGAATTTTTCAATATGAAGGCTGTATTTGAAGTTGAAAAGGTGAACATACACACACACATATATATCTTTATTCTTTTTCTGTTTTTGCCTCCTCTTGTTTTCTGGTCCAAGCTAATAAATTTGATGTCAATTCACCTCCCCCCCCCCCAGAACCTACCCTCTTTTTTTTGGGATTAGTATGTTAGCAGTTGTTAATGTTTTGGTTCTTGCATCAAAATTTAAAATAATAGTAAGAATATTTTATGTTATATGATTATTGATTCACTTTAAGATAGGCAACCAGGCGAGGACAGTGATAGTGACTTTAGGGACTCAAGCAGTGATGGTAGTAGTGATTGTGAACCTGAAAGACGAGCAAATGTTTCGAGAGAACAAAGAAATCACCGCATGGAAAGTGAGATGTCTCTTAGGATGGATAGATTGTTCATGGGAGATCAGCAGATACTTCAAGAAGACTTTTCTAGTGATGAGGGTGAATCTGTTAACTCTCGAAGTTGTCTGATTTATCAGTATTTTGAACAAGATACTCCTTATAGTCGCGAACCTTTAGCCAACAAGGTTAGTGTGCATCTCATTCCTGCAGCAGGAAGTTTTTTAGTGTCAAGATCAACTCTTCTCACTTGTGGTCAGTTCCTAAACTTAATATGCGGGAACAGATTGCAGATCTAGCCTTCCGATTCCCCGAATTGAAGACACTGAGAAGCTGTGATTTATTATCGTCCAGTTGGGTTTCTGTGGCATGGTATAATTATCCCCTTTTTTCCCTTGACATTACATCTATTTTCAATCTTGTTTTTGCATACATTTTATTTTGAATTTTTTGTAGGTATCCAATTTACAGAATACCTACTGGACCTACATTAAAAGATCTAGATGCTTGCTTTCTGACTTATCATTATCTTCACACTCCAATAGGAGGTAATATAAATTTATTTTTAGAACATTTCCCCCCCGGTGAGTGTGAGCGAGGAAGTGACGCCAGGCTTTCTTGTGGAGTGGTCTTTCCTGGCTTTACTTGTAATTATGAACCTTTTTCATCCCTAACAAGTTTTGTGAATTTTTGTCAAATGGAGTCGAGTCTCTCATGATCTGTGTCTATCTACTTGTAAAATTTCAGAAGCAGTTCTAAGCGTTTTAAGAACCATATCTTTTCTTCATCTCATTTCCTCAAAAGTTTACTGCTGACCAAAAATCTTGCTCTGTTTGAACTCAGTTGTATTTTCGGTTTATTCCGTGGTAGATAGGGATATCTTTTATAGCAACCTTTTGCAAATGAACATTTACTAAAATACAGAGTGCATAAGCTGGTGTTTTATAGGCTTACCATTAATCAGAAATAGTTTTTGGTAACATCCATGCAATCGAAAAGAAATCTTTGTCTTGTTTCTTTTATGTAACTTGTCATATTTCAGGTGGACAAAGTGCTCAGGCACTGGCTATGACATGTTCCAATGACATGGATGGTCTTCCAACAATGTCGTTGCCTGTTTTTGGTCTTGCTTGGTACAAGTTCAAGGCTTCATTGTGGACACCCTGTGGAACAAGTGATTGTCACTTGGCAAACAACCTCTTTCAGGCTGCTGGCAATTGGTTGAGACTTCTTCAGGTCAAGCAGCCAGATTTCACTTTTTTTTGCCGCAGGTGATATTCAGATTTCCCTGTAATGGTAGTATACCTATAAATACCAGAGGGGAAGTGCAATCATTACTCATCAAACATCACCTTCAAATTATAATACCTCAGTTTTGGAGCTCAAATTCAAAAGTGCAATCTGGGGTTTGTCATCTTTTATAAAAGAAGTGGGAAAAAACGTATGACACAGAATACTTCGGGATGGAAGTGAAGTAAAGCTTTTGCAATAAGGCTTTAGTGGAAGTGAACGGAGAAATTTTCAACTTCAGAAGCCGATGGAGTGCTAAGCTTTAGCCCCAGTGCGAAGGTGGTTTTCCCTATCCGACCTTCATTTTCTTTTCCCTGTTTCTATTTGAAATTATGGATAAGTTAAGAAAAAGCAGGCCTTCTCGTTTTGTTGTGTCCTGATGAACAAAATGTAGGATTCCAGGTTTTAGTTGGAATTAAAAAGAGGATTTTGGTATCCCTTGATCTGTTTGTAATGCTAATTTTGATTGGTAACTTATAATCTATGGCAAACGGTGTGCTAGGAGAATGGATACTAGTGAATCGGAGTCTCCGTTTGTATGCTCTGAATAACATCAATTAGTTCCGGTACTGGTGGTGATGGCAATGCAAATGTAGCAGTGCATAGTGTTAAATCATAACCTTTGGCAGGGTCGTTTGTTACTGAATCTTTCTTACATTTATGTTTTTGTTATCTGCAATCTGTCTTCTAAATGGTCTATTATTTAAGGCCAAAATTGGCTGGCACTTTTAAAAGCCATCCTCAAGCTTTTTATTTTAATTTAAAAACTTGAGTTCAATCATGCCAAAGATTAGCATTTTTTTGTCAAAATGTGTTTACTTAGAATGTCAATTGTCAAAAGGTAAGGATTTATTTCTTAACTTCGAGTATAAGGACTAAATGTCAAAATAATTTAAAGTACAGGGACTGTTGGCGTACTTTAACCATGATTTAAATATTATAGATAGGAGGTCCATAATTTAAATATTAGCTGGGAAGGAATATAGGAGTGAATTTAGTATAACACCAGACTCAACATGTTTGCTTATGCTTCATTGGATTCTTGGACGGACTCATTGCCAAGGACGGAACGGCATATAAAGTGGGGCAATTCTCCCCTAAAAAAAGGGTTAATTCTATTTTAAACTCTAATAGTTTTAAAATTATTGCAATTAAGCCCTTGTTCCTCACAAAATTTATGATTTATTATTTTTTAAGACCCTGCAATCTAAATTTTATAAAATTAAACATTGATCATTCATTTTTCTGGTTTAATTACTTTTTAAGACCTTTTAATTTTAAAATTTGTAAAATTAAACCTAAACTCTCATAATTTTCATGGTTTAATTATTTTTTAAGATCCTATTCGCTTTAAATTAATCGGTTTGCGCCCTCATAGTTTAATATTGACTCTGTCACTTGTCATTGCTACATAGATCAACACCATGAATAGCGGAAGACTTATAGGGCTGCCCCGAATAAATGTAAAGTCCGAAGGTAACAAGCAAAAATACATTAACATATACGCAAAATGAATTATCCTCTAATATAAAAGTATATACAAATTTGAGCAAGCATATTTGGCCGATTGGCCAAGCTGGTCATCTTTGCTCTCTCATATTCTCGTAGGTCTTGGGTTCAAGACTCACTAGGAGCACTCCCCTAGGTAGGATTAGGATTAGATTTAAAATTTGAATATAAAGTAACATGCATACTACATTAACAAATTTGAATATAAAGTAACATGCATACTACATTAAAATTTGGCAAAGTTTTAATCTTTACTCATAGGGGTAGATTCACTTCCGAAGTAAGCTCATCTACTTGAACATCTTTTGTCGAAGTTTCTCACCTTAGTACCTGCAATTAATCGTTATCTCTTAAGTCTGTTAAGATATTAAGGGATAATATGCATGCAATGCCAACTATCGTATGGCAAACAATTTAGGAAAATTAAGTACTAACAGGATAGACAAAAATGTCAAAGCATTCAATTATTAAAAACTAAAAAATAGCTAAGTGTTCATTGCAAAAACAACCCCAGCCAACTTAAAAGAATTAGTTCATGGCTGGAGAAACCATTAACACATCATCGTTTTAAAATTATGATTAGATTTAAAATTTGTCTAAAAAGTATATACAAATTTGAATATAAAGTAACATGCATACTACATTAACTCAAAATGACATGAACTTAAAAGGTTTATTATATAAATTGGTATATGAACTTGGTAATATTTCTTTAATTGGTACCTAAACTTTTATTTGTCTCAAATTGATATTTGAATTAGAAAAATTCTCAAATTGATACATGTGTAGACTTGACATCTTAATACCCAATCATGTTGCTGATGTGACATTGACTAGTCAAAATGATGACGTCATTAAGTGTCACCTATAATGTCCTGATTGGTTTTTGAAATACCACCATTAAGTGTCATGTATCATGTACCAATTTGAGAACTTTGTTTACAAGTTTACTTACCAATTTGAGAATTCTTTCAAAGTTCAAGTACCAATTTGAGAAAAGTGGTTAAATTCATAAATAAATTTGTGTAATAAGCCAATTTAAAATGGTTTAAATCAAAAGTAATCCAATAATTAACTTTGAAAAGTTCTAATGTTTACTCTTAAGGGGTAGATTCACTTCCGAAGTAAGCTCATCTACTTGAACATCTTCTGTCGAAGTTTCTCACCTTAGTACATGTAATTAATCGTTATCTCTTAAGTCTGTTAAGATATTAATGGATAATATGCATGCAATGCCAACTATCATATGGCAAACAATTTTAAAAAATTAAGTACTAGCAGGATAGACAAAAATGCCAAAGCATTCAATTATTAAAAACTGAAAAAAAATAGCTAAGCGTTCATTGCAAAAACATCCCGAACCAACTTAAAAGAATTAGTTCATGGCTGGGGAAACCATAAACACATCATCGTTTTCAAATAACACCATCATTAAAATAAAATTAAAACTAAGAGAAATGGGCAAAGAATGAGATCCGTCGATGCAACCCTTCAATAGATTTAGAGCTCTCTGTCTTAGCCTAGTCGAGCCACAATTTGGCCTCTTTCTTCAACACGGTGTAGCCTCCTTGATCGATCTCTCGGTTCATCATTGGGTTTCCTTTAAATAGGCACTCGTGGAAATCATAGTTTGGTTTTGAATTTGAAAGTTGGTTATGCACTTGAGATAAGCGCGTTATCTTCTTATCCTCTTGTTTAAATTTAGGATTGATTGGATCTTTGACCAACGACTAACTAACCAGACATCGACCATCCTTTTTTTGCCAACCGAGCTTGGCAATCTTTGTCCTACTTTTGCCAATGACTATCGACATTTCTCTTTTGCTTCTCTTGTTTTCTGCCAACTGTTCCTGTTCTACTCTACCAAACCTGCTCTTGTCCAGCCACAACATGGAAAATACCCCTTCACTCTGGCAAAATAAGCATTCCTTAACTCCTTAATGAAAATGCATGATTCTACTAGCTAAATGCACAAATATGTACTCAAAGTCAAGCAAAAGCATAACAAATATATATATATATATATGAAAAGTAGTACTTTGAGGAGTTAATAGATCTGTATACCTAAATAACGTGTTGTAGCACCATGATAAGAGACACAAAATGCACGTTATCAATAATGTGTGACCTGAGCCTCATTTGAAGATACTCAATGAGAAATTCTTAGTATGAATGTACGTTCCTAATGCGGTGTGATCTAGGCGTCACTCAAAATGTATGTTCTCGATGATGTGTGACCCTAGCGTCACTCCAGATTTGTAGTTGTGATTGTATTTGATTTATTGATCATGTCTTGATATACAATGTTATCTAAGTATGCATTTAGGCAACTAGTGATAGCGTTATATGTTGTTTCACTTAACAATTCATCATATCTTGCTACATGCTTATGTTTATGATTTGCATGAAGCATGGTAGAGTAGAAGTGTACCACTGAGCTTTATATTGGGATGGCATCGGGGCAAGTTTTTGGCCTCCTCGAACCCGACCCAAAAATTTAAAGTCCCAACTCGACCCAACCCAAACCGAGTCTAATATATTTTTATCCCTGACCCGACCCAACCCGATATAATAAAAGTATAACCGACTCTAACCCGGCCCCAAAATTTTAATAAAAAAACCCGATTAAACCCAACCCGCCCCGAAGAAAATTAATAAAAATATTAAATATAATATATATATCGGGTCGGGGAATTTCCACCCTAAACCCGAACTCAACCCGATCCGACTCAAACATCTTTAAAACCTAACCTGACCCGAAAACCAAAAATTCAAAAAAATTGATCATGCCGGATCAGGTCGAGACGGAGCCCTTCGGATTCGGTTTTTTTGACATCCCTAGCTTTATAAGCTCAGCATTCGGAATCGTTATTTCCGTTCACAGGTTAGTAGGTTGGTATGTTGCTTGGAGGGGCACCATCGGCGCAGGATTTTAGCACATCGTCTCTTTAGAGTATAGTACTTAGATCTTGGGCTATGTATATGTAGGATTCTATTGATGTGTATTGTAACTCGTATTTTGGATTGTAATGATTTGAGTCAAATGTTTAATACCTTAAATTTAAATGGAGCTCCCTTGTAAATGTTTTAAAAACTTATCTATGATTTGAAATGAGACTTGATTTATATTTTGGAAATGATTCTTTTTGGGTAAACTAGGTTGGATTTTTATGATTACGTGTTGGGCTTGAGGCCCAAATGTGATATCTGGTTTAGGGTGTTATAACCCTTTTTCTTACCTCTTCGATAATAATTTACGTTGTATTGGTAATAATTTATGTTGGAACCTAATACCTTATGTGTTTGATAAGAAATAATATTTTTAAGATTTTATATTGGAACATAAATTAAGGGTTTTGGTTAATTAAGAATTTATGTTGGAACCTAATATCTTATGCGTTTCATAACAATTAATATTTTCGGTAAAACTTTTGATACAAATTTATATTGCAATATTTTTTTCTTACCTTTAAAGTAAGAATTTATATTATAACCTGATACCTGTGCGACCGGTCACGCCTCATATTAAGTGCCGCACCACATAACTTCCCCAGTTGACAAGATAACGAGGTAAACCGTTGAATTATCTTCTACAAATGCCGTACACAGCTGAGATCAAATATGCAACCCTTAACCTACCACTATCCCTCCCAATTTTTAGACCACAAAAAGATGGAGTTCTCATTCTCTGTAGTGGCAATTGCAGGGATTTTAGGATTGCTACTATTCTACAAGCTGTGGAAGTTGGGGACTCCTGGCGACCAAAGTAAGCGCCTACTGCTAGCCCCTGAACCTTCAGGAGCCTTGCCGTTCATAGGGCACATGCATCTCCTTGGCGGTCAACGAACCCTTGCTCGAACCTTGGCTGCCATGGCTGATAAATACGGCCCCATCTTCTCAATCCGGCTAGGAGTGTTCCCTGCCCTCATCATTAGCAACCATGAAGCAGCCAAGGAGTGCTTCACGACCAACGACAGGGCGTTAGCTAATCGTCCACGATCCAATGCTGGCATATACCTCGGCTACGATCATGCCGGATTCGGCTTTGCTCCTTACGGGGAGTATTGGCGCCAGATACGAAAACTAGCTGTGGTTGAACTTCTCTCTAGGCATAGACTTGAGACATTAAAGCATGTCCAAATCTCCGAGGTGAATGAATTCATCAAAGATTTGTACTTGTGTTGCAAGAAAAACGAACGAAATCCGAACCCGAAGTTGGTGATTAGTCAGAAACTCGAATCCCTGGCCTTAAATACGATCATGAGATTGATCGCGGGAAAGAGATACTTCTCGGATGCCGGTGATGACGAGGAAGCGGAGCATGTGGCAAAAGTTGTGAAAGAGTTCATGTATGTTTCAGGACTTATTGCTCCTTCGGAAGTGATTCCATTCCTAGGGTGGATGGATTCCATGTTAATGGGACAAGTGAAATCCATGAAGCGTGTTGCAAAAGAGATAGACTCCATTGTTGGAAGATGGGTGGAGGAGCATAAACTAAAAAGGCTCGAGAGTGAGCCGAGTCGGCACGACCATCCGGATTTCATCGACTTACTGCTATCTGCAATTAAGGAGGAATCCATGTTTGGCAACACTCGAGAAACAATCATCAAGGCTACTGTAATGGTATGTTCTTAATTTCTACTCTTTGAACCTTCATTTTGCAAACTACATTTCCCAGTTGACTTGTTCTCTGGAGTGGATTTCAGCTAATAAAGAAGAAAATGACATTTCACCTAACCATTTTTACTGTCAAGACTAGGACGCTTCACCAAATCCAGTATATTATCAAGATTGAGCAGTTCAAAAATGGATATTATGTACAATCCTGAATGGTAAAAGTGTTTATGTTGTCCTAATTTGTTTTCTTCTGTAGAATCTGTTCTTAGCAGGCTCGGACACAACATCCATTACATTGACATGGATATTGTCCAACTTGATGAACAATAGGCTTGCTTTGAAGCGTGCTCAAGAGGAGCTAGACCTCAAACTGGGAAGAGACAAATGGGTGCAAGACTCTGACATCGAGAAACTAGTCTATCTACAGGCCGTTATCAAGGAAACATTGCGGCTATACCCACCCGGGCCGATATCAGTTCCCCATGAGGCAAGAGAAGGTTGTAGCATCGGCGGCTTCCATGTCGGGAAGGGCACCCGTGTGATTGTGAATCTGTGGAAACTGCATCGAGACCCTCGGGTTTGGTCGGATCCTGATGCGTTCGAACCAGAAAGATTTCTTATGAGGCATGCAGATGTGGATGTTATGGGACAACATTTCGAGCTGATCCCGTTCGGGTCGGGTCGACGATCGTGTCCGGGGATGACACTGGCGTTGCAGTTGACACACTTGACGATTGCTCGAATACTGCAGGGGTTCGAGTTATCGACACCATGTGGTGAGGCAGTGGATATGAGTGAAGGGCTAGGCATTACCATGCCTAAGGCAACCCCACTAGAAGTTATAATGAGTCCACGCCTTCCTGCTGCAATGTATCTGCACAGCTGCTAATCTGTTAGACGTGGGTATCTGATCTCATAGCTTTATAAAGGCCTCTCCCTGTGCTTATTTTGAGCCTCTTGTATTATATATGCTTGTGAAATTTCAAAGTGGACAATGGAATTTTCCAGTGATATCGTGCAAGATTTAAATTTTACTAAGGCATTTCACCCGAACCCGACGTGTTCTGACTCGGCTCGATTAGAATGAATTTTTGTGTGAAAAAGTCGAGTTCGGGTCGGGTCATGTTTTTATTGAGGCTGAGGTCAGGTTAGGTTTAGGGTGAAAAAAACTCGATCTTTATATTTTTTTAGTGATATTTGTAATAATACTCTATCTTTATATTTTTTATAATTAAATCCTTAAAATTAAATTTTTATTTATAATTTAGTTCTTAAAATTTTCTCCTAAAATTCTAAATTGTATTGGAATTTTAAATATTTAAGGGCGATCTCCCCTCCAACCCCCTCAGTGCAGCAGCAAGCTCATTATCTGAAAAGATAGCGTAATTATAAAGCTTCGGATCCTCAAATTCGGGAGGAATTGGCTACCCTTCATGTATATTTGTCTGGATGTGAGATTCGTTCCTCCATCAACCTCATTGCCAAACAATGTAAGCTTTTAGGGATTCATTTTGCAGCGATAAGGCCGGAAAATGCACCTTGCTTTTTCGCTTTGGTCAGTTGTTCATTGACTGCAAGGATCGTGTCTTTTAGTTTCTGGATCTTCAGTTGGTTATCGAAAGATTCCTTGGCTTCCGAGATCACTTGGTGTGTGGCTTTGATTCGCTCTTTGACTTCTTTCTCGAATTATCTTAACACAGACTCCTCGATGGAGAGGGAATCAGCTTCGAAGAGAGCCCGATACGCTGGTTTGTTGATGAGATCGGAGTAGTTTCGAGACAAATCAGCAAAACCCCTAACCAGCTTCGAGTTTTCGAGCATAAGAGCCGTATGCAAGGACAAGAGAGCGGTGATCATCGGATCCAGTCGGGGCTTGAGCGGATCATATTTGAGTGCCAAAACGGACCTCCTAGCGCATCCAATTCTATAGGAACCAGTGGAGAAACCATATAAACACAAAGCAAACGACGCCGTTCAATCAGTAACCCCGGAAATATGCAATTCACATCTGTTTCGTTCATTTAATTGATCTTTTTAATGAACTGAATGAGAAGATCCAGAATCCATTTAAAAAAAGGGTATTTAATTTTCAGTTAATCTCATTAGGAGAGATTATTAGCATCCTTAAAAGGTGATAATTAGATAAGACATCCGAAAATTTATTCGATAAAGTAATCGAAAATTTATTTGATAAGGCATCCAAAAAAATTAACGGTCTCAATCATCTCAAAACATTTCATTGAATCGCGTCACACTCGCACTGACGATTTATAGTGTACATATCATTGATACTGTCTTTTCTCAAAAGCTGAATTTGTTTTAAATTTCAACCTCGTTTGTCGTTTCAATAATAATAGAATTTGCTTCTAAATTGTTAAAAATTTTACAGTGAAATGAAACTATTAGCAATAACTGGATGAAATAAAGCAACTTAAAAAAAAGATCAAACCATTTCTTATTTCGTGGTATGACCACTGCCTTAGAAGCAATTTCGTCTGATTGGTGTAATCGCTTTATTGAACGATGCCCTCGATGTTAACACAACCCATTCAAATTCGTACACTCGAACTTTGAAGTTGAATAAAGTAGTATTGTCCCCCTCTTTTCAGAAGCATGAAACACATATGAAAGTGTTTGAGAGATACTCTAAAAGTGGATCACAAGCCTTCTATTTATAAGCTGAAAGTTGGGGGTAGAATTGACAAATCACTCACAGCAATAATGACATAGATTAATTTATTTATAACTGTCATATTATATATAATTTAAATCACATAACTACAATTTTAATTATGCATTAAATGGATGACTAAAACATGTAACTGTTATATTAAATATGTAGTAAATGAGTGATTTAAATCTTGTAACTTTCATCTTAAACCTACAGTAAACGAGTAAATTTTTTTCGAATTTTCTTCACTAGCACTTTTAACAGAATATATAGTCATGGTTGCTCTCACTTGTGAAATCAAATTTGCATATTGTTTTTGTTTCAACAAATCTTTATTGTGACAAAAAAAAAATTCTATCAAAATTACAGAAAATTGAGTGCAACATGAAAAAATTAAACATATAAAAATCGATTGTCATTTAATAAGAAGAAAAATTCAACTAGGAGTGATTATCTTACTACCCATTTTTTCTCGAAATCAGTTAGTTGATTGCTTCACCAAGGCTCTTCCAAGACCTTTATTTCAT
Organism: Hibiscus mutabilis; assembly: GCA_019671005.1. Lineage (NCBI taxonomy): Eukaryota > Viridiplantae > Streptophyta > Magnoliopsida > Malvales > Malvaceae > Hibiscus > Hibiscus mutabilis. The sequence goes on from CM033713.1 coordinate 73,727,184, forward strand.
TCAGCGTTTTATTTTCAAGTTGAGCATCCAAAATTTATATACTCCAAATTGAGGGGGCTAACATAGCGTATAAATAAGTTAGTTAGATATTAATTAGTTAGTTATAGTTATGTAGAAATAAATATGTTTTAGTTAAGTTAGCTATGGTTAATTAATTAATTGTAATTATATTTATACTGATATAAATGTATTTTATATATGCACTTAATCAATTAATAAAATAAGCGAAGTTTTGTTATTTTTACTTCAATCTTAAATCAATGCTTAGTTTTTAATAGTTACGTCAGTCCTATATCGCATTTAGTCGATATTATGTCGGTGATATGTTTGTTTTGATATTGTGTTAATTATTGAACTGAAAAGTTATCGGGTTATGTAAATAGAACACGAGCAAGTGCGTATATTCATTACAACGAACAAAAATAAAAAATCCTTTCCCTTGCTTAATTGATTTCACATATCTAAAATGACAGTAAAGATCCGGAGAAAGAACAGTAATACTGAATCAGAGGAGTAAAAAAAGAAAAAAGAAAGGGAAAACATTTTCACAAACAAAAGCAAACGTAATGTTATCGTCATTAGTTGAAGCATGAGTACAAAACTCCATAGGAAAGTAGTGCCATATCTTTGTTAAACTGAAGCTAAATCTTGGGTATATGTACAAATAAGTGGATCGAATGAAAATCTCAGCCATTTTCCTTTGTTTTCGCCACCAAACTCTTGATTCAAATAGCCCAATTCTCTCCATTTCCATTTGTTGTTCGATACTTGAAGCTGTCGAGGAGAGGAGATAAAGGAAACAAAAACACATTACTATACTTTGAGCATTCCATGGATTTTATTCAAAGAAATGTAACCCTGCAGAATCGAAATCGGCAAAGTTGGTAATTCCAGTTCTCACTCACCAAAACATAAATTATTCAAAAAAAAAAAAGAAATTCTAATTCAGTGGGTACCTTTTCTTGCCATGCCTGTTGCCAACATGGTGCAACCATCCAAACCCTTTCAGGGCCTTGGAGATCTTAACAACGTTAGACCTTCCCATTCCCAAATTCATATTCCCAGCTGACAACTTAAGAGCCTGTAAGCAGCATAACTGACCGACCAAGTCTTCGTCGTAGTCATACTCGCTGATACT